>JAAGEH010000411.1:6123985-6151835 GCA_011751065.1 Lasiurus cinereus | reverse complement strand
AAGAGAAGAGAAGAGAAGAGAAGAGAAGAGAAGAGAAGAGAAGAGGGGAGGAGAGGAGAGGGGAAAAAGGGGAGAGAGGCAAGACCATCTGTAGCTCAGGTTCAGAACTGGCACAATGTCGTTTCTGCTTCATCTCAGTGGTGAGTCATCCCAAATCTAGCTCAGATTCAGAGGAAGGAGAAACAAACTCTATGTCTTGGTAGTAATCTCTGCAAAATTTCATTTTGAGGATTCAAAGAAGGGGAAGAATTGTGTCTTTTTGCAGTACACCACATTAATCCTAGGCACAAACACCCCATTTTATTCATAAGTGTGATTACATTTAAAAGGTCTGCTGAGACCAGTTTGGCTCAGTGGATAGAATGTCGGCCTGTGGACTGAAAGGTCCCAGGTTGGATTCTGGTCAGGGGCATGTACCTTGCTTGCAGGCACAACTCCAGTAGGGGGCGTGCAGGAGGCAGCTGATCGATGTCTCTCATCATTGTTTCTGACTTTCTATCCCTCTCTGTAAAAAATCAATAAAATATATTTAAAAAGATAAAAAAAATAAAAGTTCTGACAGTTAGAAATCAGATTTTCCCTACATCCATAGGAAAAAAAAAAGGAGGAGGAGGAGGAGGAGGAGGGAAGAAGGAAGAAGGAAGAAGGAAGAAGGAGGAGGAAGGAGGAAAGAGGAAGGAGAATAAGAATATACCTTCTATACCTTCCTAAATTTCAGATAGGCCATTATATATAACTGATACATATCAAAGCAGTGCTTGTACGTGGTTTAAAAAGTCAAATAATACTTAGAGACTTAAAAAAACAGACTACTACATTATTTCAAATCTTCCGTCCCCACCTACAAGCACACAAGAGTCACATTCCTAGAAGCAACCTCTTTACACATTCTTGCTGTTTCTTCTCCTTTGAAAATAATATGCAGTTCTCGCCAGTTTGGCTCAGTGGATAGAGCATTGACCAGAGGACTGAAAAGTGGGGTTCATTTTCTGTCAAGGGCACGTACCTTGGTTGCAGGCTGGTACATTCCAATTGGAGTGTGAGGGAAGGTAACCAATTGATGTGTGCCTTTCACATCATTGTTTCTCTCTGTGTGTCTTTCCCCTCCCTTCCACTCTCTCTAAAATTCAATGGAAAAATATCCTTGGGTGAGATTAAAAACAACAAAAAGAAAATAATCCTACACAATAAGAGAGGAATATGCTAATTATCCATTACACCTTGAGGAGTAACGACCAACCACATAACAACCAGATCACAGATCTGCAGGAGGGTGGGACAGTGAACTACAAGCCAGCTGTGAAAAGCTACAGGAGGGGACAGGGCAGGAAGCTATGGGTGGGGGAGGGGGGGGGGGGGGCGGGGGCCCCGGCAGGGAGGAGCTACAGGAGGGCAGAGAAGCTGGCAGAGAGCCACAGGAGGGAGGCAGAGAGCTATTGGCACACGGATTCGTGCCAGGGCTACTAGTATGCATATAATTTTTAATTCATTCATGTTAGACATTAGATATGATGGGAGGCAAAATAATGGACTCAAATGAGTAACAATCTCTGAGTAGTTGATTAAAATATCTGAAGAAAAAAATAATCTAATAGAAACAACTAAGCCAAACAACTGCGTCATTCAGTCCTACTGAAGATTTTAATCCGCTTTCCCTGTTCAATTTATGTGTGAAAAGAACAACCCTAAACATATTCTGTTGATAGTCTCGGGATATACCCTAAAATAATTATTTCTTCTCACATTTGTTTTCTAATTATCTCTGGCTTCATTTCAATTTTATTTAATAAAGGGAATTTTTTTAATTTTTTAATTTTTACTTACTATCTTACTAGAAGCCTGGTGCAGGGAATAATGCACTGGGGCGGGGGTGTCCCTCAGCCCAAACTGGCAGTCAGACATCCCTCTCACAATCTGGGACTGCTGGCTCCCAACCACTTGCCTGCCTGCCTGATTGCCAGTAACTGCTTCTGCCTACCAGCCTGATCATCCCTAACCATACCCCTGCCAGCCTGCTTGACACCTAAATTGCTCCCCTGCCAGCCTGATTGCCCCCACTTCCCTCCCCTGCCAGCCTGGGTCACCCCTAACTGCCCTCTCCTGCTGGCCTCCTCACCCCCAACTTCCATCCCCTGCAGGCCTGGCCCCCCAACTGCCCTCCCTCTCCTGCAGACCTGGTTGCCCCCAATGGCCTTCCCCTGCAGGCATGGTTGCCCCCAACTGCCCTCCCCTGCAAGCCTGGTCCCCCCAACTGCCCTCCCCTGTAGGCCTGGCCCCAAAAAACTGCCCTCCCTCTCCTGCAGGCCTGGTCAGCCCCAACTGCCCTCCCTCCCCTGTGGCCCAGTCACCCCCAACTGCCCTCCCCTGCTGGCCATCTTGTGACCACATGGGTGTGGCCATCTTGTGCAAGGGTGTGATGGTCAATTTGCATATTACCTCTTTATCATATAGGATTCTATAAATCATTGTGGGCAACCACTGTGTATTTCATTCTGCCTTTGTTTCCCCCTTCATAAATATGGCTGTACAATAACATTTATAAAGACAATCTGTTAACATTAGTTGATAACAATAAAAAGTGCATTTCTGTTTCTGAACATTACAATACAAGTGTTCCGTTTTAAAAAAAAGTTCATTTTTTATTGAGTATTCCATTTTCCATGTGTCTCTTTCAACTTCTCTAAAATGGAAATAAAGTTGTCAATCAAAGCAACAATATTAAAGAAAAATTCTTTGCAGAGAATTTATAAAAGCAGAAAGATTCATTAAAGGAAATAAAGAGGAAAACCTGTTGTTACATTTTATTTTTATCACATTTCCCTTTTGTTGAGTTTATTGGGGTGACACTGGTTAACAAAAATATACAAGTTTCAGGTGCACAATTCCACAACACACTACCTGCACACGGTACTGTGTACACCATCCCAAGTCAATTCTCCTTCTGTCACTATTTATTCCTTCATACCCTCCTACCACCCCAGTCACCACACTGATGTCAGTGGCCATGCATTTTTTCTTTCCTTTTTTCTCAATCCCTCCTCCCTAGTCCCCCACCCTCCCACCCCCTGCAACAGCTATCAGCCTGTTCTCTATCTATAAGTCTGTCTCAGTTTTGTTTGTTAGTTCATTTTGCTTATTAGATTCTAAATTCAAGTGAAGTCATATGGTACTTGTCTTTCTCTGACTAGCTTATTTCACTTATCGTAAGACTCTCCAGGTCTGTCCATGCTGTTGCAAAGGGTAAGATTTCCTCCTTTTTATGGCATTGTGTAAGTATACCACAAGTTTTTTTTTTAATCGGCTGCTTCAAAATCTTGGCTATTGTAAAAAACTGCAGTGAACACAGGGGTGCACATATTCTTTCAAACTAGTGTTTCAGATTTCTTCAGATATATTCCCAGAAATGGGATCACATAAGGCAGTTCCATTTTTAATTTTTTGAGGTAACTCCACACTGTTTTACACCATGCCTACACAAGTCTGCATTCCTACCAACAGCGCACTAGTGACATTATCCATTCGTTGAAATCTGGACCTGATTATGTTGGGTGTTTCATAAATCTCTCCTCACATAAAGTCATCTAGAAATAACAGTCTATCTTTTTTTTTCCCATAAGGATAATTTGGTTGGGAGAGAACTGGCCCAAGAGCCAAGGGACCTGGACTTAACATTGGGCATAGTACCCTAACCATTAGTGAGAACTTGGACAAGCCTTTCCATTTATCTGGACATCTGGTTCCCAAATTTTTGGTATGGAAACATATTTTGGGTCACATCAATCAATTTTTAAAACTTCCAAATATGGAGGTATCCCCTATTTTGGTTTAAGCTCCCCCAGAAAGTGACTCTTAAGACAAAATTTTATCCAAGTAATATATTTGGGGAATGATCCCAGGAAACATTGGAGAGGAGCCAGCAAGTGAGACAGGGAAGGAAAGAAAGCCAACATTAGGGTGTGTTATCATGATAGTTGGCCAGTCATTCCAGTCATTTGGTCGTAACGGTCACTTAGGCTTTTATATACAGAGATATCATTGCTCACTGTCTCAAGCACAACTTTAAAGATCTATACTTATTGTTGGTTGGAGTCTTGGGTTCTATTCCTGGTCAGGGCACATACCTGGGTTGCAGGTTTGACCCCTGGTTGGAGAGCATAGGGGAAGCAACCAATAGATGTTTCTCTCTGTCTCTCCCTCTCCCTTCTTCTCCCTCCAAAAATCAATAAAGCATATCCTCAAGTGAGGATAAAAATGACAAGATCTATATTTATTATATTCCTTGCAGAAACAATCAGCTGGTATTTTGTTAAAATGTCACACTAGCAATGAACTAAACATCATGAAAATCATACTTTGCAAGGCAAACTGAATTGCTCTTAATGGTTTTTTATTTTAATTTTTTAAAATTACAGTTGACATTCAATGTTATATTAGTTTCAGGTGTACAGCATAGTAATTTGACACATATAATTTACTAGAGGTCCGGTGCACAAAATTCATGCACGGGCAGAGCCCCTAGGCCTGGCCAGCCATCAGGGCTGATCTTTTAGGTGACTGGTAGGGTAACCAGGGGTCCCCACTTGCAACCGCCTTGGTTTGGCACTACCTGCTCTCCAGCCTTGACCCCTGTTGCCACCGCTGGTCGCCTCCCTATGTAGGGCATCAGGCAGGGCAGTCAGAGGCCCTGCCTCGCACCTGCCTTGGTTGGCCTGGATCCACCCGCTCTATAGCCCCACCTCCTGCCACTGCTGGTTGGGGCCTGTGGGCTGGGGGCAGCTTCTGTGTTGAGCGTCAGCCCCCTGGTGGTTAGTGCACATCATAGTGACCAGTCATTTGGCCATTCAGTTGATTTGCATATTAGGATTTTATATAGATAGATGAAGTGATTTGTTCTATAAGTCTAGTTCCCTCCTGGCACCATACATAGTTCTGTATTATTTACTGTAGTCCCTATGGTGGACTTGATGTCCCTGGGATAATTTTGTAACAACCAGTTTGTACTTCTTAATTCCTTCACCTTTTTTCATCCTGCCCCCATCCCATCTGGTAACCATCAGTTCTCTGTCTGTGAGCCTATTTCTATTTTGTTTTTGTTTTTAATTCCACATAAAAGTGAAATCATGTGGTATCTGTCCTTATCTGTCTGACTTATTTCACTGAGCATTATACCCTGTAAGTCCATCTATGCTGTAGCAAATGACAAGATTCTATTATTTTCCCTTCTTTATTCAATCAAAAATTGATAAAAGCTTAGGTTGCTTTTATATCTTGGCTATTGTAAATAATGCTGTAATGAACATAGCTATGTGTATATCTTTCCAAATTAGCGTTTTGGATTTCTACAGATAAATACCCAGAAGTGGAATTTCTGGGTCACAAATTAGTTCTATTTTTACTTTTTTTAGGAGCCTTCATACTCTTTTCATGGTGACTCTGCCAACAGTGCCCAAGGGTTTCCTTTACTCCATACCCTTGCCAACACTTGTTTGTTGACTTATTGATGATAGCCTTAGGACTGTTTTGTGGTGATACCTCATTGTGATTTTTGAGATGCATTTCCCTGATGTTTAGAAATTTTGTGCATTTTTTCATATGCCTGTTGTCCATTTGTATGTGCTCTTTGGAGAAATGTATTTTCAGGTCATCTGTCCAGTCTTTAATTGGAATCTTTGTGGGTTATTTGATGTTAAGTTATATGGATTTTTTTACGTATTTTGTATATTGACCCCTTATCGGTGAATCATTGGCAAATATCTTTTCCCATTCAGTAGGTTGTCTTTTAATTTTGTTGATGAATTCCTTACTGTGAAACATCACATTAGTTTGCTGTAGTTCCATTTGTTTATTTTTTTCTGTGTTTTTTTTTTTCCTTGCCTGAGGAGGCACAGCCAAACATATGTATTGCTAAGAGCAGTGTCAAAGAATTTACTGCCTATATATTCTTCTAGGAGTTTTATGGTTTGGGTCTTACATTTAAGTCTTTAATCCATTTTGAGTTTATTCTTATGTATGGTTTAAGAAAGTGGTCTAGTTTTACTATTTTTGCATTTATTTTTTCAAGCTCCATTTATTGAACAGATTCTCATTACCCCATTGCATATTATTGCCTTCTTTCTCATAGATTAATTGACCATATAGGTGTGAGTTTATTTCTGGGCTCTCTGTTCTCTTTCATTGATTTCTGTGTCTGTTTTCATGCTAGTGCTGTGCTGTTTTGATTACTATAGCCATGCAGTATAGTTTGATATCACGTTGCATTATACCTTCAACTTTGTTCTTCTTTCTAAAGATTGCTGTGGCTATTTGGGTGCTTTTGTGGTTCCATATAATTTTTTGGATTATTTGTTCTAGTTTTATGAAAAATATGATTGGTATTTTGATAAGAATTGTGTTGAATGTATAGATTGGTTTGGATAGTATGTACATTTTAACATATTAATTCTTTCTCCCCATGAGCACAGTATATGCTTCCATTTACTTGTATTTTCTTCTGTTTCTTTCTTCACTGTCTTATAATTTTCTGCATATAGGGCTTTTTGCTTCTTAGTTAATTTTATTCCTAGGTATTTTATTTTTGACACCATTGTAAATGGGCTTGTTTTCTTAATTTATCTTTCTGATAGTTCATTATTGAGTAAAAATGCCACAAATTATTAAATATTAATTTTGTATCCTTCTACTTTACTGAGTTAATCAGTTCTAATAGTTTTTTGGTAGAATCTTTATGCTTCCCTCTATATTATTCATGTCATCTACAAGTAATATACTCTTAACATTAGTTTTATTTAATTATCAATGGTATACATTCCTCAAGATCAGGGGACTGTTTTTTCATTTATATTCTTACTTTCTTCTTAACAGTATTCGAGGACCATTATAGGAAGCTGATCAAATCATTTGTCATTCAATAGTCACTGACTGAGGATCTACTATATGTCAGGCAATATGAGATGCAAAAACCTGGCATAGACTATGCCCTCAATGGCCTATAACTTGGGGAAAATATGGAAGTAACAATTTGCTGCCTATCAGTTAGGGGAAGAAAACTATTTTGGGTCCAAGATTCTACATCAATATCAACCAGACAGTGGTTGGTTCCTACAGAGGAAGATCCAGGAAGCTCCCTCCCAAGATCAACAAATATCAATGAATAATTCCCTCAATGGACCCATCTATAGGCTGGACATATTTGAGTATAGGCTATGTGAATGTGAAAATAGGTTAATATTAATGTTGTTTTCCAAGGAAGTTCATTTGAGACTCAGTACACAGGGTATTTATTAGAGGCTGCTTATTTACACATTCATCGTCTAACACAGCGGTTCTCAACCTGTGGGTCGCGACCCCTTTGGGGGTCGAAGGACCCTTTCACAGGGGTCGCCTAAGACCAGCGGAAAACACCTATTTCCCATGGTCTTAGGAACCAACACACCGCTCCTCGGTGTAGCAAAGTGTAGCAATGTAGTTTACTGTTGTCATATAAAGACTGTTGCCCATGCTACACCACGATTCAAGACAAAATTTCATTTATTTGTAATTAGAAATAAATATTTCACAATATATAATTACATATTGTTTTTGTGATTAATCCCTATGCTTTAATTATGTTCATTTTGTAACAATGAAAATACATCCTGCATATCAGATATTTACATTACAGTTCATAACAGTAGCAAAATTACAGCTAGGAAGTAGCAACGGAAATAATTTTATGGTTGGGGGTCACCACAACATGAGCAACTGTATTAAAGGGTCACGGCATTAGAAAGGTTGAGAACCACTGGTCTAATGCTTTCCAAAATATCAGACTTCAAGAAGGAAAGCAAGTATTCTGCATATAATATACAGTTTGCACAGTTTAGGCATTTAGGGTTGTAGGAACACTCAAAATCCAAGTTCCTTTTTGCAACCTAGGGCCAACTTTATGAGCTGGCTGTTTAAAGTACAGTAGTCATGCCAAAACTGGTTTGGCTCAGTGGGTAGACCGTCGGCCTTCGGACTGAAGGGTCCTAGGATCGATTCCAGTCAAGGGCATGAATCTTGGTTGCAGGCACATCCCCAGTGGGGGGCGTGCAGGAGGCAGCTGATCGATGTCTCTCTCATTGATGTCTCTCTCTCATCAATGTCTCTCTCATCGATGTTTCTAACGCTCTATCCCTCTCCCTTCCTCTCTATAAAAATTCAATAAAATATATTTTAAAAAATAAATGGATAAAAATATTAATAAAAAATAAAGTACAGTAGTCGTGGGCTTCCTGAGTTAACTATGCGCAATAATTAATTGAAATTTAATTGATTTCAACTCCTTCAAGGTCTTTGGGAATGGACCAACTGTTTCACAAGAGAAACTATTGCTTGTTGGGCCTGAATACTTTTTTCTTTACAAATTATGTATTTTTTTGCTTTTGCAAGGGTATGTCATCCCCGTAGACTTCAACATAAATAAATGGACATATGGATTACGTTGGAAGCAGGATCAATGTGAGGCATTTCTGGTATTATGAAATTAAACATGCTAGTAATAAATTAAATTTTTATTTTTGAATATACATTAATAAGCATTAGATTTAAAAAATAAGATATCAGACACTGCTGAGACCAGTTTGGCTCAGTGGATAGAGCATCAGCCTGTGGACTGAAGGGTCTTAGATTCGATTCTGGTCAAGGGCATGTACCTTGGTTGCGGCCACATCCCCAGTGGGGGGTGTGCAGGAGGCAGCTGATCGATGTCTCTCTCATCGATGTTTCTAGCTCTCTATCCCTCTCCCTTCCTCTCTGTAAAAAATCAATAAAATATATTTTTTTAAAAAGAAATCAGACACCTAACACATAAGGTGGTGTCTTTTTAAAGAAAAAGAGTAGCAAGCTAAGGCCAACAGATTGAATAGACAGACTACTCATGGCATTATGAAAATGTCAACCTAGGATGGGAACTGACTCCTACTCTTTCAGACTTTCCCTATTCAAATAGGGAAGTAGCTATTTTTAAATGATAAAATTGTGGAACTCCAAGAGAACATCAACTGTCTATGGCTCTAATGCTTAAGAAAAAGTCTGCTGTTGGATGCACCATTATTTTCAACGTTACCCATTGACATCATAATATTTTCTCGAAGGCCTACTTCCAAAGATCCTCAGTTAAAGAAGGAAAGAAGCTCTGACATTAGTGAACAACTAAAAAATGCATAGATCTTTGCAGGAGACCAACCTACATTCAAATATTTATACTTCCAAATAACCACTGTGTGATTCTGGTGCAGCTTTTTAATTTTTCTGAGCCTCAGTTTCCTCCTCTATAAAATACACACAATATGAGCAAATTCAGAGGGTGGCATAAGAAGTACTCTAGCCGAAACCAGTTTGGCTCAGTGGATAGAGCGTCAGCCTGTAGACTGAAAGGTCCCAGGTTTGATTCTGGTCAAGGGCATGTATCCTGGTTGCAGGCACATCCCCAGTATTGGGCGTGCAGGAGGTGGCTGATCGATGTCTCTCTCTCATCGATATTTCTAACTCTCTATCCCTCTCCCTTCCTCTCTGTAAAATATCAATAAAATATAAAAAAAAGAAGTACTCTAGATGTCAAGTTCCTAGTAAAGTGCATGTTAAAGAAGGAGCACAATGAAACTTTACAGCTTTATGGTTACATTGCATCATAGTTCTTCATGTTAGGCTCTGCCTGCACCATTCTTTATTTTTTCCTTTTTTCTTTTTTTAATCCTCACCGGAGGATATTTTCCTATGGATTTTTAGGGAGAGTAGAAGAGAGAGGGAAAGACAGAGAGAAACATTGATGTGAGAGAAACACAGATTGGTTGCCTCCTGTACAAGCCCTGACCAGGGTCCAGGCCCGGGAGGAGCCTGCAAGCAAGGTGCATGCCCTTGACCGGAATCGAACTCGGGACCCTTTGGTTTCCAGGCCGATGCTCTTTCCACTGAGCAAAACTGGCTCAGGGCTACACCCTTATTTAGAAGTGACTAAAGTAGGAAGAAAAAGCCCCTGTGATATAACTAGAAAGAAAGACTTTGCTAATTTGTTATCATGAGCATCTGCACTTTAGAACTAGGAGTGGAAAAGATGATTATAAAGGAGAGTGCAGTACAATTTTTTTTCTTATTCATAAAATCCAGGAAACCTCAAGTTCTGTTTTTCCTTGTTTAATATGGAAACTTGAAATATGAGTCCTTTCAAGAAAATTCTAATAAACCAGTAAAGGTAGATAACACCAATCCCACTGCTCATTTACGTTCCCCGATTTCTGATTGCATCCCTTGCCAGGAGTCCCATAAATCTCCTGCAATGGGGGCTTCCTGTAGAGCACACTGTGTGAGAAAATTAGAGAGGATGATTGTACATCAACATTAAAACAACATGACGTATAGATCTCTAACTCAACCAAGAAACGGGGTATTTGAGAAGGTATTTTTCAAGCACCAGGTCTCAGTGTGTGGATATTAAAATTATTTCACGGCAGCTGTTAAAAATTTAGTTCCAATTTGAGGGGGACTGGTGAATGAAAAAACTAAATGGAATAAATAATGAGTAAGCATATTCTGTATTGCCTCCACCCCACACTGCCCAAAATGAAGAGAAATATCATCATGTGAAAAATTATTTCTGTCCCTAATAGAAATAACAATACAGAATGAGAATGAGATGCTATAAGAATGGGACAGATTGCATATCAAACACAATAAAAGAACAGGAAGTCACATCTTGCATTGCACATCCATTGGAAAATAGGTCTTTTTTGCACAGTACTAAGAGGTCCTCTCTGGCACAGAATGCTCCTTACTTTTTCAGTGTGCCCTACACTGGTGATACATGAGAAAAGGGGAAAAGGGGAAATTAAAGCTGTTATAATTTCAGTTTACTCACTCAGCAGTCATTTTTCAAGCAAGACTTAGACAAAAGAAGCCATTTTTCTTGTCTGAGGAAATGTCATAGCATAAATATGTACTCATGCAACTAATCCCAAGGCTTTTTATTCAAGGGAAATGGATGGCAATCCCACTGATATTCTTTAGGCCAACAACAACATTCTTTAGTCCCTTCCTCCATGACTAAGTTAATGGCCTTTCTCTGCCCTAAGAGGGGCTTCTCTCATTCTCTATTGTTTCTTTCAGAAAGAAGGCCTTGATGCCTGCTTCTGACATTTGTATATATAAATATTCTTGTTTTGATTTGGCCTTTTAAATAGATGTTACCTGACTTGTAACAACAACCTCGATTACTAATGTGTTGTTAATATGAAGATCAGTAAATCCCCATAAAATGAAGAATACAGTGAAAGACTCAAGGCTTATTTCTTTCTATTTATAGTGTCTACAGTAATGCTCTCTGTGGTGACTAAGACAGCTTGGTGTAGGAATGATAGAATAAATGGAGCTGTCAGAAAACCTCTCTCCTCTTGTTTCTGGTCACATAACAACTAACTTCTTCCAGCCTCTAGTGAGACCATGTGACAGGTGTAGCCAGTAGAAATGAGCAGAATTGATGTCCACTTCATCTCTTGATATACAGAGCTACTAAGTCACATTACAGTGGGAGGTGGATACAGAGAAAGAGTTCATTGAGGCCATTTTTGCATAAAGTCTACCGCGGATGCTATTTAGTAGCTTTACATTTATCACGTCATTTCATCTTTATCACACTCCTGAGAGGCAAGTATCACTTCACCTAATTTAGAGATGAGGCAGCAGAAACTCAAATGTTAAGTCTCTTTTCAAATATTCATAGCTATGTCTTGAACTGAGATCAAAAGACATGCAGCCGAAACCGGTTTGGCTCAGTGGATAGAGTGTCGGCCTGCGGACTGAAAGGTCCCAGGTTCAATTCCGGTCAAGGGCATGTATCCTGGTTACAGGCACATCCCCAGTAGGGGGCGTGCAGGAGGCGGCTGATCGATGTCTCTCTCTCTCATCCATGTTTCTAACTCTCTATCCCTCTCCCTTCCTCTCTGTAAAAAATCAATAAAATATATATATATTTTTTTAAAAAAGACATGCAAATAATAATACTTACAGGGCCCTTGTCCAATTGCCTGGAGGCTTAGGACCCTACTGTACTGTCCTTTTGTTCAACTGCCAGCTTAAACCATCTCACATTCCGTCCTGTTCTGAAAGAGTGGGTTGAAGATCACCAAGATGTTGACCCAATGGTGACTGCTGGCCTGCCTGGATTTCAGGTTTAGTGCTGCATTTCTCTTTACTGTACCCCCGAAATCTGTTAGCCCCTTTCCTTCCTTCACAGTCCCCATGTCAAGTAGGGACTACCACCCACTGTCTCATAGTCACCCTCTAGTTCCTAGAGTTCACCTGTCAGTGTACTTGATTCGGAAGTCTTCACCCTAGTCCACTGGGCAGACTAGCTCTAGCTCTCTGTCCCAAGCTCTCATCATGCTTTTGCCTCCTGTAGTTAACCAGTAAATGCACACCTCTATCCAAATCACAGCTAAACTGAGCCCTCAGGGGAGAGTTTGGGGCAAATGCACAGGAAATATCTCCAAAAAGGTATTTTTATCTGCTGCCTAGAAATATGGGACGATGTGAGAATCCCGTAAATCTTTTTTCTAACCACTGTTAACGCCCTATCCTGTCCTTAAAATCTGGGAAATTCAGAATGTCCTCAGAAGGCTACAGGATATTTGATAGATGCCCAGGGAATTAGTTTCATAAATCCTGGATTGTTCAGTGCTAGCCTTGCATATGTTGGAAAAGCAATGACTGGTTTGCAAACTGCTGGGGACAAATGCCTGTTTTTCTTCTGGCTTGCCTTGAAAAAAGAGAGTAGGAGGTTGGGCAGGGACCGAGGGGGAGCAGAGCGAGAACAGGCATTGTGGTGCAGGGTTGTGGATGCCCCTGCGCCAAGCCTGAAACAAAAACCAGAGCACCGTTCAGCAAAAGGCTTTCAGGATGTCAGGGCGAGGGAAGTTGGGCGGGTGTCCACTCTTTGTCCTGCCTGGAACCAGAGCAAATATTGAAATGCCTGGGAAAGGAAAGTGGGTGGCAAACAAGATGAGGCCCCGCGGGGGTGGGGCGGAGGCAGAGGGAGGCAGAAAGAGAGAGAGGAATTACAGGCTTAACGAACGTTAAAGGAAGAAAGAAAAGGAGGCCCTGGGTTTAACATTATTCATTTTAACCAGAGAAATGTCCTTCTTGGCTTTGATCTAGCCCTTAGAAACCTAGAGGTTTGAAGGTCATAAGAAGCCCAAGTTGGACCTTTAAACTCAGCAGATCTCAGACTCTGCTGTGGATTAGAACCACCGGGAGGTCAAAAATCCCAATCCCAGGTGGTTTTCTAGACCAATTGTGGGAGCAGGGCCCAGGTATCGGTAGGTTCTAACATATCCATGGTAATTTAAATTTCACAGCCAATGGTTGCTATGTGACAAGACTCGTCCCGGGTATGAAACACACAAAGAGTGACATGTAGTTAGAATCTCAATGAAAAAGAAAACCATACAGCAAAATGTAACTTGTGCTCCTTCTGATCATTTGTTCAATTTGGTTTAATAGTTTAGGCAACTTTCAAATTAAAAACAACAGCACTGTTTTGTGTTCACATTACCCTGGACATATAATCCAGGTGCAGTCACTTCTTGGTTTTGTACTCCTAGACCTGCCTTGTAAGCTTCTGTTTTCAGTATTTAACCCATCATAACAAAAGTGCCCCAGGTGACTTCCTATCTTGCTTGCAGATGTTATCATAAAATATACCAGTTTTGATGGATTTTGTATTAAAATTACATGGAACATTCCATTCCAATGTTTTCCCACAATTCTGAAATTTGACTTAGAACTAAAATTAATGATTCGATGGAAATAACTTCACCATTCAATAGGATTTTGTTGTACAATAGCATCTAACGACAAACTAGCAACAAAAATCTATCTTTGATTTCCTTCAAAAGAAGCTGCGTATATGAGGCATGGTTCGTCTGATGTCTGTTATTCAAATGTAATCTAATCTCAGTACCATCTAGGTTGAGGTTGTGGCTTAATTCAGGGGTATTTTTTCCGCTTTTTTAAAATATAAACTCAGCTGAAACATCTCACTTTGAAGCAAATTTAAAGCAAACATCACAATTCATTGCTATTCATATCATTATACAAATTTTGATAATGGTCCACTCAGCCTCTCCTTGTTCCAGCTAAAAGAAGAAAATGTAGAATTGACCGGTTAATAAGAAGTTGTAATTGAAGGTCAGATAAAGAGCTTCATACACAGACAAGGAAAAGCTAAAGGAGTTTCAGTTTTACATGAAATATTGAAGGGTCTTCTTTAAGAAGAAGAAGAAAAATAAAATAAAATAATGAACACTACAATGGCATTAAGTACATATCTATGAAATATTGAACCTAAAAATCAAAATGAACAGGGAATCTAATGAACAAAATAAACTGATCAATAAAATAGAACCAGAAGTATGGAAACATGGAACAGACTGAGGAATCTCAGAAGGAAAAGGGGAGGAGGAGGGGGAAGAGATTAACCAGAGATCTTATATGCATATATGCATTACCTATGGACATAGACAATGGGGTGTGAAGGCTTGGGATGGGGGTGGAATCAGGTGGAGGGAGCAACTGGAGGAAAAGGGGGGACATCTGTAATACTCTCAACAGTAAATATTTTTTAAAAAAGAAATTGGAGTGATTCAAATACTGAATATTGTAGTAAACCCATGACTTTGTGGTAGCTGTGATTATATACCTGTTGTATCTTCATAAATCTCATTCATCTATACCTATATTTCTGTTTATTTATTATATATTACATGGATGCATTTTGTAAATGTAATTCTTTTCTCTATTGGCTTGAAAGTTACACATTTTGTTTTTATTCCTTAAAATTTTAACATGCATCATTAACAAAGACTACACTTAATATCTTCCTCTCTAGAATAAACATTTTAATTCTATCAAACCCTCTCTTCTTGTATGTTATTTCCCCCAGTATTTTAGTTCTGTCTTGTTTTTAATCCCCAAGGTAGACGTTAATTGGTTTTGTGCCATTAAATTTTAATTTGTTTCATTTTTTATCAACATTATATTATGTGACTTACAGAGTCCAAGAAACCTTTTTAGATTTCTTGAGGAAAATAGTTGTGCCCTGCCCTGTTCATCCCCATTTTCAGAATCCCAAAAGGAACTATTTCTAATGCTTTTAGATGATTCTTATCTTTTTTAACTCCTTTTTTTTTTGTCAAAATAAATATTGCTAAATATTCTGCTTCTTGATTTTGGTTTTAAGGATTGTCTATTGTCTTGCTAGTATCAAAGAGAGGCTTTACCATTTAACTTTTATGTTGGTATGTCTGCATAAACCCTAATCCATCTGAGGTCAAATAGCCACACTTCCTTTCCTGGAAAATATTTTATTTTCTCTGAAGTTAATAATTTGTTTTGTGTTGTGTTTTGCTTAGTTTCCTACATACTGATAGCAAAGGCTAGCTCAAACTTTTCCTTTGTTATATAAGTATCTTCTCAATATGCTTAAACTTATTCTATGATAATCTGGCTGGAACATTTCCTTGAAGAATCCCATGTGGTATTATTATTTTTTTTTATCTCTCAGTCTAGCCATATTGCCCCTAGAAGAAACTTCCAGTACCCCAACGGGAGTGGATAAGGCTACTTATGTGCATTCTGAGTGCTGTATTGGAGAAGAAACACAAATGTCTTAACATTTCTTATGTAAACTTGGATGTAATCATCTGTTTCCATACAGTCTACCCTTGTTTTTGAGTTCAGAACCTCTCTGTTTTACTCTGCATTCAGTAGGGTGGTTGCCTGGCTCAGCAATAGAAGAGAGGGGATGTAAAACTTTGCTTTGAAAATAGACCTTCAACAAATCCTTATTTTGAACCATGTATGCCCCTCAACTTCCAGAGGCAACTCAGACCTGCAGTTCAGGGTTGTGTAATACAAATAGGATTGCTTAAGGCTTAAAATTAAGCTCTCTCAGGTCTACTAAATTAGTTAATATTTCTTCCTCTGCTTTCCATCTTCTGTAATTGCTGTCTTTCTTCTCTGTTTGCATTGTCCTTTATTTATTTTTTTTGCATTGTCCTTTAAATCATTTCCTTTTTATTTATTTTAGTGGAGTTTCAGAAGGCTATAGAAATAAAATGGGTGTGTTAATCAAATTAGGATGAATTCAAATTAAGTTTACTAGTACTCAATTATTTTTATAGGCTCACATGTCTTCCAGTTTCTTTGTTTGACATTTCTTGCATTCAATCCTTTCTTTTTTCTTAAAGCATGTACTTTAGAAGTTCTTTTAATGAAGGTTTGTAGTTAAGCTCTCAGGTTTTGTCTGAAAAATATTTATTTCACCTCTATTCTTGAATAATAATGTATCATATTATTATTAGGTTGACATTTATTTCCTCTCGTATACAGAAGATATTAATCATTTATTGTTGTTGAGAAATATTTTAGTTCTTATTCTATACTCCATATCTTTTAATATCTTTTATATTTGCAATGTCTACATCTCTGTGCTAAAATTTCAATAATATTTTTTGAAATTTTCTATTTTATTATTTTATTTTTAATTGAATTTATTGGGGTGACATTGGTTAATAAAATTATATAAGTCACAATAATATTTTCATATATTTCTTTCTTTTAAAATATATTTTATTGATTTTTTACAGAGAGGAAGGGAGAGGGATAGAGAGTTAGAAACATTGATGAGAGAGAAGCATCAATCAGCTGCCTCCTGCACACCTCCTACTGGGGATGTGCCCACAACCAAGGTATGTGCCCTTGACTGGAATCAAACCTGGGATCTTTCAGTCCGCAGGCCGACGCTCTATCCACTGAGCCAAGCCGATTTTGGCTAATATATTTCTTTTTAGCTGAATCTGTTCTGCTATTTCTAGAAGTTTTATTTGTGTATTTTTTAATATGTCTGGAATTATTTTATACTGGGTCATGTTATTACTTCTGTTTTCTAATTTTTCCATCACTTTAAATGTACTTAATTTGTGGTATATAGTCAATAATTTTATTAACTGAATTTTAGGAGGATCAACTTCTAATTCTTATCTATGGTAGGTTTTCTCTCCCATGTGTTATTTTATGGATTATGAGCTTATATTTTGTTGGTTGTTATCTAAGGGAATCCTCCAAGGACGAGTTTGAAGGAGCCTTCTGAAAAGGTTTGGATTTTCTTCTGCTAGACAAACTCAGGACTGTTTTAATTGTCTACATCGATTTGGGACTTCGTAAAATATGTAAACTGTGTAAATTTAAGCCCCAAACCTGCAAGAAACAAGCCTATGGTCTCAAATTCTCAGGTGTTTACATTTTTAATTTATTTTTTTTGTATCAAGAACCCAGATCATTTTGTCACTGCAAAAAAAAAAAGTCTTTGCCATCTTCTGTTGCTGGTAGATTTTTTTTCTATTTCACCCCTTATTTGATTCTGTACTTCTGTAAGGAATTGCTGAGAAATTTCAGTTCAGACCCCAAATCTTGCCCCTCAGAAGACCTGAGACAGCTTCCTACTCTAATTTTCAGCTCTCCTTGTATTTTGTCCCCCGGGTCTTCCCTTACTTTCTGTGGCCTCAACTATGCATTTAAAATATTATTTTTCAAGCTTATCAAGATGTTTCATATTAGAGGGATTTATTTTTCCCCCAAGAGAGCTGGTCTGCTGCATTACCAGAAATAGAAGTCCCAGTATATCATTAAGACAAGGGAAAACAGAGCTGGTGACATAGATGGGAAGATGTTGAAGCCAGGGAATTAGTTGAGATCCAGAGATAGATTGTTTAGAAAGGAATAAAGTGATGGCTGCCTAGGAAACATCAGACAAACCCATAGTGAGGACTTTCTACAAAAATTTCTATAAACATGTCCAGATCAATAAACACAAAGTGAAACTGAAGAAATATAGCAGATTAAAGGAAATTAGAGCTGAATGTAAGGTATGATCCTAGATTGGGATTTTATACTGAAAAATAGCTATAAAAGACATTGTTGTAACAATGGATGACATTTGGATATGGATTATGGATTAGATAATATTTTCATATTAATGATTAATGTGTTGATTTTTTAAAAAAAATTATTGATTTTCTACAGAGAGAAAGGGAGAAGGATAGAGAGCCAGAAACATCGATGAGAGACATCGATCAGCCGCCTCCTGCACATCCCTGGTAGGGGATGTGCCCGCAACCAGGATACATGCCCTTGACCGGAATCAAACCTGGGACCTTTCAGTCCGCAAGCCGACGCTCTATCCACTGAGCCAAACCGTCTCGGCAAATGTGTTGATTTTCATAACTATAGTGTGGTTATGTAAGAGAAGGTATTTGTTCTTAGAATACACACACTGAAGTATGTAGGAATAAAGGGTCACAGTGTCTCCAACTTATACTATTAAATGATTCAAAGTTATATATATATATATATATATATATATATATATATATATACCCCCTCACAAACACACGTGTGCATGCATGTACGCACACACACATAGAGAGTGGAATGAAAACGTGATTAAGCAAAGCAAGCAAGGTGTAAACAATTGGTGAATCTGACCAAAGGGAATGCCTAGCTGTAGGAAAAGAGAAAAGAAAATCAAGCGTGTGATGGAGGCAAAAAAGAACAAGGTTTTTGTGTAGGAAGATAACTACGTAAGCATAGTCAGCCAGTCAAGAGAATGTTTCACTGTGTCCAGGACAATGTCTACTCCCTGTGTACCCACACTATGCTTCACAGATAAATCAGAAAGTATTTTGGTACAGAGTCTTCATGTCCCTGAAAACAAATGATGCAGTCACTTTGTGAACTAAACTAAGTGGTGTAATGATTCATTGATTTGCTTGGCAAATTTAACCTCCTCACTTTTTTTTTTAATAACTTCTGCTCTTGCCATATTAAATTAATATATTTGAAGTAGCTATTGTCTGAACAGCGGTATCTGACACTTCTCCTTTTGAAAGCGCTGAATAGAATTGTACTTTTCACCCAGAATAGTTTGTGATTTTTTTTGTGGAAATTTTATTATTACATCCTATTAATGATCCCTTATAAGATTTAGGGCTTTCAAATGTAAGGCATAGTTTCCATATTAAACTTTAGGTTAAGTTACACCAAAATTATGAAATATATGATTTAATTTTATAATACCATGCACTAGTTATTTTATATTATTCTGTAGTTATTACTTTAGTATCCTTGTTGAAAAGGCAATGATTTTTGCCAAACAATTAGGAAAGAAATGATTATGCTTTAGTACTATAATTAAGATGTTTAAATAACCAGCACTCCTTGCTGCTTCAGAAATGGTAGGAAAAGTTGGGGGAGGAAAGAATTGATAGAATTCTGCCTTTGAAGGAAAAATGCCCTCTTAGTGTTTTTAAAAATCCTCACACGTAATTTTACTTAAGAATTTAAAGATATAATTAACTACCATGGTTATGTAAATAGTATAAGTCTGTTATATATCTGTAAATTAAACATATATTTAATTTAACCCTTGAACTCTGGTGTTAACAAACTTTTTCTGTAAAGTGTCATATAGTCAATATTTTGGCTTTGTAAACCAAGAAGTCTTAGTTGCAAGTGGTCAGTTCTGCTTTTGTAGTGTGAAAGCAATCATAGAGACTATGTGAATGTATGGGAATGGCCATATTCCAATCAACTTTACTAACAAAAATAGGCAATTGGACAGGACAGATTTGGCCCTTCAGCCATAGTTTCCTATGTCCTCCTTTAACATATAGCTATTTTACATTGGAATTTGTCAGCCTCATCCTAAGAGGAATTCAGTGTATGAACAGGAATAATTTGCAAAAAGATTTTAAAGATGTTTTTGAAAAAATTTAACTGGTTACTCATGTTCCCTGAGTATTGCGTATCAAGGGCAAAATTCAGGAGAACCGTCAAAACTGAAGTAACCTATTTGTGATAACTAAGAAAACCAAGACAAAATAAAGTTCAACGAAAGGAAAACAAAAAATCTAGTGTCTATTTTTTTTTAAAAAAAAGAAAAGATGGTCTCATTTTGTTGTAATTGCTAACTGTCCACAAGTTTCCATGACCTTCCTTTACATGCCATTATAGGTGAAGGACCTAAGGAGTTCAGTCTTTGGGCTCCAAATGATTTCTGGATTGAGAGGGCTTATTATTCATTGAATTAATCAATCAATCAACCAATCAATTTATATCTTTCAAAGTAAATCTCCCATCTCTAAAATGCTTTATACAGGGTTTCACATTCAACATTATTAGCTATGCTTGAATAAAAATGCTTTCAGCAAAATTACACATAAGCTTCTTCATTTGATAGTACTTTTAACTAGCATGACAATCAGGTCCAATTTGTTTTTTAAATGGGGACTACTGTGTTAACATTATCCTCACATTATGCTCTTAATGAGCAGCAGTCTTTGATGACTATTAAGCATATTTCAATTATCCCAGCAATAGATTCCTCTTCAAGTTAATAAAACCATGATTACATTATTTTTCTTTCTTTCTAATTTAAATTCTTTATTGTTTAAAGTAGCACATAGGTCTCCCCCCACCATTGACCACTCCCTGCCTCCCCCACCCCCTAGCACATGCCCTCACCACCCCACCCTTAGTTATGCTCATATGCATGCATTGGGTATGCTCAAAGCATGCATTTAAGTCCTTTGGTTGATCTCTTACCCCCTCACCCCCCACTTTCCCTCATAGATTGGACAGTGTGTTCAATGCTTCTATGACACTGGGTCTACTTTTGTTTATCGGTTTATGTTGTTCATTATATTCCACATAGGAGTGAGATCATGTGATATTTATCTTTCTCTGACTGGCTTATTTCACTTAGCATAATGCTCTCCAGTTCCATCCATGCTGTTGAAAATGGTAAGAATTCCTTCTTTTTAAAGCAGGGTAGTATTCCATTGTATAGATGTACCAGTTTTTTTAATCCACTCATCTACTGATGGGCACTTAGGCTGTTTCCAAATCTTAGTTATTGTAAATTGTGCTGCTATGAACATAGGGGTTCATGAATCCTTTCTGATTGGTGATTCTGGTTTCTTGGGATATAGTCCTAGAAGTGGGATCACTGGGTCAAATGGGAGTTCCATTTTTAGTTTTTTGAGGAAACTCCACACTGTTCTCCACAGTGGCTGCACCAGTCTGCACTCCCACCAGTAGTGCAAGAAGGTTCCCTTTTCTCCACATCCTCACCAACACTTGTCTTTGGTGATTTGTTGATTATAGCCATTCTGATAGGTGTGAGATGGTACCTCATTGCCATTTTGATTTGCATATCTCTGATGATTAGTGACTTTGAGCATGTTTTCATATGTCTCTTGGCCTCTGTATGTCTTCTTTCAAAAAGTATCAATTTAGGTTCTTGGACCATTTTTTGATTGGGGTGTTTATCTTCTTTTTGTTAAGTTGTATGAGTTCCCTATAAATTTTGGAGCTTAAACCCTAGAGATAACATTGACAAATATATGCTCCCATGCAGTGGGCCTTCTTGTTGGTGATTTCTTTTGCTGTGCAGAAGCCTTTTATTTTGATGTAGTCCCATTTGTTTATTTTCTCTTTAGTTTCCATTGCCCTAGGAGCAATATTGGTAAAGATATTGCTACAACAAATGCCTGCTATTTTGCTACCTATGGCTTCTTCTAGTATTTTTATGCTTTCCCATCTTCAATTTAAGTCCTTAATCCATTTTTAATTTATTTTTGTGTATGGGGTAAGTTGGTGGTGTAGTTTCATTTTTTTTGCATGTATCTGTTCAATTTTCCCAACACCATTTATTGAAGAGACTGTCTTAATTCAATTTTTTTTTTGCTCTTGCCTCCTTTGTTTAATATTAATTGAGCAGAATAGCTTGGGTTGATCTCTGGGTTCTCTGTTCTGTTCCATTGGTCTATATGTCTGTTCTTGTGCCAGTACAGGCAGTTTTAGAACAGTGGCTTTGTAGTATAGCTTGATATGTGTTATTGTGACCCATCATACTTTGTTCTTCTTTCTCAAGATTTCTGCAACTATTTGGGGTATTTTTTATTCCAGATGAATTTTTGGAGAGTTTGTTCTAGGTCTTTGTAGTATACCGTTGGTATTTTAAAGGGGATTGCATTGAATCTATAGATTGCTTTGGGTAGTATGGACATTTTAATGATGTTGATTCTTCCAATCCATGAACACAGTATGTTCTTCCATTGGTTTATGTCTCCTCTATCTCTTTTTTCAGCGTTCAGTAAACTTCTGAGTACAGGTCCTTTACCTCCTTAGTTAATTTTATTCCTTAGGTATCTTAATTTCTTCATTGCAATGGTAAATGGGTTTGTTTTTTCAGTTTCTCTTTCTGTAAGTTCATTATTGGTGTATAAAAAGACCATAGATTTCTGAGTGTTAATTTTGTTTCCTGCTACATGGTCGAATTCATTTATTAGTTCTAGTAGCTTTTTCATGGTGTCTTTAGGGTTTTTATGTACAATATCATGTCATCTGCGAATAATGACAGCTTTACATCTTCTTTTCCAATTTGGATGCCTTTTATTTCTTCTTCTTGCCTGATTGCTATGGATAGCACTTCCTGTCAAACAGCAGTGGTGAAAGTGGGTATCCCTGTCTTATTCCTGTTCTTAGGGAACATAGTTTTAGTTTTGCCCATTGAGTATGATATTGGCTGTGGGTTTGTCATATGATTCTTTTATTATGTTGAAATATGATCCCTCTATTCCCACTTTGCTGAGAGTTTATCTGGAAAGGGTGCTGGATTTTGTCAAATCCCTTTTCTGTATCAATTGATATGATTATGTGATTTTGGTTTCTCAATTTGTTTGTGTTATGTATTACATTTATTGATTTGCAGATATTGTATCATCCTTGCATCCCTGGAATAAATCCCACTTGGTCATGGTGTATGATCTTTCTAATGTAATGCTGGATACGATTTGCTGGAAGTTTGTTGAGGATTTTCGCATCTATGTTATCAGGGATGTTGGCCTTTAATTCTCTTTCTTTGTGGTATCTTTATCTGGTTTTGGGATTAGGGTAATATTGGCATCATAGAAACAGCTTGGGTGCCTTCCTGTTGAAATTTTTTTGCAATAATCTGAGGGGGATAGGTTTTAGTTCTTTTTTGAATGTTTGGTAAAACTCTCCTGTGAAGCTATCTGTCCCAAGCTTTTGTTTGCTGGAAGATTTTTGATGACTATGTCAATTTCCTCCTTAATTATTGACCTGTTGAGATTTTTTTATTATTCTTGATTGAGTTTTGAATATCCTATTTTTTAGGAATATGTTCATTTCCTCTAGTTTGTTTAATTTGTTGGAGAAACATTGTTCATAGTATTTTTTTTTTCACAAGGTTTTGTATTTCTGTGGGGTCTGTTGTTATTTTGCCTCTTTAACTTCTGATTTTGTTTATTTGGGTCCTCTCTCTGTGCTTCTTGGTGAGCTGGGATAGAGATTCATCAATCTTATTTATCCTTTCAAAAAACTAGCTCTTGGTTTTAGTGATCTTTTGTATTATATTGTTGTCTCTGTCATTTATTTCTGCTCTTTGCCTTTATTATCTCTTCCTTCTGCTCACACTGGCCTTTTCTTATTGCTCTCTTTCTACTTCTTTTAAGTTGTAGAGTTAGATAATTTATTACCTGTTGTTGTTTTTTTATTTTATCTATTTTTTTGTTTTGTTTTGTTTTTGGAGATAGGCCTGTAATGCTAAGAACTTCCCTCTCAGGACTGCTTTCACTATGTCCCATAGGTTTTGGATTGTTGTGTTGTCATTGTCATTTGATTGTAGGCTGTTTTTAATTTCTTCTTTGATCTCTTTAGTAACCCAGTCATTGTTTAATAGCATGCTATTCAGCTTCCAAGTGTTTGAATTTTTTATTATTTTTATTGTAGTTGATATCTAATATTATGCCATTGTGGTCTGAGAAGATGCTTGATAAGATTTCAATCTTCTTCAATTTGGAGAGATTTTGCCAGTGACCCATATGTGGTCTATCTTTGAAAATGTCCCAAGTGCACTTGAAAAGAATGTATATTCTGTATTTTTGGGGTGAAATGTTCTGACGATGTCAATTAAGTCCATCAGATCTAGTGAGTCATTTAGGATTGCTGTTTCTTTGCAGATTTTTTTGTCTAGATGATTTATCCAGTGATGTCAGTGGGGTATTAAAGTTCCCTACTCTGAATGTATTGTGGATCTCTTCCTAGATATCTTCTAAGAGGTTTTTTTTTATGTATTTGTGTGCTCTCCTGCCTTAGGTACATTTATATTTACCAGAGTTACATCCTTTTGTTGTATCTATCCCTTTAGTATTATGAAGTGGCCTTCCTTATCTCTTGTTATGGGCTTCACTCTGAGTTGTATTTTGTCAGACATAAGTATTGCTACCCCAGATTTTTTTCATTTTCATTTTTCTAAAAGATATTTTTCTATCCCTTCACTTTCAGTCTGTGTGAGTCTCTTGTTCTGAGATGGCACTCTTTTAGACAGCATATATATATATGTCATGTTTTCTTATCCATGCAGCCACTCAATTCTTTTGATTGGAGTTTTAGACCATTTACATTTAAAGTTATAATTGATAGGTACTTTTTGTAGCCATTTTTATTTTTTGTGCCTATTTCCTCTTCCCTTTATTTTTCTTCTTTTTTCAACAGTCTCTTTAGCATTTCTTGAATTGCTGGTTTGGTAGTGATAAACTCCCTTCGCCTTAGCCTTTTTATTTGGTCTGTGATGCTCCTGATTACCCCTTCAATTTTGTATGATAGCTTTGCTGGATAGAAAATACTTGGATTCATTCCCTTGCTTTGCATCACTTTGTATATTTCTTTCCATTCTTTTCCGGCCTGATGTGTTTCTGTTGAGAAATCCTTTGATAACCTAATGGGAGATCCCTTGTACATAACTTTCTGTCTGTCTTTTACAGCCATTAAGATTCTCTATTTGGTGTTAACATTTGCCATCATAATTATGACGTGTCCTGGTGTGGATCTTTTGGAGTTCATTTTGTTTGAGACTCTGTGCTTGTGTGACCTATTTCTTCCCCAAATCAGGGAAGTTTTCTTTTTTTAAATTTTGTTATTAATGTATTACATGTGTACATTTCTTCCCATTGCCCCCACTCTCATGTATGCCCTAACCCCCCAGTGTCTTGTGTCCATTGGGTATGCTTATATGCATGCATACAAGTCCTTCAGTTGATCTCTTATCTACCCCATCTCTCCCTAAATTTCCCACTGTAATTTGACAGTCTGATGGTTTACTGCCTCTTTATCTATCTTTTTGTTCATCATTTTATAATGTTCTTTATTATCCATAAATGAGTGAGATCATGTGGTATTTTTCTTTCATTGACTGGCTTATTTCACTTAGCATAATGCTCTCCAGTTCCATCTGGGTTGCTGCAAATGATACGAATATTTTCTTTTTTTATGGCAGCATAGTATTCCATTGTGTAGATGTACCATGGTTTTCAGTTATCTGCTGACAGGCACCTAGGCTGTATAAAAATCTTAGCTATTGTAAATTGTGCTACTATGAACATAGGGATGCATATATACTTTCTGACTGGTGTTTCTAGTTTCTTAGGATATATTTCTAGGAGTGGGATTACTGAGTAAAATGGGAGTGCTATTTTTAGTTTCTTGAGGAAATTCCATACTGCTTTCCACAATGGTTACACCAGTGTGCACTCCCACCAGCAGTACACTAGAGTTCATCTTTTTCCGCATCCTCTCCAGCACTTGTCATTTGTTGATTTGTTGATAGTAGCCATTCTAACAGGTGTGAGATGGTATCGCATTGTCATTTTGATTTGCATCTCTTGGATAATTAGTGACTTAGAGCATGTTTTCATGTGTCTCTTGGCCTTCCTTCTGTTTTCTTTCAAAAAGATTCTATTTAGATTCATTCCCCATTTTTTTTATTGGATCATTTATCTCCCTTTTATTAAGGTGTATAAGTTGCCTTAGATGTTGGAAATTAAACCTTTATCAGTGATAACATTTGCAAATATGTTCTCACACACAGTGGGCTATCTTGTTGTTTTGTTGATGGTTTCTTTTGCGGTAAATAAGCTTTTTATTTTGATGCAGTCCCATGTGTTTATTATCTCTTTAGCTTCGATTGCCCTAGGAGCAGTATCAGTGAAGAAGTTCCTTTGGCATATGTCTGAGATGTTTCTGCCTGTGGATTCCTCTAGTATTTTTATGGTTTCCCACCTTACTTTTAAGTCTTATATCTTTTTTTGAGTTTATTTTTGTGTATGGTATAAGTTGGTAGTCTAGTTTCTTTCTTTTTTTTTTTGCATGTATCTGTCCAATTTTCCCAACACCATTTATTGAAGAGACTATCTTGACTCCATTGTATGCTCATGCCCCCTTTATTAAATACTAATTGAGCATAATGGTTTGGGTCGAAATCTGGACTCTCTATTCTATTCCATTGGTCTATATATCTGTTCTTGTGCCAGTACCAGGCTGTTTTGAGAACATTGGCTCTATAATACAGCTTTAAATCTGGTATTGAGATCCCACCTACTTTGTTCCTTTCTAAGGATTGCTGTGGCTATTTGGGGTCTTTTTTTGTTCCAAATGAATCTTTGGAGAGTTCTTTCTAGGTCTGTGAAATATGCCATTGGTATTTTAATGAGGTGTGCATTGAATCTATAGATTGCTTTGGGTAGTATTGACATTTTAATGATATTGATCCTCCCAATCCATGAACATGGTACGCTCTTCCATCTGTTTATATCTTCCTCTATCTCCTTTTTTCAGTGTCCTGTAGTTTTCCATTTATAGGTCTTTTCCCTCCTTAGTTAGGTTTATTCCTAGGTATCTTAATTTTTTTGGGTGTGATGATAAATGGGATTGCTTTTTAAGTCTCTCTTTCTGTAAGTTCACTATTGATGTACAGAAATGCCATAGATTTCTTGGCATTAATTTTGTATCCTGCTACATTGCTGAATTCATTTATTAAGTCTATTAGTTTTTGGATGGAGTCTTTTGGTTTTTTTTTATGTACAATATCATTTCATCTGCAAATAAGGACAGTTTTACTTCTTCTTTTCTAATTTGGATGCCTTTCTTCTTGTCTAATTGCAATGGCTAATACTTCCAGTACTTTGTTGAACTGGAGTGCTGAGAGTGGGCATCCCTGTCTTGTTCCTGTTCTTAGGAGAAATGGTTTTAGTTTTTGCCCATTGAGTATGATGTTAGGTGTAGGTTTATCATATATGGCTTTTATTATGTTGAGGTATGATCCTTCTATTCCCACCTTGATGAGAGTTGTTATCAAGAAAGGGTGTTGGATTTTGTCAATGCTTTTCCTGCATCATTTGATAAGACTATGTGATTTTTATCTCTCAAATTGTTTACGTGATGTATCATGTTTATTGATTTGCGGATATTGTACCATCCTTGCATTCATGGGGTAGATTCCTATTTCTTCATGGTGTAAGATCTTTCTGATGTACTGCTGGATCAGATTTGCTAGAATTTTGTTGAGGATTTTGGCATCTATGTTCATGAGAGACATTGGCCTTTAATTCTCTTTCATTGTGTTGTCTTTATCTGGTTTTGGTATTAGGGCGATGCTGGCTTCATAGAAGGTGCTTGGAACTGTTCCTTTTTGGATCTAGTCGTCGAGTTGTGCGTGGCCTGTGGCTGCAGGGGTGGGCTTGGTGGTGAGTTGTGTCGTCACGTGCAGTGTCTTCTCCTTGGGCAGTTGTGGGCAGTTGTATGGCAGCCTCTCCTTTCCTGGTTGCAGGTGGCCGCTGCTTCTTGGTGGGTAGCGAAGCAGCTTCTCCTTGGGTGGTCCCAGGTGGTGGATGCTCACTGGGCAGTCATGGCGGCAGCT
>JAAGEH010000411.1:6021451-6123975 GCA_011751065.1 Lasiurus cinereus | reverse complement strand
TTTGTCAAATATGCCACCTTAAAAGATTTTTCTTATAAGTGTTTGACAAAATACACACTTATAACATATGCCCCATTTAGGAAACTAAACTGTAAGCTCTTTTTATCCTGGGGAAATGTCTTATTCACTGTTGTATCTTCACCTAATACAACTAATTTAAGAGGCATTGTGCAAATATTTGATTCATTAATAAATGAGTGAATGAGAAAGCAAGGCACTTATTAAAGTTCCTACTATAGAGATGAGAAATGCATTCAAAGATATTCAATGATTTGCTTAAGGGTATGTGGCTAGTGAGTGGAAATAAAACTGGAATAGAGATGAAATAAAATAATCTACATAACATAGTTAGCATAATGCCCATGGCATACAAGTTGTCAGTAAGTATACCTTTTTGATATTCTGTGCACATGTTCAAACACTTATGGTGTCCCTTTCACCATATTGCATCATAGTAATAGTATATGGGATAATCACATGGATTAATTCAATATTTCAAATAAGTTAAATCTTGTCTATTAAATAGCAACTTCTGAAAGGTAAATACATTCCCAAGGCTAAATAAGTTCTTTTCTTCAGTTTTACACATTATCAATGACTTGATTTAAAACCCAAAGACAATTAAGTTGAATTTTATGCAAGAGCATAAAAATCCAGCCATCAGCTATTCATCACATTTGAATTTGTCTGTGTCAAAAAGGATCACTTCCATTTAGTCCTCTGAAATCTATATAGACTGTAGCTCCATTTTTCAAATTCTGAGCCATTTACTCGGTAAATTACCATGAATTGCAAACAAAAGCCCAGAAATAGTTCTGTGCAGATTCACACCAGTCAGTCAGCTCTGTAAATAGTCAGCCTTGCCTGAGTCCTGTTTTAAATAACCTTTATTATTAACAATTCCATGTCATCCTTAAAGCTGATTACCATGCAGTGAGACCCCAAAGTAAGATTCTAAACATTTCAAAACAGGCACTACAGGCTTTGCAGAAATTATTTAGCCATATTGCTACTAAATCAAGCCATCTATTGATACAAATGAACATTTTATGTTCATAAGGCTGCTATTTGGAAGGTATCACGTTTTAGTAAGGACAGAGAGCGGTCAATTATTCAATTAAGGCTTATATTTATTTTTTAAACACATATAAGTTTTTGTTGTTTTATTGTTCTTAAAGACTTTGTAAGGAAGTTTTAGAGGGAGTGTTTATATTTTATTACTAGATGATTGTTTTATTGAAATACTTTTAAGTATTTATTTCTAGGTCCACATGAGCTTCTCTGTCAGCCTCTTTATTCCAAAGTCTTTTGTTCAAAATCTTATTTTTGCTGCAAACATTGAAACTGTCCTTTGGAAAGCAAACTCTAATTTGCCTGGCTTTAAGTAGCTGATTTATGTTTTAGTAAATAGTTTGAGAAAAATGTTTAAGATGAGAATAGCCAGAACATGAAATCAATGTCAAGTCAAATGGATTTCCTGAAGGTCATTCAGCCAGGTTTGAATTCAAGTTCTTCTGTCACTAGTGCCTGTGCTCTTGTCACTATAGCAGGTCTCGAAAGATTCAAAATTTGCCCCTCCAACAATCCAAGAAGGAAATCCTGGTGAATAGTAGCTAATGGGGACCATTTTAAAAATGCAAAAATGTGTGCATCATTATCACTAAAAAATGGACAGCTCTAAGATCTAGTAAGTTTTCTTGAGTAAAGTATGTGTATTGTAATCAATAACGAACAATATGTGCGATTAAAAGGTAAGGAAGTATTAACAGCTTCAAAAATTTATTTTTCTAAGCTGATTTACACAAAGATACACTGAGTAACTATATGTCCAGATAATTAAATAGCAGCAGTAATTATCACTTGGAGAGAATTTTGAAAAGTAAGCTTAGTGTTCTAAGTTTTCTAGCTTTCCGGATTATTCCTTTCTTGACTAGCCAGTTAAAATTTCTACCTGGACTCTTTTTATCTCCCAATTACTTCTAAGGACTTCTCAGAAAACAAGATTGGTTTCCATTTGTCAGGTGTTTCTTAGGAATGCGGGTGCTTGATCTCCAATCATGTCTAGACATTTTTCCTAACTTTTCCAGGCTTCCCACCCAAAACCTGGGCACAACCCCTTCTTCTAGGCCCCTAAGCATGACCAACACAAGGCTGACTCCAAACTGCTGACTATTTCAGGATGTTCTAGACTCTCGATTCCAATAATTCCAGGCTGTTGTTCTTTGTGATTAAGCCCCTCTCCCAGTGGTCAGAAAACTCATTAGTCAACAGAGCAGCAAACCGCATGTGGCTCGCGAGCCGCAGTTTGCCGACCACTGTTCTAAGAGAATTACAATATAGAAATAAATAAACCTTACAATTGATTATCAAACCCAGATTATCCTGAAGCTCCAGTACAGGAATCCCTTACTGCTACCTTTCCTAGACTGCAGGCTGCAACTATCTCGGTAGCGTTCCCACATTCTCTCCAGAGTCTGTGATAAATTAAAATTTTATTATTATCCAAATAATTTCTCTGTAGCACTGAGACTACCTGTTACATTATTAAACTGAGAATTTAGCCTTCCACCTGAAGTAATGGCATTTAGATTACTTCACTAAACCATTTGACTTTATGTAGGTACAGTATAACTAAAGCAATGAACATTTGCAATAACGTAACTTGAATTCTGTACTTAAAACTGCTAGAATTTCCAACGTAGTGGCTTTCTTATTTGAAAAATTAAAGTTCCATACCATTTTCCATTCTGCTACAAACATCACAGATGAATTTATTAACTTAGCTACCACCAATCAGAATTCACTACAGTTTTGGAAGGAGTTGAAGACCTCATATTTTAGATTTTAGACTCTATAAAATTCCTCATGCATACAAGATAGACACATGAGGAAGGAAGGGAGGGAGGAAGAGACGGAGAGTGGGAGAAAGGAAATAGTAAATAATATGTGCTCAATACTAGTAAGAAATAAATGAAGAGAGATAACCCATTAGCTTTTTATTCCATGTTAAAGTTCTTAATGCCATTACTTTCGAGAAGCATACCCTATCTAATACCTCTTATTCAATTTCTTAATTTCCAAACAAAGCTTTACCAGAGTCAGCCTTATGTAATTTGAAATTAGAATCCCCAGAACATTTTTCCTAATGAAAATATAGGAAATACTTGCCCTCTCATATATTTCTTAGTACTAAATTATCTTCCAAATCTGAAAAATACCATTCATTTCACACTTAGAAACTATGCTTCAAACACAATATTTTGATGTCATCATTATGGATGAATAAAAATAAATAAGAAAGCTATTGAACCAGGTGATTCTCTTCAGAGTTGCCACTTATCATACGATGGTTAGGACAGTATTCATAAATTAAAGGACATTAGGTTAAGAAGTAGGTATCAATGAGGAAAGAGAATACTTGCGAGGCTATAGTCATTTATAAGAGGATCACGATCCACTAATATGTCCATCTCTTCGGAGAGCATTTTCCAGAACTGGCTTGAGTTTTATTCCAATGGAGAAAACCTTTTATTTTGGGGGACTCTCTTCCTGCAGAACAAGTGTAAGATGGTAGCCTTGTCATTTAGTGAAATAAAGAGGTTATTTATGGAGCCATGAATCTAAAATTAGGATGCCAACTACCCCAATTACCTGTGGCCTGTAGAACCCTTGAGATGTTATAGTCCTGTGTGTGCTGAGTCAAAGGGGAATGGGAGGGTATACAGCAGTGGTTCTCAACCTGTGGGTCGCGACCCCTTTGGGGGTCGAACGACACTTTCACAGGGGTCGCCTAAGACCATCGGAAAACACAGGTATTTACATTATAATTCATAACAATAGCAAAATTACAGTTATGGAGTATGCTTGGGGGTCACCACAACATGAGGAACTGTATTAAAGGGTCGTGGCATTAGAAAGGTTGAGAACCACTGGTATACAGGAAGCCCTCTGTACTATTGGATGCTGAGCGTGTGCACTATTCCTTCTTCTGGGAAAAAATAAAGTCCCCCAGATTCCAGCTAACTTATTGTCAAGGCAACCTAATGTGGGCATCCGTGTCATGTTCAAATGAGCCTGCTTTCTGCATTACAAATACCCTCAGGGTTTTCTTTCGGGAGGGAGGAGTGAGGATGGAAGAGAAGGAGTGAGAAGGAAGACATTAGATAAGAAAGCCCAACGCCACACATTTGTAGGGTGAAAAACCACCGAGAGGAAAATGAAAGCCTGAGGACATTGCCTACAAACTTCATCATTTTCTGTTCTGTTCAGGGAATTTCCGCCAAATACTAATGTAGAAAGGGTAACTCCGTAAGAGAGAATATATGTTGATATTCTCATTTTAAAAACTGGAGGCCTTAGGTAACATTGCATGCACTCAACAAAGGTTTCCACCCTTACTTCTAATACTGATTCAAAAGTACTTAGTCAACTTCTTGAGACATATATTTTATTACTTTAATTTTTTCATCTTCAAACATATTTTATTACTTTAATTTTTATAGACACATTTTTTATCCAAGACATCCCATGATCATCACTAACTTACAATTCATAGTCCTAATGCATTGGAAAGCACTGCTTTGGAAATTTACGTGAAATCATTTCTGTTTTAGAGTCACACAGGCTAATCCCAAATTCCTTACTGAACTTGCAATCTATTAGTTACTAAAGAACAGCCAAAGTTTCTTAATCGAAACTATCAAACAAAAAAATACAAACACTAATCCTATCTAATAAAGAGGGAATATGCTAATTGACCCTCACACCCTCACAAAGATGACAGCACCCACAGCCAATCAGGAGGGAATATGCTTATTGACTGCCATGCCCTCAAAGATGGCGGTGCCCACAGCCACAAGATGGCAGCACCCAATCCCCTCAGCCCTGCTGGGGTGGCAATCATGTGGCATAGCAGGGCCTACCCTGTGTACCTGCCTCTAGAGTCCCCCAGTTCTCTCAGCTCCCCAGCTACCCAGGGCTGGCTGGCCTGAGGTATAGGCAAGCTTCAGATGGCAGATGCCCAGCAGATGCCTGAGGCACAGGTAAGTCTCGGATGGTGGCTGCCCAGCCTCCCAGGGCCCCCCGAGGCTCAGGTAACCAGGGCCAGCCAAGGCTTGTGCTGTCAGCAGTGGCAGCAGCAGAGGTGTAATGAGGCATCACCTTCCCCTGATTGCCAGGTCACCTCCCTCACCTGAGGGCTCCCAGACTGTGAGAGGGGGCAGGTCAGGCTGTGGGACCCCCCTCCAGTGCATGAATCTTCATGCATCGGGCTTCTAGTTAATTTTAAGGTGCTATAGCAAATATTTATAGTCACAGAAACAACTTCAAATGCTAAATAAATATAGTGTATTATATTAAATATACATATATCCTACATAATAAAGAGGTAATATGCAAATTGACCAACACAGAAGATGGCCTCCCCCATGTGGACATAAAATGGCCACCACAAGATGGCTGGCAGAGGAGGGCAGTTGTGGGCGATCAGGCCAGCAGGGGAGGGTAGTTGGGAGGGACCAGGCCTGAAGGGGAGGGCAACTGGGAGCGATCGGGACTGCAAGGGAGGACAGTTGGGGGGGACTAGGCCTACAGGGGAAGGCAGTTGAAGGTGACCAGGCTGGTAGGGGAGGGCATTTAGGGGTGACCAGGCCAGCAGGGGAAGATAGTTAGGAGCAATCAGGCCAGCAGGAGAGCAGTTAGGTGTCAATCAGGCTGGTAGGGGAGTGGTTATGGGGTGATCAGGCTGGCAGACAGAAGCAGTTAGGAGAAATCAGGCAGGCAGGCAAGAAGTTGGGAGCCAGCAGTCCTGGATTGTGAGAGGGATGTCCAACTGCCTGTTTAGACCCGATTTCTTTAGGGGTTTCAGATTGGAGAGGGTGCAGGATGGGCTGAGGGACATACAGACACCCCTGCATGAATTTTGTGCACCAGGTCTCTAGCATGTATATATTCATGATATGTATTTTAGAAAAGAGAAAATGATTCTGAAGTAATTAATCACCTCTGTTTATTCCATGTGCTCAGCATCCTATATTTTATATTTTTTAATTTAAATTCTTTATTGTTTAAAGTATTACATAAGTTGCCTTTTCCCCCCATTGACCACTCCCCTTTCATTTTACAGATAAGAAAATTTCCCATGGATATGATCTTTAGCTCCTAATTGTCCTATAGATCAATCTTTGCATTTGCATTTAACAATAATGTTTCTTGGTTCAGCCAATGCTGATTTTATTTTCAGACCTGGCTTCTTAGGCTGCCTAAAGAGATGGTTTTATTAGCATATGGTGTTTCTTTCAAGGACTTTAAAGCATCAACTTACAAGGTGATTGAAAAAGGTGTATTGATAAATGGCTGCTTTATACATGAATATATGTCTGTAAACAACTCCTTAGTAAAAAGCTCAACTGTTCTTCATCCAGTGGGCACTTAGACTCATGTTTACTGTTTATAACTATATCCACTCCAGGGGGAGCTACTGGAAATGAGACGTGGTCAGTATCTTCTTGGTCAATCGGCAATGCATGATCATCCTTGGTTACTCAAGCTACATAAGAGAGAGAATAATTTTCATTTTTTGTCCTTCAAAACTTCTGCTTGTCTGTGCAAGAATGGACATTATCTCAATTAGTTTTGGATGCTTTAATTTTGGCAGGGTTAAGGAACAACATTAATTGATTTGAGGACAAAGGCTCATGGCTCTTCGTAATGACTATTACCCAAATCTGGAAATACTTTGTACAGCCTTAACAATGCAGTTCTAAAAAGTAGCTTCATTTAGACAGAAAATAACATGTAATAATCAATATGGAACCAAGACACAGATGCAGTCTAAGCCAAAAGCATTCACTTATTACGCTCTATGAGGAGATGGATTACAGATCAAACTTTGGGAATATAATTTAATGCTCCTTATTTTCCTTCAAAGAAATGTAGTCAAAATGTTTTCCCTCTCCTAGTGCTGTGCCAGGCACATGCTGTGTAGGTCTTGTCAAAAGTGGATGTCACTATAGCTAAACTCATTTCCTGCCTAGATCAGTCCTAAGATCCCAGTCCCTTTCTCCCTGATGTTTGCACTTTCTTCCAATTCCTTATAGTAACCTCCCCCTTCATCTTTTAGAGAAAAAAAACAACACAACACAAATCCCATTTATCAATTATTTATATTAACCAATACTGCTGACTATTGTTTGCCTTATTGTGGCCATCCAGTCATCACTCTGGACCACACATCAGGGGCCTTCAGAGGTGATTAATTATCACTCAGAGGTAACAGACCACACACAACGGCCTGAGGAAGTGAAGACAGAGGGTTCAAGATGAAGTTCAATTTTGTAAGGCCAGCTCCACATTACTAAATTGATGACTGAGTTCTTCCTCTTTCCCCTTTGTCTGCAGGTTGTCTCAGATTTTAAGGTTAATGTCAATTGAGGCCTAAGTGAAGAATAGCTACAGCTGATAGCCCAGAACTTTGAAAAAATGAAACAAGCTACTAGAACATGTCAAAATACACATATTCACAGTGGATCATCACTGCTGGAATACCAAGAATTTGTAATATCCTTAGAAAAATACCTTGAATTTCTATAATCAATTTGAATTTATTCATGGTTGTATATGCAGTCAGTTAGAAAGGATTTATTGAGTGTCTATGGGTTCAGTATGACCAAAGCTTCACAGAGAGGAGGAAAAAGGGAACAATTAGTATTATAAAATAGCAAGTCAACAAGCTACATAGAAATCCAAAGATACTTTTGAGAGAGGTTTCAAATAGAATTATAAGCCAAAGGATATTTTTCCTCTACCTATAGTGTATATACTAATAGTGATAATAATAACTAACACTATTGACAAAAATTAGAGCATTTGCATGGTTAGTAAGTTTTGAAAGATCACAAAATTAGAATACCAAAGAATGCAAAAAAAAAAAAAGCTTATGGTTTTTAAAGGACTAGAACATTTGCTTTGTCTAGAATCTGGATAAAAGTTCCTAGGAAATAGGGTTTCCTGCTTCAGTTTCTTTATATGCGAGACAAAAGAACTAAATGAGATAATGTATGAGTAGCACTCAATAACATAAACAGCACACAGTAAGCCTGTGGAAGTAGGTGGTCCCTACTGCAGATGAACATTTGCTCTAGGCATAGAACAGCTTCTGTAGCCTTAGTAACAGAGGATGATCATGCATTGCAGATTAAGTTGAGCAAATCAAAGTTTCCACTTTTAAAAAATATAAAAACTAAGCTGATAAATAGCCCGATTGATATATCTAGGCCAGTGGGACTCAGGGGCAATTTGGAGACATTTTTGGTTATCACAACTTGGGGGAGACCATACTGGCATCTAGTGGGTCAAGGGAGGGATGCTGCTATAGGCACAGGTCAGCCATATATATATATATATATCTGAGTTTAAAAACCCTAGTCTAGCCAAAACCGGTTTGGCTCAGTGGATAGAGCATCAGCCTGCCGGCTGAAAGGTCTCGGGTTCGATTCTGGTCAAGGGCATGTATCCTGGTTGCAGGCACATCCCCAGTAGGGGGCGTGCAGGAGGCAGCTGATCGATGTTTCTCTCTCATCGTTGTTTCTAGCTGTCTATCCCTCTTCCTTCCTCTCTGTAAAAAATCAATAAAATATATTTTAAAAAAACCCTCGTCCAAGTAGATGGACATAAATTAGGATAACAATTTTGCTATGGCTCTAATAGAGCCAATGAGGGTGTCAGGTGTAGTAGTGGATTTTCCTTAATATAGATTCATTTGACAGGAAAATAAATAAATGGAACTGGATATCGTATCATGTTTCTCTGATACAATGTCTCCTTAGGAATTTAAAGAAACCTAAAAAGGTAGAAGTTATTTTAGAGCAGCGTCTTGGAGGGATAAAAATTGAAGGGTTTTATCAAACAGAGAATTAGGACCCAATAATGAAATATTACACAATTTTCTAGGCCTGAAGACAAGACGATGGAATCATGCTGACATTGGGCACTTGTAAGAGGACCAGATATTAAAAAGTCTTTCCTCAGACAGAGCTCTTGGTCATTTAAAATGTAACAGACTAGAAAGACTGAACTTAAAACTCAATGGATTTGGTTACAGTGAGATTTATTGAAAGGACAAAAAAAAAGGCTTCAATCAGGGAATGGTGGCTATTTGCATTATGAAGCTTTCATTTATTTATAGAGATGCACAAAAGCAAAGATAATAAATACAGGAGAGAATTGTCGTGATCCAAATATTAAACATTATCATTTCAGTATGTTAATAAAAGGTGGCATTTGGGGACATCAGCCTGATGGTGAAAACTAGAGTAGCTAATATTCGTTTATGGACGAAGATTTTTAATATCCTTAGGAAAAGCCATCTGAACAACAAAAAAATGGATGAAATAAAAAGAGAATTGTAACATGCTTGTGCATGGCATTTTACAATGTACAAAATACTCTGACATTATTTATTTATAGAGTAATGTGGGGAAAAGCTAATTATTTTCATAATGACTGTTTACTCCCAGGTGTCCAAAATAGTTGGCTTCTGATAACAGATCTTCATTGAATTACTGAGTGAATGTGTGGATTCTAAGAGCTCAAGTGGCAGTAATTATAGTCTAAAACATCTAACTCACTAATGGTAGTGAGAAATAGATGGAAGACATAACCTAACTCTGAAGACACTCTATCATACCAACAACATAATGCATTGGGAAATAATAAGTGGGTAATTCTAGCTGCTGAAATTCACAGGGAGCTATATAAACCCAGTAAATCACTGATGGAGGCTGTAAACTTGCCAGCAAATCAATTACAATATCTTTGCGATTTCTTTCTGTTTGTAACTAAAATAACAACACTGGGGATTTGAAACATAAGCCATCATTGATTGCTTAAAGTAAGTTCTTGAGGTGGTGAAAGACACCCTAGTTACCATTCATTAGCAAGGTCTTTATTATATCACTTAAAGCATGCATTGGTTAAATGGGAAAAAGGATTCTCTCTATAGAAACACAGTAATGCTAACCCATTATCAGTAAGACATGCATTTTTAGTTGTTTTTCTAGTAGTTAAGGTGAGTTTGTATTAAGTTATATATTATTGTCTAGCTTCAAGATACAACAGGACAGAGAAAATGATTTATGATCCATTTTATCTTTTCATCAGACGTAATAAGTAGATGGTTAAAACGCTGGCAAATCCCTACATTTCCTTTTAGTAACTAGGATATGCTCAGGAATAATTGAAAATGATTTCAATACTTGGATATGTAATGTTACTTCTTAGGATCATTGAATTTTAAAGCTAAGCAAAGCTTTAACATCTAGTACTATCTTACATTTGCAAATTAAAAAGCTGAGATTTAGGGAAGTTAAGAGACTTATCCAAGTTCACATAGCTAATGTAGTGGCTTGTCAGGTTTTAGAATTCAAAGTTCCAAGCTACCAATTCAGTGTATCTTCTCATTATGTCATATAGCCCTAAGGTCACATTTGATTCTACCACTACCTGTGCAACAACAACAAAAATCTCATACCAGCTGAGTGAGAGCATTAGTACAGAGATTGTCTGTGAAATTCTTTGAATGCGCCTGCAAGAGATAAGACTTTCAAGTTCATATCAACTGCTTACACCATCCCAGAATTATGGGTTCTTTCATTGCCATGCAGTGAAAGAATGCATGGAGACCCAAGTATACATTTAAACCTCATCATTAAAATTTGTACGTTTTCTTGTGTGTCCTGGAGATGTTCACATTTTCAAAGCTGACTCATAGGAATAGACTTGAGCAGAATGCTTTCTGCTAATCAAATAGCACGTGAACTAATTTTAAAAAATCAGATCTAGAATATCCTTTAGTAAGCATGTCTCTAATAATCATATTTCCATAAGCTGATTTTTAGTCTAAAACCTATTTTATGTGTATTAAGAATATGCTGGTACTAGATTTTGACATTTTATTATGTAAGACAAAAATGTGAACATGACTGTGAGGTGAACAAACTGAATTTGGGCAGCCTAAATACGAATTAGGAGGAAAATTACCCAGATAAAGGACACCTTTAGTAATGTCTGAAACGCATGGCAAACCGAGTGTGATTTGGGCAGATAGACGGATGCAGTCCAAGGGAAAGATTACAGCAGAAATGGGGGAGGGGAGAGATGAGAAGTGTCAAAGATTGTATCAATGACCTCAATTATTCACTTCTACCTGCATCTTTCCCTTTTGCCATGTAGCTTTGTAGTCCTTTCTGACATAGGTGGGACATAATTCCTCACCCCTGGGGTTAGTCATGATGACATTCATTAGCCAATAGAATTAGCAAATGTGAGAGAGTCTTGGAAAGTGATTGCACAATTGGGCTCATTTATTCTTGTGCTCCCCATGAGAAGGACACACCTAATTTTGGTGCTCCCGAGACGGATGAAAGGCATGTGAATCAGAGCTGGACTGCCCAGCCTAGAGCAAAGCCATCCAGCACAAGGATCTATGTGCTAGAGTAAGTCATGAGTGGTGTGTGCCACTGAGTGTTAGGGTAGTTTGTTATGCAACAACAGTTGCACGATATAGACAGTGTGGTTTCTCATGACTTGGGGTTATCTTTCTCTTCATATAAGAATGTCAGGAAGTGGCAGAGATTCTTAAATAGCAAACCAGCTCTCCAAATGAGGTGACTCACAAACCCTAAGCAAGTTACCATGCCTATTTGCCCAGCAAACGAGCTGAATTGGGGACTGATGACTGGCCAAGGGTGTTTGAGGAACTGATACTAATCTGATTGGAGGGGTTATGAGGGCCAGGTTGGAATAGGGGTTTTTTTCTCCTGAAGTCACATAGATGGGCACAGGCAAGATAAGACTAACAGTTGGTGAAAACAAACACTTGGAGCAGGAAGCTCTGAAAGGAAAGGGGTGCGTGTGTGTGTGTGTGTGTGTGTGTGTGTGTGTGTGTTTTGGGGGTAGGGAGGAGAAATTCAGGAATTCAGGCAGCTCCTAAGGCACAAACAGGATGCATGGGTGTTATCTAGGAAGGTGACAAATGGTTGTCTACCTGAAAAGAATTGTTGGTGAGGTGTGTATGACAGAGTAGCATGAGAAACTGATACTTTTTTCTTCTCTGTAGATTATAGAATAGAAATTATAGAATAAATTAGAGAATATAGCTGAGATCAAGCCTTATAATGAAAATAAATTTTTCCAACGGAATTTTTAAAATTCTTAGTTCTTGGTTCAAAGATTCCATGTGTCAGAGAGGTTGTGGAGACAAAGGAACCCTCATCCACTGTTGGTGGGGATGTAAACTGGTACAGCCACTATGGAAAACAGTATGCAAGTTCCTCAAAAAACTAAGAAGAGAGTTACCATGTGACCTAGAAAACCCTCTTCTAGGTATCTAACTGAACATTTGAAAACATTTATTCATACCTTTGTGTTTACTGCATATATACCTTTGTGCTTCATGCACAGTGCCCAAGGCATGGAAATAACCAGTGTTCTTTGAGAGGTTGCATAAAAAAAGATGTACATCAGGCTGGAGAGGGGAAAGAGGGCATACATGGTGATAGAAAGAGATATGACTTGGGGTGGTAAATGCACAATACAATATAGAGATGATGTATTATAAAATTGTGCACCTAAACTCATATAATTTTATTAACTAATGTAAGCCAATAAGTTCAATTAAAAATTAAATTAGGAACTTTAAAAGAAGATGTATCCAAGATCAGTTGGGCTCAGTGGATAGAGCGTCGGCTTACAGACTGAAAGGTCCCAGGTTTGATTCCGGTCGGGGGCATGTACCTTGCTTGCGGGCACATCTCCACTGTGGGGCATGAAGGAGGCGGCTGATCGATGTCTCTCTCTCATCGATGTTTCTGAGTTTCTATTTCTCTCCCTTCCTCTCTGTGAAAAATCAATAAAATATATTTAAAAAATCTTTAAAAGAAGATGTACATATATGCAATGGGATACTACTTAGCCATAAGAAAAGATGAAAACTGCCATTTCCCACAATATGAATGGATCTTATGATTATCATGCTAAGCAAAATAAGACAGATGGAAAAAAATTAAAAACCGTATGATTTCACTTGTATGGGATATAAAACTGAAAGCAACACTGACATTTTAAAATAATTGTTGGATGGTCCTCCATTTGGAGTTGTCTGGTGTTTTCTAATGCTTATATTTAGATTACGTGTTTTTTGCCAGGAATGCCACAAAAGTAATGTTGTGCCTTTCTCATACATCCCACCATGATGTATATAATGATTACAGAATATCTTCACAAGGAAAAAGATCTAGAAAAAGTGAGCTGACTCAATTTGGTGCTTTTTCATAAGTAAGCAAGTCATAAGTTGATTTGACCCAAACAAGAATTTTTTTTTTAATAAAAAGTCAGTCCCTCGTCAACATAACCAATTGAACATCACTTTTGTTGGCAGGAGCTGAGAGTTCTGAAATCAGATTTAAATTATGTTGACAATTAATCCTGCATGGTGATATATGCTGTCAAAGGCCTAGACGGAACTTAGCTGGTGGTCCGAGGATATTGCTTTACAGTCAGTATCCTTGGGAATTACGTGCATCAGAAGGAAAGTGGACCACCTCATGAGCCTGCATATTGGGTCTTCGCAAAGGGTTAGCTATAAAGTGCTTTCCTACAGCTCAAAGAAATGAAAAGGATGAGATTCATTTTTCTCTCATTTTGCTTCCATCTGATTCTGTTCTGCTAAGCAAAGTACTTGAAGTAAAGCATCTATTAATCTTGGAACAACCACTGAATTTAATTACCATGCCTAATGTTAGCTTGTACAAAGTGTTATAGGGATATGTTTTCTTCCATAACAAGTACAGTACAATATGTTCTTCTATTTCAAATCCAGTTCACTTAATTCCAGTGCTTTGACAGGAAAAAGCAATCCTCTACCGACCTTCATAGTCAAGCAGCTCACTCGCTAAACTACGCACCTGAAAAAAAACTCCCATCCTAATCGCCTTCCTCACGACATGCAGCTATACAGAAGTATTTCTGTTTGCCCCGCCCCAAAAAATATAATTAGGAAAGCATGAATAATTATTGCATTCCAAGAGACCATGGTGAATGTTATTAGTGTATAAAGCATATTGCATGAATTTACCGGAGGTCTTTATTCTGAGTTCACATATGTTCTGCAAAGCCATCGTTTTAAAACTGCTCAGAAAGTGCTTCTGAATGGCACATTCCATTTCCTTGTATGGCTACTCACCTTTTGGGGCGGAGTGACTGACAGGTATCAAACGCTCCATGCTGTGATGGGAATCTATACAAAGTTTACACTTACACTTCTCTGCGCATTTTTCGGAAAGGCGAGTAAGACAAAAACAGAAAGTCATATCGATTCTCTCTGTGGGTTTCTTGAATGAAGAGGCCATTTCAAACTGCAAGGTTATTTGATGGGATGTTGGGTAATTGGATACAGGGTCAGCATGTACTTTAAAAACAGCACTATTAACGACTATGAAATGATAACCCTCCATCTTTCCAAAAGAGTGAATTTAACTGTAGTCACAATGCTGTGCATTAGATCTCCAGAATTTATTCGTCTTCTAACTGCAAGTTTGTACTCTTTGACCAACATCTCTGGTAATCACAAATGCTACAGTATTACTCATATTGAAATACATAAACATATCAAATAAGCGCATTGTACACCTTAACTTACATGTTGTTATATGCCAGTTGTATCTCAATGAAAATTTAAAGTATAGAAAGAGGTATGTAGGTTGTGTATTTTAAAACAACAACACCAACATGAACTTATTAGGATTTTTAAAATAGTATATTTTCTCTGGAGAGTCTAAGAAGAGGAAGATGACTCCCTTGCTTTCATACTTGAGCTGCTAGTCGGAGTTGGGCTAGAAAGCATCTTAAATTTTTTGAACCCTTGAGACAGGCATAGTCATGCCAAGGAGATGATCTTATGAAGTGAAGTCAGAAATAGTTATTTCAAAGAAGTGTCACAACCTGTGTCCACCATTATCCATACTACTCTGGTTTTCTGTCATATTTAAGCTCTGATCATTATAAAAATTGGCTTGATATTATAATAATATACACCGTGGCTCAGTTTTACTCTTCTCTAAAAGAATCACACACACACACACACACACACACACACACACACACACACACACAGTAAAGCTTTCAAATGTGACAATAAACGATAAAAAATAAGAAACATCTTATACTTGAATTATGATGACAATCATACATATTTTTGCAATTATATTTTTGTTATTTAAATTCTCAATCCCTCCCTAATATATCTCTTGATTATGCTTCCTTCCCAATCCTACAGGACTAGGGGCAAGGCTGTGCTCACCCCCATTTTTTTCCTTTGGCTATTGGGCGTTTATTGCAAACAGAACATCGGAGGTACCAGTTTTCTCTCTATAGATGGTTTTGTAGGAAGGACATGTAAACTTCCATCCTTGTTCCCATCGCAGTCCACGGCCAGCAGGCAGACAGGTGGAAGGCATAGCTACACTTGGTGAGGCAGCCCACGGCCACTGTCATGATAGTCTTGCTGTGGGTCCCATCCTTCATTTTCATATTCCATACTTTCCTGCCCAAGTAACCAAACCCCGTCATTGCTGCTGCGCCTTCAACTGGAAGGCTTGCCTTGCATGGCTGTCATCACTCCTATTCCACACCTCCCCCCCATCTTCAGAGCTCTAAATTCTCCTCATCCCTCTAGACTAACTTTAAATGCAGGTCCCTGAAATCACTCCTGACCACACAAAGCCTCCCCTTTCTCTGTTTACCTGCAATCGTTTCACTACACTTCTCTGGTTATACACCTCTTATTCTGTTTTGAACCTTTTGTTCATTCATTTGGGCAATAATTATTTATTTCTCTTCCCTATGTGATAGCTGATATCTGTAAATAAGACACCAGGTACATCCGGGTCCTCAGAAAGCTCCCATCCTCTCTGAAAATGCAGTCATTAAGGAAAGAATTAGAAGAGTGGCAAATTCTAAAAAACGCACCGAATAATATAAGTGTGCCCAAAAGGTTATGTTTCTAACCTCGTCTAATGGGTCAGAAATGTCTGTCCTGGGTCAAAAAGTATCAAGTTACACGACCCAAGGATTGAATTATACTTTACTTGGCTGGCATCCCACAAGATAAAAATCCATTGTTCGGGAAATCCCAGAGCAACCCACTCATATCCACACTTAGCGTGGGCTTCAGAAAGCATATGGTTCAACTGCAAATAATGTCAAGAAAAACTGGCCCCGCGGTGTATATACCTAAGAGTCCCCCAGAGGTTCGCAATGGTTTGAAGCTGCCCATTCACAGGACCTTTCCTGAGTCCTGTGCTGATGATGACAAGCTCCCTTCCTTCCAGGAGCCAGTGGTCTGGCCGGAAAGACACCAGTGAACAAATAATGGGTTATTGATTCCTGTATCTCTTCATCTGGCTCAGTGCTTCGGGCTTTGTAGTCTACGAAATGCCTAGCATCTCAGACCCTGCTTATCTACTTCACTAATGAGGGAGTCCTCAAATGTCTATTTCAAGCTACTTCTTGTGTAACACTTGTGGAGACTCTGAGAGCAAATCCTGAGCTTTCTCAGACAGGATCTCTCTGATTGTTCAAATTGGGGTATCAAGCTGGGTCTGCTGAGGCCCCAACTACTGTGGAAAAACAAGGAGAGGATCTCCTACTCATCTATTTTATCCTTTTATACAGCTCCCTTATTTTCCGTCTTAGAGACTCATGTCCATGACAGAATATCCCATCACTTTTGTGCTGGGGAATTTGAAGAGCAGATGGAAGGATGGAACCCATAGCTTTTTTTTCCCCTTTTGAGATTGTGTACATATATGAAAAGGAGAGAATTCCCAACAGCTATAATATAATATCATATTAGAGCTCCTTATGCTATTAGAAGAGTAAATAGGAAATTTTCTGTGAGTAGGTACAGTCTCTTGCTCCTGTCCCCTGAATCATTAATGCAGTGTCTTTTACGTGGTAAACACTCAGCCAATAGAGTAAGTGCGTGAGTGAATAAAGAATGGATGAATGAACAAACAAAGGAATGAAAAATATTCATTGAAAAAGTTAAGGAACAGGAAATCAAAAACAATCTTGAAAGTGGAACTTGTGCCCAGCCAGTGTGGCTCAGTGATTGAGCATCATGGACCTATGAATCAGGAGGTCACAGTTCAATTTCTTGTCAGGGCATATTCCCAGGTTGCAGGCAGGATCCCCAGTGTAGGGAGTGCAAGAAGCAGCCGGCCAATCGATGATTCTCTCTCACCATTGATATTTCTACCTTTCTCTCCCTCACCTTTCCTCTCTGAAAACAATAAAAATATATTTAAAAAAAAGAAAATTGGACTTGAAGAAGGAATTATGCCATTCTACTGTTTTTATTTATATTTGGTCAGTCTGGGTAATATTGTTATAATTAAGATGAGACTTATCTGGAATCTAAAAATAAAAATGAATGGCTTTTTGTAAAGTCTTTCTTTCTATACACGTACAGGAAAAAGATCATGACTATTCAGGAAATGATGAATAAGAAATAGAAACAATCTAAGAGCTTCTATCCAATGCCATACCTTAGATGTATTGCAGTAGAACAAAAAATAAATTACTATTTCCAAAATAAATAATTACTATTTCCTGAAATAAGGGTTGAATATGTAATTTTTATTTTTTCCCAAATAAAGAGCAAAAGGTAGTAGGAAATGGAAAGGTAATGACATGAAGAACATATTCCTATAGAGAAAGTATTTCTTCCTCCATAACAAATGTGTCTGTGTTTTAAGTCATGTTACTGGTCTTCCTACCCTGACCGGTTGGCCAGTCATTTGAAAACATGTGAGCAATGTTGCCCTATTTTGCTCTTACAAATCATGGTCTTCCAAGTTATTTATTAACTACAAAAGGAATGATGGCAACTTTATAAGTGGAAAACCCAACAGACACTACTTTAACCAAGTGATCAAGGTTAACATCAGTAACAGGACATACTGACCTCATAAAACCTTTGATGTGAAACATTGAGAAGGAAACATCATAACTCTGTGGCATTTTTGCCAAATTCTAACCTCAGTCTAATTATGAGAAAGCCTCAGACAAATACAGATTGAGGGACATTTTGCAATATAATGAATCAATACTTTCAAAAGTGTCACAGTCTTGAAAGAGAAGGAAATACTGAGGAAATGTCACAGATTAGAAGAGACTAAGGAGAAATAAATTTTTAATGATATATAAAAAACCCTGGATTGAATTATAGACCACAAAAAGAACTTTAGTAGAAAAACTGGTAAAATTTGAATACGATCTGCAGTGTAGTTAGTATTATACCAATGTTTTGGTAATTAGAGCATGGTTATATAAGATATTAACATTAGGGAAAGCTGGGTAAGTGCTAATGGCAACACTTTACTATTTTTGCACTTTTTCTATAAATCTAATATTAGCTCAAAATATAATTTTTTTAAAAAAAATTAAAAAATCAGATGACACCACAATTCTAGTGGACATTAAGGACACATTGTAGAGTGGCCCAGATGTTAGCAGTCAGGATGATGTGACTTAAAAACGTTGCAACCATGTGTAATTTATCTTTATCCAGTCTTAACAAATGGTACCCACCATTAGTATCACTTCATATTCAGTCTGCTAGGTGCTATAGTGCTCACTGTCATTTCACCATCTGATTTTAGCAATTTAAGTTGGTGTTATTACATTAGTTGTTTTTTTAAAACCAAAGAAAAAGCTCAACATTTTTTGAAAGCACTTCCATCTGCTCCTATAAAGTGCTATATTTTCTTTTATCTGATATTCACTGTCTACCAGACCAAAAATATGTTTCCCATCATCATGTCATTCTAACTTCAGTAGTAAGTAAGCTTACCACTTATCAAAATAATGCTCCAATGTTTTTGGTATTTAAGTGTGAGAAATCAGTTAGTCTAACTCCACATTAAAACAAAACACACCTCATAACCCCTTTCCCCCAACTTGTCCCATCTTCATTCTCTGGGAATAGAATTTTTGGAAGCAGTTCTCACCACAATGTGGAAAATACATCTAATTTCCAATGATCAGTTGCCAGATAGTTAAGGGCTTATTCTGTCAGAACTGTCTCATTTTTACAAGAGCAATTAAGTCTTTTCCAGCTTGAGGCTAACATTCTTCAAATTGATTCCGATGCAAAAGCGGAAGTGAAATTTAAACTAAGCAAGAAGCGATTTTCATCTGGACTCCTCCTAAATGAAGTTAATCATAACATGTATGTGAAAATTCTTAAGTATTTGTAAAGCTCTAATACACTTGGCAGATATATATTTTATAAACAATTGTTTGTATAATATAGCTGGGTGCAGTTGCAAGCAGCCAAACATCCACTTACCCTGAGCGAAGTTTAGGCTCTAATTTTAGTATGAAAGTATATAAACTGAATCTTAATTATGAATCTGTTCATTTTAGTGGCCATTGGTATGTCAGTACCAATGAGCTATAACCTAATATATAGGAGTTGGGAAGTGAATAATAGAAAGGAAATAGGGTTATTAGATATGGAATGCCTTCAAGAGATTTCCTTCAGTAGGTTGATAAGAATGGCATGGCAGGGGGAGAAAATGATTGCTCTGGAATTAGGAACTCGCTGATAAATATGGAGGAGCTTTGAGGGAAGGTGACAAGGACACACATGAAGACTGAGCCCTCAGGGAGGTGGAGGAAGCCTGTCTCTGAAGTGGGAGGGAGGAGAGAAGTTGAGGGTGGACGAGGACGCAGAGAGAGTATAGGTGGAGTGGAGGAAAGATGAGGTTAATAGCATATAATTTCTGTTCTTTTCCAGCAAAGTCAGATAATGGTGGATGTGTTGGGAAGACAATGGAAGCAAGAAAGGGGGAGTTTGGGGCTTTAGGGAGACGGACTCAGCACTGTGGAGACTGGCGTTGATATTAGTGGAAGGTTCCTGGAAAACAAAGAGTGGGTAGCCCACATTAATTTGTAGTACAAACATTAATGCAAGCTTTGAGGTTTACACTAGCCACCCTGGACATATTAGTTGTGATTTTTTTCTATAATTCCATATTTCCTTTTAATGAATTTTAAGCAGGTTTACATTTATTCTAGGAAATAGCCACTGGCATTGTTTTTTCTGCTAAGTCTAAATGAGTACCTTCCAGTCCATTTTATAATCTTCCCTATCTTTGTGCTTACTCTAGCTTCCCTGATGTTGGTTATACCCCTCAATTTCTTCCCTGTCAAGAATTGTATAAATGCGCTATTTTAACCTTGTTCTACATTCATGAAAACAGGGAAGTTTTCTTTTCTTCTCTCCTATACACAAAGAATAGGCCTTCCTATGATTTTTTAATTGAGGTAAAATTGGTATATAGTATGATATTAGTTTAAGGTATAGAGCATAATAATTTGATATTTGCATACAGTACAAAGTGATCATCACCATAAGTCTAGTTATGATCCATTACCATAATAATTACTCCCATTACCCATTTCACTCATTTTAAACCCTTTCTCCTTTGATAACATTTTAATTTTAATTTTTTTGGTTAATCCTCACCCAAGGATATTTTTCCATTTATTTTTAGAGAGAGTGGTAGGGAGGGGGAGAGACAGAGGGAGAAAGAAGCATCAATATGAGAGAGATACATCAATTGGTGGCCTTCCACACATGCCCAACCAGGACCGGGGATCGAGCCTGTAACCAAATATGTGCCCTTGACCAGAATCAAACCCAGGACCCTTCAATTCTTGAGCTGACGCTCTATCCATTGAGTCAAACCAGCTAGGGTTTCTTTCATAACAACCAGTCTATTCTCTGTATCTATGGGTTTTGTTTTATTTTGTTCATATGTTTTGTTTTTGAGATTCCACATATAAATGAAACCATATTGTATCTGCATTTGTCTGACTTATTTCACATAGCATAATATACTCAATGTCCCTCCATGTTGTCACAAATGGAAATAGTGGTATTCCATTATAAATACCACTTCTTTATCTGTTCATTCATTGATGGACATTTACTTGTAGGTTGTTTTCATGACTTGGCTATAGTAAATAATGCTGCAATGAATTTAGGGGTGCATATATCTTTCAAATTAAGGTTTTTCTTTTCTTCACATAAATACCCAGAAGTAGAATAGCTGGATCCTATGATTTTAAATAATGTATTTAACAAACTGTGGGTTGCCAAAGGTGAGGGGTATTGGGGGTCAGGTGGGTACTTGAAATATTGGGAGAATCACTTTGTGAAGTATATGATTGTCTAAACACTATGCTGCACACCTGAAACTAATACAAAATGATATTGAATATAAACTATAACTGAAAAATAAAAGTTAGTTTTTTAGAAAAGAAAATGGTTAAAAGTGAATTTTGTTCATGGAAGACATATAACCTGGCAATGAATGTTGAAGATGGGATGGGTTGAGGCTGGGAATAAATCAATAGTCAAATATGAAGAAATAAATAAATAAACACCTAAGAATAAATTTAACCAAGGATATAAAAGACCTGTACTCAGAAAATTATAAGATACTGAAGAAAGAAATTGAAGAAGATACAAATAAGTAAAAGCACATATAGTGTGCATGTATAGGAATAATTAACATCATTAAAATGACCCTACTACCCAAAGCAATCTATACATTAAACACAATTCCTATCAACATATCAATGGTGTATTTCACAGAACTAGGACAAAAAAAATCCAAAAATTTTATTGAACCACAAAAGACCTCAAATAGCAACAGCAATCTTGAGAAAGAAAGACAAAGTTGGAGGAATCATATTACCTGATATCAAACTATACTATAAGGCCATAATAATCAAAATAACATGGTACTAGCATTAAAAAAGACAAAAAGTCAATGAAAAAAAGAGAACTCAGAAATAAACGCATGCCTTTATGGTCAATAATAATATTTGACGGAGGAGACAAGAACACATACAATGGGTTAAAGATAGTCTATTCAATAAAAGATGTTGAACAGATATGTGCCAAAAAAAGTAAAACTAGACCACCTTCTTATACCATACACAAGAATAAACTCAAAATGGATTAAAGACTTAAAATTTTAGACTTGAAAACCATGAAAATCCTAGAAGAAAACAAACAGAGGCAGTAAAATCTCAGACATTTCTTGTAGCAAAATGTTTTCTGATAGATCTCCTCAGGCGAGGAAAACAAAAGAAAAGCTAAATAAATGGAACTCCATCAAACTAAAAAAGTTTTACACAGCAAAGAAAACCATCAACAAAGTGTAAAGACAACCCACCGAACACGAGAACATTTTTACCAATGATACATCTGATAAGGGGTTAACATCCAAAATTTATAAAGAACTGATAAAACTCAACACACACACACACACAAAAAAAATCCAATTTAAAAATGGGCAAAGGACCTGAATAGACACTTCTCCAGAGTACATACAGATGGCCAATAGACATATGAAAAGATGGTCAATGTCGCTAATCATCAGAGAAATGCAAGTTAAAACCACAATGAGATAACACTCCACACCTGCCAGAATGACTACCATCAACAAATTAACAAACAGCCAACAAGTGGGGGTAAGGATGTGAAGAAGAGGGAACCCGTTATGCATTGTTGGTGGGAATGCAGACTGGTACAATTACTGTGGAAAACAGTATAAAGCTTCCTTAAAAAAATTAAAAATGCAACTACCATTTGATCCAGTGATTCTACTTTTGAGAATATATCCCAAAAAGTCTGAAACACTAATTCAAAAGAATATATGCACCCTTATATTCATAGCAAAATTATTTACAATAGCCAGGATTTAGAAGCAACCCAAATATCCATCAGTAGATGAGTGGATAAAAAAAAAAACTTTGGTACATTTACACAATAGAATAGTACTCAGCTACAGAAAAAGGAGGAGGAGGAGGGGGAGGAGGAACACAAGGAGGAAGAGGAAGAAGAAGGGGGAAAAGAGAAAATCTTGCCCTGGTTGGTGTGGCTCAGTTGGCTGGGTATCATCCCATGCACTGAAGGGTTGCCAGTTTGATTACTAGTAGGGACACATGCCCAGGTGGAGGGCATGCAGGAGGCAGCAAATCGATGTTTTGCTCTTGCATCAATGTTTCTTTCCCTCTCCCTTCCTGAAAAGTCTTAAAAAAGATAAAGGAGGAGGGAGGAGGAGGAGATCTTACCTTTTGTAATAGCTTGGATGGACCTGGAGATTATGCTAAGTGAAATAAGCCAGTCAGAGGAAGACAAATACCACATGATTTCACTTATATGTAGAATCTAATGGATAAAATAAACTAAAAAAATAGACACAGACTCATCGATGCAGAGAACAGACTGACAGCTGTTAGAGAGGGAGGGTTGGGGGTCTGGGTGAAAAAGGCAAAGGGATTAAGCAAAACAAACATACCAACAAAAAACCTCATAGACAGCAGTATGGTGATTCCTAAAGGGAAAGGGTGGGGTGGGAAAATTGGGGAAAATGGTGATGGAAGGAGACTTGACTTGGGGTGGTGAACACACAATACAGTACACAGATGCTGTATAATAGAATTGAGCACTTTAAACCTATATCATTTTATTAACCAATGTCATGCCAATAAGTTTAATTAAAAAAAGAAAATTTCAACTCATTTCCTACTGCCTTTGGAGTAGAATCCAAACACAGTAGCCTTGCTTTCAAGGTCCTCTACAAGGTGGTCTAAATGTATCATTCCATAATGGCCTCCTGTTTACTCCCTGCATACCATACCCTACGCTCCCATCAAACGGAACTAATTCTTCCCCGAAGGTGCCTCGCATTCCATGTCTCCATGCCTGGGAGAGTGAAGGTATGTTCTCCCACATAGAACCTGAGTTTAAATCCTGACTCAGCCAATTGTCAGCTGTGTGACGTTAGTCAGGGATATATAGGATCAGTGGTCGTCAGTCCCGCCCCCTCCCCCCAGCTACTTATGAGAATCAAGTAAAAAAATGATAATCACAGCGGTAGAAGAACTGTATAATGCTATTAAAATATAAAGTGTTCTTTCATTCAACAAATATCCATATAGCACTCACTTCTTGCCAAGCAATAGTATTGCTGTTATTCACTTTCCAAATGAATGTTATGGGTATACTTGAGGAGACAGAGCCGATCTGCATTCATCAGTCAATGTAAGCAAAAACAACCAGCAAAATCAGTACATAAAGAACACCCTCATAAGCTTGAGGTTTGATAAACATCGTTCTTAAAAAAACATCATTTTGGAGGGGTTGATGGCCAGTTTCAGCCCTAAACCATTTTTCTTTAGAATATACAAACATCTTTGTTGCTGCTTTTCTGGACGCCAAGATCAATTCAGATCAATAACTTAAATAAAAGAATTAAAAAAAGCTTCTTAGAAATAGGAGTAGACTCTTATTTCTTTTATTGCTCAGAAGGTGAATCTGTGATTGAAAAACAAAATGTATTACTTTAAGTAAGCTTATGTCTTGAATCTCTTTAATCCATGCCAGATGGATTGTTCAGGAGCAGATTGTACAAGCAAGCTTGCAAGGGAACATGGCCTTGTAAATATAGCTTCTCTCGGTGATGGCTGTGACTCTATGTGGTGCAAGAGAAGACCTCACTGAAAAGGTTTTTGTTTTGTGTGTGTGTGTGTGTGTGTGTGTGTGTGTGTGTGTGTGTGTGTTTCCCATTGTAGTTATCAATACAAAGAGCACGTTCCAAAAAGTACATTTTCTCTGGTACTGGCAGACTAGTTGTACAAGTGCCAATAAAATTATTTGTTGATTTCCAGAGAGTTGGGGGTAGGGAAAACAGGTAGACAAAATAGCTCCCCAGCGAACAAGCTGTTTCTCTTTGTCTTTCTCCCACCCCTCCTTTTGAAAAAAATCCAAAATAGAAATTTCAAAGCTTGAAAAACTTCAAGGCAATTTAAGTTGTTTCCCATGACTTTAAACACTGACTGTTCACACCTACGTCAGTACTACATTGAGAACCTCCCACTCAGAGCCTGTATTTAGGAAAGAAAGGATGCTATGGTCTGAGATGAGGCCTAGATTTTGAAGAATCTTGAGTTCTTCAGCAAGACCCCAGAATTCAGATTTAATTCATACTCCTCAGTAGAGAGTCAGGGCAGTGTTTTCAGGATGTTTCCCTTTAGGGATAATTATTGTAGGTAGAATATACAGTAACACACACACACACACACACACACACACACACACACACACATAGATAAATGCAGTAAAATCCCTGTATATCATCACTCTCATATATTCTGCTCCATGCAATAAATTTGTTCTGATGAACCAGCCCCAGGATTCTCTTGATATAATCCTTAAGGACAGACATTGCTATTTCTCCTCACACTTAGGCACCGACAACCATCCATGCCCGTTTTCTTTAACAGCGTTTGCACCTTTATGGGTTTTCAATGTATGGTGTGATTTTTCTGATCATCCCTCTTCTGGGAAAGTCAATTTCTGTTTTGATGTTTAACACATAACATGGCCAAATTGTATATCACACCCCACCATTTCCATGTTTTTTAGCTCAAGCCAAGCCAGGTGAGTAGGCGTCATCCAATATTAAAATCTTGCTGACTTTTTTTCCCCAAGAGAAAAGCTAGCAAACAGGAGGTGATAAATGCTATGCTTCCTACTCAGACTCTGTCACATAAGATGTCAGTTCTTTATTTTAATTATATTCTTTGCCAGCTCAAAAAGGCAATCAATTTGCTGCATATTATCCCACCCTTTGTAGACTTCCTCACAAGCATCAGTGGAAGATCTTTCATTCCTTGTGCGAGAGCTGGCCTTACTATCCAATTCCAAGCCAATCTCTTGGTGTCCTGGAGAAAGAAACAGATTATTTGTTGTCAAGAAAGCAGATCAAACACTTGGTAAAATGAAAGCCAGCTACGCAAAAGGAAACGCTGTTCTTAAACCATATAGCAATTGGAGAGAGTTTTTATTTGCTTCTTAAGAACAAAACCCATACACTGACTCCACGCAAGCAGTAATATTGACCAAAGGGGAAAACATAATACAGGCATCATCAGGAAGATACTGGAAATAAAGGTGAAACTAAGAGCCCGTAGCTTAATTAAGTTTCCATGAACTGGACCCTAATATGAGGATTCTCTTGCCAGTTTGTATTGAGACCACTAAGAGTAATGAGAAAGGAAAATGGAAAAGTGCTGGCAACATCCTCAGGCAAAGAGTCCATGACTAAGCCACTACCACAGTGAACAACTGGAGCGGAACCTTGAGGGAAAATTCTTGGATCTGCTGTGAAATCTATTCCTCAGAATGATTCCACTTGGGACACCAAATCAATTCCGATCAATAACTGAGGGAACTGGTATTTTATACCTCAACTCTGGCAGTCATTGGTTGAGGGCTACTGAGGGGCAGGGATTATTTCATCCACAGTTTTGGTTGTCTGTCTGTCTGTCTGTCTGTTTGTGAATCCTCGCCTGAGGATATTTTCCATTGATTTTCAGGAAGAGACAGAGAGAAACATGAATGTGAGACACATCAATTGGTTGCCTCCCGCATGTGCCCCAAACAGGGCCGGGGATCGAGCCTGCAACCAAGGTACATGCCCTTGACCAGAATCGAACCCAGGACCCTTCACTCAGCAAGCTGACACTTTACCTACTAAGCCAAACCGGCCAGGGCTCATCAACATTCTTTATCTGCCTTTCTAGTTTCAGAAAAAGCACTCAGGCCCAAAGAGACAGACATTGGCGCCTGGAAGTGGGCCGAAGCATGCTGACCAGTCAGGCCCAAGGGAGCGAGTGGCAGCTTCCCTTTGTACCAAATCACGATATCCTCAGAGGAATCAGGCCCAGGTCATGGGACCTCCAGTTAGGGTCACCAGAGTTAGCAAATAACAATACATGATGTAGAGTGGATTTGAATTTCAGATATATAAAATCGTGTGTTGTTATATGTTTTGCATTTTTTTTATAAGATTGTCAGTCAGGTGTGGCCACAAGAGGAGACAGAGGAGAGGCTCAGGAAAAAAACAAAGTTTAGCCGAAACCGGTTTGGCTCAGTGGATAGAGCGTTGGTCTGTGGACTGAAAGGTCCCAGGTTCGATTCCAGTCAAGGGCATGTACCTTGGTTTTGGGCCCATCCCCAGTAGGGGGCGTGCAGGAGACAACTGATTGATGTCTCTCATGGATGTTTCTAACTATCGCTCTTCCTTCCTCTCAGTCAAAAATCAATAAAATATATCTTTTTAAAAAAGCAAAGTTTATTACACTCACAGATCCTAGAGACAGGAGACATGGCATATCAAGGCCTGATGGGAAAGCTATCAGAATGGTCAGGAGGAAGAAGTCAGGAGCAAGTAAAAGCTTTAGGCCTCTGCCTGTATTGGAGTGTCTACAGGGCAGCGTGAGCAGCTTAGGACTGGCTAAGTTTCTAATACTGTTGGGCTTTGGCCGATAGTGGTGGTCACTAGTTTCCTGGAGCCTGGCCCTGGGATGGTTAAGGGAGAGGAATGACCTCATGGGGTATACAGGCCAGTTAGAGGAGGTATGGCTCTAGATTGGTTGGTGTGCACATCAGAAAACATGTTCAGGCCCTTTGCCTTCTTGTAAGAATTGTCTAGCTTAGAGAAATCCAATCTCTCCCCAGCCAGAAGGTTTTTTGTAAGATGTCAAAAGCATTATAATATAAAGAAAATTTAAAATATTTAAAATACAAAACAAAATGTCCACAAAAACAAAATACTTGTTATCTAAATTTCAAATTGAACTTGGGTTTCCTGTATTTTATCTGGCAACCCTGCCTACAAGAAGACATGACCGAGAGAGGCAACAAAGTCAACATATCTAAGAGGGAAAAGCGGTATATTTGCACTCTCCCCTCTTTCCCCCTTACCTGTCTACCACTTTCTTGTATTCAGTTAAGATACTTTTGCCTTCTATGTGAAGAAGGGAGTTGGTAGGACCATGTTGAGTTTATTTGTAGGGGGAGGGTCAAGTATTTGAATGTGGGAGCAGACAGATGTCTTTTTCATGATGATGTTTAGGTTATAGACACTAGTAAATAATAAAGGATGCTCACATTTGAAACTTTGTATGCAAGGCACCGTTTTACATGCTTTATACATACCTGTTCAGTTATTCCTCACAGCAACGTTATGAGGTAGATATTGCTATTATTCCTTACTTCCAGAGAAGAAACCTGAGACACAGAAAAAATAAGTATCCTGCCTAAGGCTACATAGCTAGAAACCATGGTCTTAACATGGTAAAGAGGGAAAGAGAAGATAGTTGATGGTAAACAGGATAAGAGGTTCAAAAAGGAAATGAATATGAGAAATATTGTAGGGAAGATGAAAAAGGATCTCTAAGCAGTGAATTGGACCTGAGGAGTCCAGATCCTCTGAACAAACTCAAGAAAACAACAACACTACCACCCAAAAGTAAGGAGGAGAACTCATAATAATGTAATTTTTTTTTCTGACACCATAGGAAAAGTTAGGAAATCATTTGCAGCAACCTGGATGGAACTGGAGAGCCTTATGCTTAGTGAAATAAGCCAGTCGATGAAGGAGAAGCATCACATGATCCCACTCATTTGTGGATAATAAAGAACATTATAAACTGATGAACAAAAGGATAGATACAGAGACAGTAAAGCTTCAAACAGACTGTGAAATTACAGCAGGAAGATTAAAGTTAGGTGAGGTAGATAAGAGATCAATCAAAGGACTTGTATGCACGCATATAAGCATAACCAATGAACATAGACACTGGGGGATTGGGGTATGCCTGGGAGGGGAGGGCAATGGGGAGATATGTATAAAAAATTAATAAAAATAAATAAATAAAAATTAAAAAAAGAAGCCACAAGGTCAATGGGATTTAAACAAGTTCTGTAGATGAGCGAAAACAGATACAATTCCCATTGTCATTACCGTGAAAATGAGAATGTTTAAATAAGCACAACACCATGCATATGAGAGACAGCAATTTTTAAATTGAACTCACCCTTTTGTGGTAATGAATTTGCAAATGCAAACAAGCTATCCATGAAAAAAAGTAAAGCAAGATAAAGTGAAGCTGGGAAAGATATCATTTTATATGAGAATCCTTGAGGATAATAAAGTGATAGCTCGCCTTTGAACAGAAAATAATTGTGGCTGGAAGCTAATGAAGATTCCATCCCTCCCAATTAGCCAAGCTATGTCCTTCAGATATGATGTTTATTTAGCAAACAGAGATGTAGCATAGTGAGATGGCATAGGGTGTTATTTGGTATCCAGACCTACCCTGGCTGTGAAATGGGGCAAACAGCAGCAAAAAACACCAACCTAGAAAACATACACTGAAGTCTCCTCTGGAACCACGGGTGTTAGAAAGTCTGGAAGAGACAAAGATAAGATTGCAGGTAGCAACATCTTCCGATGGCCAACAGAGAGAAGAGGTCATAAAGAGCACAGCATGGAAGGCACAGCTGCAAATCCAGTTCTTTTTATTATTATTATTCATAGGAATAATCAAAATAGAAATATCAAAATGAATTCATTATTTTAAAAATATACATCTTTTCAGGCTCTGTCCAGTGAAGAGGTCTTGGAGGCAATGCCACTGAGTGGTATTGAGCACACCTAATGCTCAGATTTAGTGTCCAAATACCAATAAAAAGTTTACCCAGTTCTGAAATAAATTTGAATATGAACATAAAAATACCAAGTTGTCTATCTCAAATTCATACAACTTTTATTTGTCATTATACCACAATATGCCTGCAAAATGTGCTAGGACACTTTAATATCCATATGAAAAAATAAAAAAGTGAATGTATTCAATCAAATACTATCTTGATCATAAAAATGTAAGTTTCTGCTTTTAAAATCTGATGAGACTTTATGACCAATTTTGGGTGAGTAGGTGGGCAGAGATTAACCAAAGAACTTGTGTGCATATATGTATAACCCATGGACACAGACAATAGGATGGTGGAGGCCTGGGGTGGGGGGTAGGTGCAAGATAGAGTCAATTGGGAAAAATGGGGGACATAAGTAATATTTTCAACAATAAAGATTTAAAAATAAAGATAAACCTTGGTAAAAGAAATGCAAAAAGAAAGACCAATTTTTATTCTATTTCAGCTTTGAGTATTAATCATAGAACCTGTAATGTTCAGAAACAATGCAGGGAAACTACTATTTGAAACACATCCTTACCATATAACAGTATGAAACCACATGACATAATATGATAATTAGTAAATTTATATTCTGAGTTCTTTAGCAAACCCTATTTAATTCTCAAGAATTAAATTATTTCAAATTTATGTGCCATATCATATCATAATATGTTTCTTTTTTCACAACTAGAAAAGGGAAGAGGAATTGTGTTATAATCTTCATCTACTGCCAACCTTGACAACCTGTAATAAGCTTTGAGACTCTCCTCCTCTTTTACTACAGAACAATTATTCACCTAGAGTTACATAACACTAACTTCTTAGGAATCCAAATCTCATTTTCTCCTTAATCTTAATGTGCTTATTGCTTAAAGCAAAAAAGAAAGAAAAGGAAAAGTTTTAAGGAAATATTTAAGACACAGCAAAAGGTAGGGAGGAAATTGCAAATAAGTACCAGGATTTGAACACTTATGATCCCTCAGTGCACTCACACTCAGATTTATACACGTGTTGACCCTGCATCTGCATGACCTGTAGAGTGAACACCTCACCTCCTTAGTTTGTGCCCCAAGAGCCCTCTTGCTTCACGCTATTCCCCGCTCTGTATAAGAGAGAACCCAGAGACATAGCATTTAGGAGGTAAGAAAAGGGAGAGCCCCACAGGAGACACTGAGGAGTCAGAGCGGAAGAAGGGAAACGTAACCAGTGGTGTTCCAGAAGCTGATCAAAGAGAGCACATCCAGAAGAAAGCAGTTGTGAACTACATTCAACTCTGAACAAAAGTCATATCAGATAATGTTCTAAAAGTGTCCATTGCTAGGCACTGCCAATTCAAAGGAAATATTCATGATTCTTAAATGTATACTCAATCTTACTAAAACAATATTCAGTCTTACCTAAACTTAATAGAATGCAAATTAAAATTCAAGGAGACAGTGTATTGGATAGGGCATCCAGATATTTTCTCTGAACCATTGCTGGTGGCAGGGAAAATTGGTGCAGCTACCACAGAGCTTAATGTGGCAGCATCTATCAAAAATTGCTTTGACCCAGCAATTCTACCTATCCAACATGTTCTTGACATAGGTGTCTGACGAAATGTATTACAGCATTTATTGTGAATATTGAGACATTGTGTTATAGAGAATGGGTTAAATAAATGTTGAAATAGTACTATGTGCTGTTCAAAGAATTCGTGAGCTCCATATGTACTAATATGGAAAGATCTTTAAGATCTTAAACATCAAGGAACAGAAAGTGAAAACATCAAGGTACAAGACGGTGTTTTTAATGTGCTCCAATTTATGATTTTTTAAAAAAGATGATTTTACTCATTTTTTGCAGAAAGTATCTCTATAAAGAAGCACACAAAAAGTGGTAGTATCTGTTGCTTCTTGACAAGGGAACTAAGCTATAAAACATGGGTTGGAGAGAGAGAGACTTACATTTCACTCTACCCTTTTAAACTTTTAAAACATTTTAATGTCAGTGGGTCTTGATCCGGCATCTAGAAGGGTTCAGGAAACCTGGAAAAGGGGCTGTGTGTAAATTAAATAAGAGTCCAGAGACAAAACATAATTTTGAAAGGCATTTGGGAGGGCAGAGGAGCTTGGCTGAAGAAACCAAGTTCTCCTTGTCTCAGGACCCCTTGCTTTTTATTTACACAATTTGTCCTAAGGCAGGGTGGAGATATACACATCAAAGGGTAGGTTTGTCTACGGAGTCCATTGTCAGATTGGGGAATTGCCTCCAGACTGTTCAGGTGTTTGGCCAACAGGAGGCAATAACATGTAGATTAAGATGCCCTGAGCTGTCTGGCAGCAAACAATCATCCTTTCAGGTTTGGGGAAATGCCTTTAGCTATTCCCATTCCCAGATGATTCAACCCTTGCTGACATGCTGGAATTGGCTTCTGGCAGATATGTATCACCTATTCAAAATTACAAAAACAAAACAAAAGATTTCCATTGCACTCAGTGAAAAGGGGGTTTCAAATAGTGGCTTCTTCAGAGACATGGTAGGCATAGAAACCATATTGCATTAGATTAAGCAGTAGCACTGAAGTAAATGAAGACATTCCAATGAGAGTAACTTTTAAAGTTCTTTGGCTCTGGCCCTAGCCAGTTTGGCTCAGTGGAAAAAGGGTTGGCTTTCAGACTGAAGGGTCTCCCGGTTCGATTCCAGTCAAGGGCATGTACCTTGGTTGCAGGTTCCTCTTGGGCCCTGGTCAGGGTGCTTGCTGGAGGCAACCAATTGATGTGTTTCTCTCACATGACATTTCTCTCTGTCTTCCCTTCTTTCTTCCACTCTCTAAAAATCACTGGAAAAATATTTTCTGGTGAGGATTAAAAAACAAACAAAAAACCCTCTTTGGCCCTGGATGGGAGAAGAGTAATAGGACAGTAGTCAGAAGTGGACTGAAGGTCATGAGATTAATGGGCTAAATGGATATTAAGGTCACTAAACAGAGCAGAATACAGTGGGTAACTTATGTAAATAGTCTCTAAACTTTCTGCTTCTCCTTCTAAATAAACCCTAATGGTACACCCAGTGCTTTGCTGGAATATGACAATCTGGCTTCTGACTGTGACTAAGCTATATAAGCTTAGCAAGTTATTTTATTTCCCTGTACTTCACTTTCCTCATCTGCCCATTTTATATAGATACTATGAAGATTAGAGCTAAAAAATTAAAACCATGTCTGACACATAGTAAGTACAATTTGCATTAGTTTGCTAGGGCTAATAACAAAATACAAAACACCAGATGGCTTAAATGACAGGTGTATATATATATGCTGGAAGTCTGAGATCAAGGTGTCAGCAGGGTTGGCTTATTCTGAGGCATCTCTTCTTGGCTTGTAGATTGCTATCTTCTTGTGTCTTCACATGGTTTTCTCTCTTGTGTTTTTGTGTCCTAATCTATTCTTCTTAAGAGGACACTGGTCATATTGCATTAAGTCTCACACTTATGGCCTCATTTAAGCTCAATTACCTCTTTAAAGACTCTATTTTCAATACACTCACATTCTGAGGTACTGAGGGTTAGAACGTTAACATGAATTTTCCGTGAATATAATTCATCCCATAACACTGAGTGTTTGTGGCTGATGTAGTGTTCAAGGTAAAGGCAGATGTTTGGGTACACAGGAAATCAGTGATACATGTATTAATATCTTAAATGGAATAAGAGCAGGACCAGGAGGTTAATAGATGGTAGCAATGACTAAGAAGAAAATGGTTTCACCTGTGGAAATTAAAATGAATAATTATTTCATTAATTTGACTCCACCTGTGTAAAATTATTCATAGGGTCTAAGTCCTTAGAAGATCTTAATGGAACACTTTAAGTAATTGTGGACTCAAGTGTTTTGTACAGACAACGTACCACATTCACTATTAGCTTTTATTTAGGTAGAGAAGAATAAAGTATGGGAAAGAGTTACATGCCAATCAGCATAAAATTTGAATTACATGTATATTCATGCAATACATTCTTATCATAAAGTAAAATTTTTGTCTAGTTCTAATTACTAAAAATGGTAGAGGATTTACATACAACATTGAGAGATTTTTTAAAAAATAGTTCTAAGAACCTGTAGCCTTAAATTATCAATGTTTATTATTAGAAACTACATTTGTTGAGATGTTTGCATAGAAAGCAGGATTTGTTTACTCCAAGTTGTGAACTATGTAGATTAAATTGCTCTGCACTATGGAGGCTGCATTTAACATTGAATAATAACCATTGGAGGTTGAATTTACTCAGCATTCTTGGAATTATTAACCTGCTTACTAGAACCATGCTGATCTAGCTTTAATTGGCCAGTATAACAGAAAATGCAGAGTCTCTTAGAACTAGGAACATTTCTAAAGAACTAGGAACAACTTCTTTTGGACAAGTTGTTTTTAATGTAAAATAAATAAGTGAGCCTACAAAGTAACTGAAAACAAGGCTGAATTTCAGTCTTCCATAATGAGCCAATGGCATGAAAATCAATGTGATTTTTTTTTCAAACACGACAGAAGAACAGTGTCCTGAAAGCATCAGGGCGAAATGAAGAGGAGTGGCAAAAGAAGTAGCCCCCACTTGAGAGTGGATTAGGTCAAACTGAGTCTTTGGGGAGAGCCTCCCTCTAAGTTTCTACAAGGAGATGGAGGGACTTTCCAAGAAGAGGATGCAAAGGTGGGAAGGATTTAACCACCAAAAAAGGGAGTTCTCAAGGGTGCATGGAGAGGTTTTGGAGGCAGGGAGGGATCAGTGGGAGTTTGGAATGGGATTGGGAAGGCATAGAACATTCTGGAAATGCAGAATGTGGCAGAATATGGTCAGAAGACTTGAAGCTTCATATATTGGGGAGGTAATCAAGGGAAACAAGGATAAGAAGTGTGTGGATCTAGCTATCCACAATTCTTCCATGTTTATCGTCCCACTGGTGGATGGGATGGGCACTCAGGCCTCTCAAACATAAGCCGGCATTCAGATTGGTTGCATTTTCATACAGCTCTAGTCAACATGGAAGTTTCCAGCTTTTGGAGAATGTTAAGCTGAGGTCTGCATTGATGATGAAGCTCCACAGGAGAGGATCTAAATTTCAGGCTATGGGAAACAGGCTCCTTGAAATTCGTTAGAAGTCATGTGGGTGAATCAGAGGGCCTAGTCCCTAAAAGCTGTGGAATGCTTATGATCGAATTCAAGCCCTGTATCTTCTTATCACACTGAAATATTTCTGGTGCGTCACATACAGATATAGGGCCTTATTTACCAGTACAGGGAGGAGAATATGGTTCGATGAAATATGAAAAGCATGAGAGAAAAAGTGTTTTGGAAATAATGAGTTGCTGGGTTCTGAGTATGTTGAGTTTGGGGGCGCATGTGGACCACCCATTTGTAACAGGCTAGAGAGACAGAAGAAGGGTAAGAGAGTTGAGAAGCTTTGCCGAGGAAAAGAGCTGCTTGTCCTGATCCATGGTGTGTCAGAGTGCTGGTTGGTTTTCATTTTCTTCTATTTTTTAAAATATATTTTTATTGAGCTCAGAAAGGAAGGGAGAGGGAAACATCAACGATGAGAGAGAATCGTTGATTAGCTGTTTCCTGCATGTCCCCTACTGGGGATTGAGCCTGCAACCCAGACATGTGCCCTTGACCAGAATCAAACAGGGGACTCTTCAGTCCTCAGGCCAACACTCTATCCACTGAGCCCAGCCAGCTAGGGCGGTTTTCACATTCTTTCTCCTGCTCCCTGCCTCCCATTTCTGGGTATCCTTTAAACTTTCTTCAGTTTTTGCTTCCTTTTTCACTCAATCCTGTCCCTTATCCATCCAACATGCTGGTTTTTATTTCCTAAATAAATCTTCCTAAGTCCTGGTTCTTCTGCAAGCTACTCCCCACACCTGCCCCGCCTACCTCCCCCCCCCCCCCCCCAGGGGTTTTTCCCCCGGATATTTTTAAAAATAAGAGGTATATTTGATGCCTACTCTTTTAAAAATATATTTAATTGACTTTTTTATAGAGAGGAAGGGAGAGGGATAGAGAGTTAGAAACGTCGAGAGAGAAACATCAGTCAACTGCCTCCTACACACTCCCCACTGGGGATGTGCCCGCAACCAAGGTACATGCCCTTGACTGGAATCGAACCTGGGACCCTTCAGTCCGCAGGCCGATGCTCTATCCACTGAGCCAAACTGGTTAGGGCTGATGCCTACTCTTTGTCCTTACTCTCTTGAGCTCCCTGCAATCCAGCTTTCATAACTTTGAATTTCTCTAACAACATCCTAATTTCTGAATCTAATAATCAGTTCCAAGTATTCATCCTGTTAACCTCGTGGCATCAGTCAATATTGTTGAGCATACTCCTTATTGATGCCCTTTTCTAGGTCTAGCCTGCTCTTCTTTTCTTATTTTTCTCCCATCTCTTCTCTCTAAGCTCCTTTGCATCCTTTTCCCTGGTTTTTATCTTTTTTGTTTTATCTATTTATTTATTTTTTAAAAATATATTTTATTGATTTTTTACAGAGAAGAAGGGAGAGAGAGAGAAAGAAACATCGATAAGAGAGAGACATCGATCAGCCGCCTCCTGCACGCCCCAGTGGAGATGTGCCCGCCAGCAAGGTACATGCCCTCGACAGGAATCGAACCTGGGACCTTTCAGTCCACAGGCTGACGCTCTATCCACTGAGCCAAACCGGTCTCGGCTGTTTTATTTTTTAATTACAGCTTACATCCAATATTATTTTGTTAGTTTCAGGTACACAACGCCCTTGTTAGACAGTCACATACTTTATAAAGTGATCCTTTAAAATTAGCTGTTCTGTACATTCTGTCTATTGGATGTCCCGTGGGGCTCGGAGACACATTTGACCATTGCCACAGTGAATGCCACTTTAAAGACTCATCACCCCCTCTTGCTGCCATAGCTATCAGCAGAACAAGAAGCAGGAAGGTTTTTAGTGGGGTTTTCACCTGAGAGTCAAATGACTAATAATATGTAAATTGAAGAGTCATAGAATGCCCTCTGCCAGTTAGCATTTGCAACGCTCAGCTCTAAGCTCCCAAAGCTTGGTAAATGTGTCACGCGCTGCCCTATATTGTGAACTCTACTGTATTTCTTCAAACCTAAGCTAGCTGCTGGCGGGATGTTGAGAACTGGCCCCTGTTAGTTACCATCAAACCTACCCTCCTTTGTCCCTGCTACATGACATCAGGGGAAGATAGTGGGGAAAATGACGGAAGTCTGTAAGATTAAGAATAGAAGCATTTAGGGTTTTGTGAAACTCAGCAGGTCGTATTTTTAGTGTCTAGAACAATGGTTATTAACCTGTGGGTTGAGACCCCTTTGGGGGTCGAACGGCTCTTTCATAGGGGTCGCCTAAGACCATCAGAAAACACCTATTTCCCATAGTCTTAGGAACCAACACACCGCTCCTCGGTGTAGCAAAGTGTAGCAATGTAGTTTACTGTTGTCATATGAAGACTGTTACCCACGCTACACCACGATTCAAGACAAAATTTCATTTATTTGTCATTAGAAATAAATATTTCACAATATATACTTACATATTGTTTTTGTGATTAATCACGATGCTTTAATTATGTTCCATTTGTAACAATGAAAATACATCCTGCCTATCAGATATTTACATTACAGTTCATCACAGTAGCAAAAGTACAGCTAGGAAGTAGCAACGGAAATCATTTTGTGGTTGGGGGTCACCACCACATGAGGAGCTGTCTTAAAGGGTCGCGGCATTAGGAAGGTTGAAAAACACTGATCTAGAAGCTTTACACATTTTCTCAAAAGTCTCCACTTTGCTGCAGGCTATCAGGTCTGGGATCCCTGGTGGAGCGCTCTGCTCATTTCCTTAGGCCACCGAATCTGTATCTCTAGCCAGATCCAGGCCTGGGCACTCTCCCGTGTTCTGTATCTACACCTCCAAGTGCTGATTGGAAAAGTCCACATGGATGTCCGGCAGACAGCTGGACCTCATCTGTAACTGAACCTATTTCCTGCTCCCTTGAAACTTCATTTTCTTTCCCCAATAAAAACACACCTATCTGTGGTCTTTATCTTGGCAAATGACAACCATCCTGAACTCCTTATCTCGCTCCAGCCACAGCACACATTTCCATTGATATTGACTCTCTGATGTTTCGCCCCCTCTGTTAACTCTTTCACACCCACTTGCAAGGCCCTGGTTTCATGCCTCATCACTTTAGTGCCAGGGTTTGTACTGGCCTTCGGTTACTGCCCTCTCCAATCTTTCTTTTACACTTTTGTCAGAAGTGTGTTCCTTAAAAAATAAATATGTGCAGCCTCTGGTTCAAAATCTCTACGGAAGTCCTGTTGCATGTAGGAGAAAGTCCAAACTCATTAACCTGGCTTGCAGGATTGATCATTATCTGGCCCCAAAATAATTGTTCCTTAGAGTTTTAGAAAATTGGGGTAAAATTTACATACAGTGAAATGCACAAATATTCAGGGTACAATCTGCTTAGTTTGGACAAATGTACACACCCATGCGACCAATGCTTCAATTAAATTATAAAATATTATCATCACTTAAAAAAATTACCTCATGCCCCCTTTCAATCACTTTCCACATTCCAGTAGATAACCACTGTTCTCATTTTATCGTCATTGATTAGTTTTAGATGTTCTCAACATAAAGTATGTATTCATTTTTTTCTTTCAACATAATGTTTTTGAGATTCATTTATGCTGTATTATTTATTGTCAAGTGCTTTTTCTCATCTACATTAGTCCACTAAGTTCCCTTACCTACAATTTTACTTTCACAGTTTCAGTTACTGGTGGTCAACTATGATCCAAAGATATTAAATGTAAAATTCCAGAAATAAACTACTCATAACTTTTATTTTTTTAAACTATAGAGATGCATTTTATTGTTTTTTTTATTTTTTTGTCAGGCATTTGATTTATTTAATAGAGGCCTGGTGCTTGAAATTCATGCACAGGGGGAGGGAGTGAGGAGGTTGTGTGTCCCTCAGCCAAGCCTGCATCCTCTCCATTCTGGGACATCCTTCTCACAATCCAGGACTGCTGGCTCCCAACTGCTCACCTGCCTGCCTGCCTGATTTCACCTAACCACTCTGCCTGCCAGCCTGATTACCCCCTAACTGCTCCACTGCCAGCCTGATTAACACCTGACAGCCCAATTGCCCCTAACTGCCCTCCCCTACTGGCCTGGTTGCCCGCAATTGCCCTCCCCTACAGGCCTGGTCACTCCCAACTGCCTTCCACTCAGGCCTGGCCCTCCCTAACTGCCCTCTCCTGCAGGCCTGATTGCCCCCAACTGCCCTCCCTTGCAGGCCTGGTCCCTTCCAACTGCCCTCTCCTGCTGGCCTGATTACTCACAACTGCCCTCCCCTGCTGGCTATCTTGTGGTGGCTATCTTTGACCACATGGGGGCAGCCATCTTGTGTGTTGGAGTGTTGGTCAATTTGCATGTTACTCTTTTAGTAGATGGGATAGAGGCCTGGTTCAAGGGTGGGGGCTGGATGGTTTGCCCTGAAGGGTGTCCCAGATCAGGGTGTGGGTTCCCTTGGGGCATGGAGCAATCTGGGTGAGGGGCCTGTGGTGGTTTGTGGCCAGCCATGCCCCCTGGCAACCCAAGGGAGGCCCTGGTATTTGGGGTTTATTTATTTATTTACCTTTTATAATTGAAACTTTGTAGCCTTGAGTGGAGGCCTGAGCTGGCCATGATATGCAGGAAGCTTGGCTTCCTCCATTGTTAGGGAAACCCAAGCCTCCTGCTCACTCCGTGGCCACAGCTATCTTGGTTGGGTTAATTTGCATACTTGCTCCTGATTGGCTGTTGGGCGTAGTTTGTTGGTATAGTGGAGATATGATCAATTTGCATATTACTCTTTTATTAGATAGGATTTTTTATTACCAAAAAATCAATAAAAATGAACTTTAAAGAACAAACAAAAACACAAATGTGTATTCTTTAATTTGGGAGCATAAGTCTTCTATAAATATTAATTACTTCAAGATCATTGATGGTCTTATTCAACTCTCCTATATCCCTACTGTTTTGTGGGGGGTTATTTTTGTCTACTTAATTCCTGAGAAAGGAATCTAAATTCTCCAGCTGTGATTGTAAATTTCTCTTTCTTGCTTTATTCTCTCAATACATCTCCTTATGAAAGAGTAATATGCAAATAGACTGAACAGCAGAACAACCGAACAACTAATCGAAGTGTAATATGCTAATGATATGCTAAGTCTGCTCGACCGCTTGCTATGATGTGCACTGACCACCAGGGACAGTCAGTCAACTGGTCAACCAGTCGCTATGACATGCACTGACCACCAGTGGGCAGATGCTCTGACTGGTAGGTTAGCTTGCTGCTGGGGTCTGGCCAATCAGGACTAATAGGGACTGAGCAAAATGGGCCGCATACCATGTGGAGTCCTCCTGGAGCCCCTCCCTGGCCGGATTGTACACTGGTGGGGTTCCTCAGCCCGGCCTGCGCTCTCTTGCAATCCAGGACCCATCAGGGGGTGTCAGAGAGCTGGTTTCAGCCTGATTGCCACAGACCACTTGTGGCAGGTAGGAGCTGTAGGTGGCATTGCACTGCAGGTTTCAGCCCGATCCCTGCAGGCCACCCAGAGGGACCCCACCTGTGTACAAATTCATGCACTGGTCCTCTAATATATATATAATTTCAGAGAGGAAGGGAAAGGAAGAGAGTTAGAAACATCAATGATGAGAGAAAATAATTGATCAGCTGCCTCCTATACACCCCACACTGGGGATCAAGCCCGCAACCTGGGAATCAAACCGTGACCTCTAGGTTCATGGATCAATGTTCACCCACAGAGCCACTCTGGCTGGGCAAACATCGTGCATTTTAAAGCTCTGTTATTTAAGACTGTATGTTCTGATGAAATGGCTTATCGTTTTGGAACAATTTTCTTTATTTCTTTTAATGATCCATATTTTGAAGTTTATTTCATCAGCTATTAATATAGCTACACCAGCTTTCTGATGCTTAACATTTTCGTAACATATATTCTCCCATTTAAAAAATAAAATGCCAGCCTATCTTTGTAAATAAACTGGTGTGGTTTTTTTTCCCTAGCACTTAAAGTTAGGCCTTGCATTTTTATTTGGTCTATAATTCTGTTCTTCTATTTGGAGTTTTGAATTAATTTACATTTAAGGAAATATTGATAAAATTTTGTTTAAGCCTAATGTCTTGGTATTTGTTTACTAGTTGTCATATTTGCTTTTTCTTCTTCTATTCCTCTCTTCTTATTTTGGATTAAAAAGTTGTATAATTCCACTTTAATTCCTGTATAATACCTGTTCACATTTACTTTTATTTTTTTCTTTATTGATGAAGGTATTACATATGTGTCCTTATCTCCCCATTTCTCCCCACTCCCACTCCCCCACTCATGCCCTCACATGCTGCTGTCTGTGTCCATTGATTAGGCTTATATGCATGCATATAATTCCTTTGGTTGATCTTTCCCCCTCACCCCCACTCTCCTCTGAAATTCGATGGTCTGATCAATGCTTCTCTGTTTCTGGATATGTTTTTATTCATCAGTTTATGTTGTTCATTATATTCCACAAGTGAGTGAGATCATGCATATAATATGACATTTATCTTTCTCTGACTGGCTTATTTCACTTAGCATAATGCTCTCTAGTTCCATCCATGCTGTTGCAAATGGTAAGAATGCCTTCTTTTTATGGCAGCATAGTATTCCATTGTGTACATGTACCACAGGTTTTTAATCCACTCATCTGCTGATGGGCACTTAGGCTGTTTCCCAAATCTTAGTTATTGTAAATTGTGCTGCTATGAACATAGGGGTGCATATATCCTTTCTGATTGGTGTTTCTAGTTTCTTGGGACATATTCGTAGAAATGGGAGCACTGGGTCAAATGGGAGTTTCATTTTTAGTTTTTTGAGGAAACTCCATACTGTTCTCCACAGTGGCTGCACCAGTCTCCATTCCCACCAGCAGTGCACAAGGGTTCCTTTTTCTGCGCATCCTCGCCAGCACTTGTTATTTGTTGATTTGTTGATGATATTCATTCTGACAGGTGTGAGATGGTACTGCATTGTCATTTTGATTTGCATCTCTCATCTCTCGGATGATTAGTGACTTTGAGCATGTTTTCATATGTCTCTTGGTTTTCCTTATGTCCTCTTTCAAAAAGTATCTATTAAGATCCATTGCCAAATTTTTTAAATTGGGTTGTTTATCTTTCTATTGTCAAGTTTTATGAGTTCCCTGTAAATGTTGGAGATTAAACCCTTACAGGTAATAACATTGAAAAATATGTTCTCCCATGCAGTGGGATTTCTTGTGTCCAAACCACTATGCTCAATTAATATTTGACAAAGAAGGCAAGAACATACAATGGAGTTAAGACCGTATTTTCAATAAATGGTGTTGAGAAAATTGGACAGAAGCATGCAAAAAAATGAACTAGACCACCAACTTACACCATACACAAGAATAAAATCAAAATGGATAAAAGACTTAAGATGGGAAACCACAAAAAATATTAGAGGAGTCCATAGGCAACAAAATCTCAGACATATGCCTAAGCAATATCTTCACTGATACTGCTCCTAGAGTATTGGAAACTAAAGAGAAAATAAACAAATGCGACTACATCAAAAGCTTCTGCACAGCCAAAAAAATCATCAATCTGTTCACATTTTTAGTGATTGTTTTAGAGCAGGGCTTCTCAACCCTAGAACTATTGACATTTGGGGTTAAATAATTATCTGTTGTGGGATCTGTCCTATGCACTGTAGGATGGTAAGTAACATCTTTAGCCTGTTCTTAACTATGCCAGTAGCATCTGTAGCATCTCCCACCAGTTTTGACAACTAGCATTTCTCCATACATTGTCCAATGTCCCCTGGAAGGCAAAACCATTCCTGGACAAGAGCAGTGATTTAGGAATATAATATGTATACTTAAGCTATTACAAATGCTTAAGATAATGTTGTAATCCAACAGCAAAATTCCTTCTTCCCCATCATAATACCATCATCATGTATTTTATATTTACATAAATATAATAAAAGTCACAATATTTTATCTTTACCTTAACAAGTTAGTTGTTTTCTGTGAAACTAGAAACCCAGTGCATGGGACCTCTTGGCCTGGCCTGCACCCTCTCACAATCAGGGACCCCTTGGGAGATGTTGAGCTGCCAGTTTTGGCCCAATCCTCACAGGCCAGCCCAAGGGAACCCACTGGTGCATGAATCCATGCACTGGGCCTCTAGTGTGCATATAATATAATATCTTTGGTTAATTTCTTCCTGCCCCCCTTTCCTCTGAGATTCATCAGTCTGTTCCATGTTTCCAGGCCTGTGTGTTGAGCTTCTGTCCCCTGGTGTCAGTGCACATCATAGCTAATGGTCAAAAGTTTGCTTAGGCTTTTGTACATATAGACTAGAAGCCTGATGCACAAAGATTCATGCAAGAATGGGCCTTCCTTCCTCTAGCTGCCAGCACCGCCTTCGCTCCAACCCAGAGGCAGCTTTCCACCTTCCCACGCTGCCCAGAGGCCCAGAGCAGCTGGGCCAGTGTGGGATGCCCCTGGACGCTCAGTGCCTGCATATGCAAATAAACCTTCCATCTTTGTTGGATTAATTTGCATACTCACTCCTGATTGGCTGGTGGGTCTCATGAAGATATGGTCAATTTGCATCTTACTCTTTTATTAGTGTAGATATAGAGTATAAAACAATGCAGGCTTTTATATTTATCTTCTTATTTTTGGTAAACTCTTGTAAACCTGAGACATTTCACTTCCATTCTTTTGTGATTTCACTCCATTTTAAAGAACTTTAATATTTCTTTCAGAGCAGATCTGATAGCAACAAGTTCTCCCAGCCTTTTCTTATCTTAAAATATCTAGGTTGTACCCTCTTTTGAAGTATGCTTTCCTTAGATGTCAAAATCTTTTTTGTTTTGCTATTTCTTTCATCAAAAATGTCATTGCATTGAATTATGGTGTTCATTTTTTTTTCTGATGAGAAGCCAGTAGTTCGATTATGATGTTCACAGTTATTGGTATTTGTATATCTATACTCTATTGGACTTTACTGATATCCTTAAATTAGAAAGGCTATTGTTTTTCAACAAATTTAGGGGAATGCAGTCATTTTTTTCTTTAGATATTTTTTCTGCCTCATTCTCTTTCTCTTCTCTTCAATCCCAGTTATGTTAGGCTTGTTGATATTGTTGAATTATTTTTAATCTTCTCTTTCTTTCAAATGGGGGATTTCTATTTTTCTTGTTGCAAGAATCCTTTCTTCTGTAGCCTCCATTTTGGTGTAAATCTCATCCAATGATTTTTTATATATATATCAGGTATTACACTTTAAAGTTATAAAACACTTACATAGGGCTCATTTTATAACTATCTACTATGATTTCTCATATAGTCATTCATTATGACAATCTTTTCCTTTAGGTTTTAAAAAACATATTTATAATAGCTTCTGTAAATTCCTTGTCTACTAAGTCCACCAGTTGTATATTCTCAGGGTTTGTTTCTATTGATGGCTACTTTTCTACTTTTGTGACTATAGGGCACACTTTTCTGCCCCTTTGCATGCCTAGGATTTTGTATGCTGTATATTATAAGTGATAAATTGTATAGCATCTAGATTATGTCATCTTTTAAAGATCATTGAATTTTGTTCTGAAAAAAAATCTAGTTAGTTACTGAAGATTTAGGTCCTGTTGCGCTTAGTTTTATTCTATTGAAATGGATCTTTAACTTCCTGTCTCTTACTCTAGGACATGGCCTTACTTCTGAGATGTGAGCTTCTCAATGGAATGTCTGAAGTGCTCAACGCGATTTCTTCTCTGTGTCTACACTAGAATGCCAATATTTTATAGCACTGTATGATCCCTGGTATCTCTATTCAGCAATCAACCCAATAACATACAATCCCTGATAGCACAGCAGAGTCATGTTTTACCTATGTGTAGCCCAGTTTTAGCCTGGGACCATGCAAACTTTGATGCCATCCTTTTACACACCTTTTTTTTTTTAATGTAGTACCACAAATTCCAGTTTCTTCAGCAACCCAGAACTCCAATTTCTGGCTTGTTCAGGCAGCTGTTCAGCGTGGACTCCACCTTCTACTATGAGGCAAGTCAGAATTCATAGGGGGGAAAGTAGGATGGTTATGGAGTTAACCTGGTGAATTTGCTTTCTCTTAAGGATTATAGTACTGCACTGCCTATGCATTGCCCGAAAATAGTTGCCACATATATTTTGTCCAAATTTATTTATTCTTGATAAGAAAGTAAGTCAAGGATCAGTTATTTTGTAATGGCATGAAGTAGAAGTTTTATAGTTTTTATTGTTTAATTAAAATTAAAAACCTCATTTCTCTCTTGAAATTAGTAACTAAGTTAGAATTACTATATTGGGGGACATAGAGGATGGCATGATTTTTAAATTATGTTGACAATACTGGTTTAACATATAATTCTAAATCTGAAGAAGATTCTAGTTCCAAAGTATGGGTTATTTGGAATTCAGTGGCCAAGCACAGCATTATCAGAGAGTGATCTCCTAGTCTATCTCATGTCTTTAATCTCCTTTTAGCTATCATTATTTATACTTTAAAACTATCAATGGTTCTTTGAAGCTCTCAGAATGAATGCAAACATCAGGAAGTTGCATTCAGCCTATTCCCATGGAATTGCCTCATTAGCTGACTGCTCTTTCTTCCCACTCCTGGCCTCTTGTTCTCGCCTTCTGCATGGGTGATCAATATATAAAACAAGGTCAAGTGTGTGTGTGTGTGTGTGTGTGTGTGTGTGTGTGTGTGTGATCTTATCCAGAAAGTTGCTTTTCCTGAATAATCCTGTCTATTTTCTCTAGACTTCTATTTATGTCTTCTCCCATTAGTCTCAGTTGCTGAAAAATCAGAGACCAAAAATAATAAAGGTTTTTATTGCATACATTCAGTTCTCCTAGATACACTGGCACCCTGATGCTTTCAGGCCTACCCTTTTAACACTTTTTACAAGTCCCACACATCTTCTCCATAGCTGTTTCTTTTGGTTTTTTTTAAATATATTTTATTGATTTTTTACAGAGAGGAAGGGAGAGGGACAGAGAGTTAGAAACATCGATGCGAGAGAGACATCAATCAGCTGCCTCCTGCACACCCCCCACTGGGGATGCGCCTGCAACCAAAGTACATGCCCTTGACCGGAATCGAACCCGGGACCTTTCAGGCTCCAGACTGATGCTCTATCCACTGAGCCAAACCGGTTTCGGCTAGCTGTTTCTTTTGGGATAGCTACCTCAGGATACACTCTAGGCCAGCGGTTCTCAACCTGTGGGTCGCGACCCCTTTGGGGGGTCGAATGACTTTTTCAGAAGGATCGCCTAAGACATCCTGCAAATCAGATATTTACATTACAGTTCATTAACAGCAGCAAAATTACAGTTATGAAGTAGCAAGAAAAATAATTGTATGGTTGGGGGTCACCACAACATGGGGAGCTGTATGAAAGGGTCACGGCATTAGGAAGGTTGAGAACCACTGCTCTAGGCCATTTACCTTGGGCAATGTTGTTAAGATCTGTTACTGTCCTTTTTAAAATGTCCAGATTTGAGTCACTTTCATTTTTGCTGCCGCTTCTTTTGAGGAAATTAAATAATGTGGTTTAATGGTGAGGAAGCTGTCAGTAATGGCCCCTTCTCAGAAAGAATCCAGGACTGTCCCTGGGTAGCAAATGATTAGGCATTGTGAATAGAGAATGTTCCTTAGACATTCCCAAGAGTCTCTCTCTATAGGAACAACAACATGGAGATTATTGCCTCCTGGAAAATGCTTAATCTAAGTATATGCTGGGTGTGGGCACAAAAGCAGCTAACAAAATCCCCCTTTGACTTTCATACTTAGAAATCCTCATGCAAATTGTGCCCCTATGTTATACCTCCAGAATCCCAAGATTCCCCAAGGTAAATGTGTAAATGGGCTTAAAGTAATCCTAGGTTACACGTTTAAATCTGTGTCTCAATATTTTTTTGAAAATCACATTCCATCTACTAGATTGCAATTTTCCTTGAGGACAGTGATTTAACTTATTCTTTAACGAGTTTCTATTCTCCCTGTCAATCTACTGTGCCCATGATGTAAAGTTATACACCTGAGGCAATGTAACTTGCCCAACTCTGAACTGAATGATTGCCTTACAATTATTATAAACCTTGAGAAGAAAATCCACAGTCATTCAAATTGGCTTTCTAGACCAAAAATGGTTTTAAGATGAAAACATGGCCTGCGAAACTATATTATTTAGGATGGTGTTTATTTAGTGCCATTCAATTACTAATCACAAAAGAGAACCGAAAGTTCTCTAAGAAATGTAGACCCCTGGAGGAAAAATGTTTCTAAATGATAGTGGAGTAGAAGTCGGCATTCAAGCAAGCACAGGGGTTAAGATTTAACTATTCCCATGCAGGCTTAAAGCTCAGGTTTCTCTCTTATTAGTTAGGTGTCATTAGAAATGATAAGAATGTCTGGAATCCCTCCATTTTCCCATCCTCAAAATGAGGACAATAATATTAAGTTTTCAGGTTTGTTTTGAGGATTAAATAAGATGTGCTTCAAATACAGCACATAATCTCCAATCAAATCATAAGCCTTTCATGCAGTATGTCACTTGCAATCACCTCATTCAGCTAGCGAACATTAGAAACTGAACTGGAGAGGCATTATACTGTGGAACAGTGGAGAGGATGGTATGATTTTGATATTATGTCAATAAGAATGATTTAATAAAAGGAATTCTGAACCTGGAGATTCTAGGAATTGGACATACCTTTGATTTTTAAAGTCATTCGTAGGTTCACATTTTTAAATTAGGAGATTAATAGACTAGCTGAAAGGATTTCAAAGGTAATTGTGGAAAATTGCACTTCTTCAAGAATCATAAAGCTAAATTATTTTTCTTAAAAAATTGATTTCAAGGTTCAGAGCTCACACTTAACTTCCCTACAAATTAGTGTGAGCAAGAGCAATTTCTATATTCTTGCCACTGGTAATGGAAATGAATTCAGCAATCATGAAGAGTTATCATTGCAGTGGTATTGTGTGAGTAATTCAGATTTCTTGGCTAAACCAACTGCAAAATATCAGAGAAGACAAAATTCTGCAGGCTTGATCCATGAACACAGTCATTTTTAAATGTGTTTATAACTATACATTTTATTATTCTACTCATGGTTAGCTGCATTAACACAATTACCTCCAATATTCAAAGATGGAAAATTAACACTCAAAGGCTTCACTATAAAATAAAATTATCTCAGTCGAACTAAAAAAAATAAAATAAAATTTTATTAACCTCTGTGTATATTATCATTTCTGAGCTGAAAGAAATATAAAAATTCTAAAGCTGTTGTGAAAATCCCCCACCTATTGAGTTATTTTCAGTGTTTATACTTTTTAGTTCAGAATCCTAATTGATTATTATAGCTTCCAGTTTTCTGCTGAAATTTATCTTGTCATGTAATTTATTGAACATATTAATCAGTTATTTTAAAATATAGTTAAAAACTCAATACCTGGATCTCTAGTGGGTCTATTCTTCTGATATATTTTAAAACTAGAGGCTGAGGCACAAAATTCATGCATGGGGGGCGCCCTTCAGCCCAGCCTGATCCCTCTCCAATCTGGGACCCCTAGAGGGATGTCCGACTGCCCATTTGGCCCCGCTCCTACTAGAGGACCAAGGACTAGAGCAATCCAGGACTGCTGACTCCCAACTACTCACCTGCCTGCCTTCCTGATTGCCCCTAACCACTTCTGCCTTCCAGCCTGATCACCCCTAACCACTCCCCTTCCAGCCTGATTGCTGCCCAACTACTCCCCTGCCAGCCTGTTTTCCCTTAACTGCCCTCCCCTGTGGGCTTGGTCACCCTTAAATGCCCTCCCCTGCAGGCCTGGTCACCCCTAACTGCCCTCCCCTGCGGGCCTGGGTCCCCCCCAACTGCCCTTCCCTGCAGGCCCAGTCACCCCCACCTTGCCTCTTCTGCCAGCCTGGTCACACCTAACTGCCTTCCCCCGCAGGCTTGATCAACCCCAACTGCCCTCCCTTGCAGGCCTGGTCCCTCCCAACTGCCCTACCCTGCTGGCCATATTGTGGTGGCCATCTTGTGTCCACCTGGGGGCAGGATTTTTTTTCTATATTTTTTATTTTTTTTATTGTGTTACATGTATACATATCTTCCCATTGCCCCCCCCCCGGCATACCCCAACCCCCCAGTGTCTTGTGTTCATTGGTTATGCTTATATGCATGCATACAAGTCCTTTGGTTGATCTCTTATCTACCCCACCTCTCCTTAATCTTAATCTTGCAGTCTGTTTGATGCTTTACTGCCTCTGTATCTATCCTTTTGTTCATCAGTTTATAATGTTCTTTATTATGCACAAATGAGTAATATCATGTGGTGTTTCTCCTTCATTGACTGGCTTATTTCACTTAGCATGAGGGTCTCCAGTTCTATCCAGATTCGGCAAATGGTAAGAATTCCTTCTTTTTAATGGCAGCATAGAATTCCATTGTCTAGATGTACCATAGTTTTCTGATCCACTCATCTGGGGGCATGATTTTTTGACCACATGGGGACAATCATCTTGTGTGTTGGAGTGATGGTCAATCTGCATATTACTCTTTTATTAGCTAGGATAGAGGCCTGGTACACGGGTGGGGCCAGCTGGTTTGCCCTGAAAGGTGTCCTGGATCAGGGTGGGTGTTCCCTTGGGGCATGGGGTGGCCTGGGCAAGTAGCCTGTGGTGGTTTGCAGGCTGCCTTGCCCTCTCAGCAACCCAAGCAGAAGCCCTGGTATCTGGGATTTATTTATCTTCTACAATTGAGGCTTGGGTTGCCCTTGGCGATGGAGGAAGCCAAGCTTTCCCCAAACCCTGGCCAGCCCAGGCCTCCACTTAAGGCAACAAATTTTCAATGGCTGTGCAAGCAGAAGGCTTGGCTCTGCTCCATGCTACAAAGTTTCAATTGTAGAAGATAAATAAATCCCAGATACCAGGGCCTCACCTTGGGTCATGGGGGGTGTGACCAGCCTGAAAACCACCAAAGGCCCCTCACCCCGCCAACTCCCCCAAGGGAACACTCACCCTGATCCAGGACACCCTCAGGGCATCCTGGATCGGGCATAAACGAGCAGTTGGACATCCTTCAAAGGGTCCCAGATTGGAGAGGCAGCAGGCTGGGCTGAAGGACACCCCCCCCCATGCGCAAATTTTGTGCACCAGGCCTCTAGTATTTTTATAATAACCATTATAACAGGTGTGAGGTGGTATCTCACTGAGGTTTTAACTTTTATTTTCCTAATGGTTAGTGATGTTCACCATCTTTTCATGTACTTTATTGATCATTTGCATGTCTTCTTTGGGAAAATGTTTATTCAGATCCTCTGCCCATTTTTAAAAATTGGATTGTTTGGAGTTGTTTAATATTCAGTTGTATAGTTCCTTATACATTATAGATGTTAAACCCGTGCCAGATAGTTTAAAAGTATTTTTTGCATTTATTTATTGCCTTTTCATTTGTTAATTGTTTCTCTTATTGTGCAGAAGATTTTTAGTTTTAATGTAGTCCCACTTACTTATTTTTGTGTTTGTTACTTGTGCTTTTTGTACTGAGCCCAGTGGAATACCAGTGGGACAAGCTCCGTGCACCCCTTTAAAAACTGCTTCTTTGTTTTCCGTGGTCGTACTATACTTCTGAACGTCAAGCCCATTTAGTTCTTTGAGCTGTTGATTTGGGAGCCAGCCCCTTGGGTGGCATCTGTAAAACTTCCCTGGAGAAGCTGGGAATTGCGAGGTTCCATTCCAATTGTGAGGCACTATAACAATCATGTGGTTTATCATCTTTTCCTATTCACTTCAATGTGGCTATTTTTTCACTCCTCTAATGCACAGGAGTCACTCAAATAGCTTCTGCATTTTTCTGAATGAATTGACCCATATTCAGAGCATCCATAGGAGGAGGAAATTTTAGGGACCTCTTATTCTACCATGTTGCTGATGTACCAGTTCACGCTTTTACCTAAGGTGTAGTCCTTCCAGAGTTCCGGCTGAAACTCTTGAGTATTTAGGCTCCTCCTCCTCGTAAAGCCCTGAAATCCAGATGTTGTCCCCCCAAACCATGAAATTACTAAATTTTCTGTTCAGTTTCTGAGCTTCTCAACTGCTGCCTTCAAATTGGCAATGCTTTAGGGACTCTTGATAAGTCCTTTAACTTTTCTGAACCACAGTTTCTTTACCTGTAAAAAGGGGCTAATACTACAGATATTACTTTTGCAAAACAAATAATACAGTGCTTGGTACTTAGTAGCTGCTCAATATATGTCATTTCTCTTCCATCGTTTGTGGATCTACTTCTTCCTTTCAAGATGTTTCAGGAGAAACTACAATGACAGCCATTGCAATTGTTATACACAAAATGTGAAGGGAAGGAAAGCATTATTTCAGCTGTCTTTTCACAGCATCGGAAGCACTAGTACCTTATGCCTATCTTGTACCTGTACTCCAGTATCACTGTTCATCTTTCTTTTAAATAAGCCATTTAAAAAGCACAAGTTATTTAGAGTAAAGTACCCAATTCAAAATGCAATATTTATGAGCTCATTTGAATTTCATATGAGGAAGAATTTTAGCATTCTGCTTACCCTTGGAAAAATAAAAATGCATAGCATATGCATAAGTATTAGTAGAGGTCAAAGGACACATAGGAACTTAGGAACAAGTGTAATTAGTTCCTATCCCCCACATGCATAGGAAAAGGTATAAAAATACAAACACTGGCAACTACTTTACAGAACCATGGATTACATTACAAAGAATGCCTCTTCTACCTTCTTTTTTACTTTGAAAGAGTGGCCTCTTCCAACCCCCATCAGAAGCTAGAGACTACTTTGCAGCAGGTATCTGGGGGGGAAATCCTATAATGAAACCCCATAATTCCTCAATAATTCAGTAAAATTGGCAATCTCAGCCTTCATGAGAGTAGCAAAGGTCCTAACACAGTTTACCACCATCATAGATTGGTATACAAGGTCAACGCCAGGCTCTTGGAGACAATAAAAAAATCTTTATTGAGTTATTGTATACATTAAATGAACTGTTCCCATTTAAAGTGAACATTTCTATGAATTTTTATAATACATGCATATATAAAACCATTACTATAATGAGATATAGAACATTCTCATCAACCCACTCAAAGGTTCTTTGTGCCGTGTTGCAGTCCATCTCTCCTTCCATCCCTAATCCCAGGTGCCACCAATGTACTGTCACAAAAGATTGATTTGCATTTCTGTATTAGATTGTGTTTTCTAGAGGCCCAGTGCACAAAATTCATGCATGGGAGGTGTCCCTCAGCCCAGACTGCACCCTCTCCAATCTGGGACCCCTTGAGGAATGTCCCAACTGCCCATTTAGGATCAGGCCTAAATGGGCAGTCGGACATCCCTCTCACAATCCAGGACTGCTGACTCCCAACTGCTCACCAGCTTGTCTTCCTAATTGCCCCTAACCACTTCTGCCTACCAGCTTGATCACTCCCTAACCACTCCCCTTCCAGCCTGATTGATGCCTAACTGCTCCCCTGCCAGCTTGATTGCCCCTAAATGCCCTCCCCTGCAGGCCTGGTCACCCCCAACTGCCCTCCCCTGCAGGCCTGGTCCCCCCCAACTGCTCTACCCTGCAGGCTTAGGTCCCCCAACTGCTCTTCCCTCTTCCTTACAGGCCCAATAGCCCCCAACTTCCCTCCTCTGCCAGCCTGGTCAACCCTAACTGCCCTCCCCTGCAGGCTTGATCGCCCCCAACTGCCCTCTCTTACAGGCCTGATCCCTCCCAATTGCCTTCCCCTGTTGGCCTGATCACCCACAACTGCCCTTTCTTGCAGGCCTGGTCCTTTCTAACTGCCCCCCTGTGCTGGCCATCTTGTGGTGGCCATCTTGTGTCCACATAGGGGCAGGCATCTTTGACCACATGGGGGCAGTCATCTTGTGTGTTGGAGTGATGATCAATTTGCATATTACTCTTTTATTAGATAGGATAATCATACAGTATAACTTTTTGTTTAGCTCCCATAACTCATCATAATGCATTTGAGGTTCATCATATTGTTGCATATATCAGTAGTTCATTCCTTTGTATTGCTGAGTAGTATTCTATATATAAGTATAATACAATTGTTTGCCTTCATTTTTTGATGAACATTTAAATTATTTCCAATTTTTTCTGCTGCAAATAACACTGCTATTAACAAGTGCATACAGGTCATTTTGGGGATATATGTTATTATATTTTCTCTTAAATAATACCCAGAAGTAGAATGGCTGGATAATATGGTAGGTGTATGTTTAACTGACAAATAATTCACCAAAGTAGCTATACTATTTTACATTCCAACAGCAATGTTTGAGAATTCCAGTTTGAGGGACTCTCCTTAACATGCATTTTATTATTTACTTAAATAAATTAACTCAGAGCAAACTAGCTTACAGTAAATATATAGTAAGGGTTGGCATACGTTCTTTGTTTACCCTCTCTGAGTTTGTTTCTGCATTTGAAAAATGAGAATAAGAATGGAACTTACCTCACTGGACTGTTTGATGTTCAAATAAGACGTAGTTATAAAGACATTGTCACATGATAAATTTTCAATAAATATTATCTAATACTATTATTATCTATATTTATTAAGGCTATTTGCCATGGATTTGCTAAGAGTTTTACATTTTTCATATTTTCAATCCTATCAACAACCTTGAAATGTGTGCAGTTGTTATATATACCTTGTGAATAAAGAAATTAGATTCAGAATGGTTAAATGACTACTCAAAAATCACATTGCAAATGAGTGATTATATAGATTCCAAACCCAGGCAATGTAATAACAAAGCTCAAGCATTTAAGCACTATGTTATCTGGTCATGCGTTCTAAGGTTAAGAGTGAATGTGGGTGCATTGTTATCTTCATTGATCCATCCTGGTTGAGTTGTCACAGTACTTTGTTACTTGCTTTTTGGTAGACTCCCCTCTCTGCCCTGTGTTTAATCTGCTCAATCCCCATTCCGTTTTTTAAATTTGTGGCATATAATACAAATCATGAAGAGAAACAGCTTCGTATATCCAGTATATCACCTGTCCCATGTGTTCCATTCAAAAATTGTCCCAGCAATTGATTTACTCTACTTTTAGTATCTAACCCTTCTCTAAATAGCCCCTACAAAAAATGCTTCTTGAAGAGGTTGGTGCCCACAAAATTGGAAAACTGTCTGAGAGTGCCTACTAAAACTGAACATACATCTATCCTATAACCCAGCAATTACACTCCGAGATGCCTAGGAGAAAAGATTACATATATTCGCAAAAGAAATATATTAGAATGTTCATAGTAGCAATACTTATACTAGGCCAAAATGGAGAAAAAAAATTAGAGACCATCCTATATAATAAAAGCCTAATATGCTAAGTGTCTGGTCATCTATTCAACCAACAAAGCGCAGTATGCTAAGGCTGCTCAACCACTTGCAATGATGCACACTGACCACCAGGGTGCAGATGTTCCAACTGGTAGGTTAGCTTGCTGCTGGGGTCCTGCAAATTGGGACTAAGCAAGACGGGCTGGACATATCCGGAGCCCTCCGGTAGTCCGTCACCACCTGGCCAACCTCCCACACCTCTCCCCACCCCAATCGTGCACCAGTGGGGTCCCTTGGCCTGGTCTGTGCCCTCTCACAGTCCGGGACTCCTCGGGGGATGTTGGAGAGCTGGTTTCCACCCAATCCCACAAGCCAAGCCTAGGGACCCCATTGGTGCATGAATTCGTGCACCAGGCCTCTAGTTAATAATATATAAATAAATTGTGTGGCAGTCACACAAAATAGATAATAAAGAGCAATTAAAGGGAGAAACCAAGATGGTGGCATAGGTGAACATCTAAACTGCTGCCTCGCACAATAATTTCAAAACTATAGCTAAAAGACAGAACGGACACCATCCAGAACCACAGTAAAGCTGGCTGAGTGGAAATTCTACAACTAGAAGGAAAAAAGGGGCTCATGGAGACTCAGAGAAGCTGTAAAAAGCTGAGGTATGGAGACACTGTAGAGAGGAAAGGTGGCGGAGTGCCTGAGTGGCTTCCTCTAGGAGGGAGACGGAAACTCCTGACTGCACTGAACCCCACTTCTACCTGCACTGAACCGCAGTTCCAGGCGAGACTCATACAAGGGGTGGAGGGGGTGGTGGAAGTCTGGACTGTCATGAATAGGGAGGAGTGCACGAAAACTTAGGAGAGCCATGAAAGGCAGAAGTCTGGAGGTGCGTGAGTGTGAGTGCTCACACAGAGGGCTGACTGCTGATTGTGCGGCTGGCTTTCTCTAGCGGGAGGAAGACAGAACCTCCCAACTGCACTGAAATCCACTTCCAACTGCTCTGAACCCCAGTTTCGGGCAAGACCCCGGGGACCCAGATTCATACAGGTCCCTGGAGTGCACAAAAACTCAGGGGAGCCAGAGAGGCAGAGGTTTGGAGACGTGCGAGCACGAGTGCACACAGGACTGCAGCAATTACTGAGGGACACTGAGACCCAGGGGCTGTATAGGGCAAGGCTGATGGGAATCCAAGGCTGTCTGCTCAGCCCTGAGACTCTGCCCCATCCAAGCTCAACACAAAGGCTATTGAAATTTTGCAAGTCTTGTCTCATAAGGCTGACTCCAGCACAGAAGTTTTCCCCATATAGACACAGCTGATCTGCACAACCAATTGGCTTGGAGGTTAATTCTCCCCAGTGATACCAACAACAATCAAGACAACTACAACAAGGCTGTACACACAGTCCACAAAGGGGTGCACCAAGAGTGTCCACCTCAGGTAACTGGAGAAGCAGAGCTACTGGGCCATGTAGGACACCTAGCACACAAAGCTACTCTACCAACTCAGGGAAGCAGTGAAAATGTGGAGACAAAGGAACAAATCACAAAGGAAAGAAATGGAGGAAAACAAACGACTGGATATAGAGTTCAAAACCATGGTTATAAGCTTTCTCAAGAACTTTCTAGAAAATATGGATAAATTTAGTGAGACCTAAGAGAAGATGAAAAAGGACCAACTAGAAATGAAAAATAATAAACTAGAAATCAAACATACACTGACTGAAATAAAAAATATTATACAGAGACGACCTAACAGCAGACTAGAGGAACATAAGAATCAAGTCAAAGATTTGAAATACAAAGAAGCAAAGAACACTCAACCAGAAAAGCAAAAAGAAAAAGGAATCCAAAAATTGGAAGATAGTGTAAGGAACCTCTGGGACAACTTCAAGTGTACCAACATCAGAATTATAGGGGTGCCAGAAGAAGAGAGAGAGCAAGATACTGAAAACCTATTTGAAGAAATAATGACTGAAAATTTCCCCCACCTGGTGAATAAATGGACTTACAAGGCCAGGAAGCACACAGAACCCCAAACAAAAGGAATCCAAAGAGGACTACACCAAGACACATCAGAATTAAAATACCAAGAGCAAAAGACAGAGAATCTTAAAAGCAGCAAGAGAAAAACAGTTAATTACTTACAAGGGAGCACCCATATGATTGTCAGCTGATTTCTCAACAAAAACTATGCAGGCCAGAAGGGAGTGGCAAGAAATATTCAAAGTGATGAATAGCAAGAACCTACAACCAAGATTACTCTACCCAGCAAAGCTATCATTCAGAATTGAAGGGCAGATAAAGAGCTTCACAGATAAGAAAAAACTAAAGGAGTTCATCAACACCAAACCAGTATTATATGAAATGCTGGGAGGTACTCTTTAAGAAGATGAAGAAGAAGAAAAAGGTAAAGATAAAAATTAGGAACAACAAATACATAATTATCAACAAGTGAATCTAAAAATCAAGTGAATTAAAAATCTGATGAACAGAATAAACTGGTGAATATAATAGAATCAGGGGCATAGAAAGGGAGTGGACTGACAATTCTCAGGGGAAAGAGGTGAGGGGGGTGCAGGGGGAGACTGGACAAAAATCATACACCTATGGATGAGGATAATGTAGGGGGAGGTAAGGGCAAAGGGTGGGGTGGGAGCTGGGTGGAGAGGAGCTATGGGGGAAAAAAGAGGAACAATTGTAATAATCTGAACAATAAAGATTTATTAAATAAAAAAGCAATTAAAATTAACAAATATAACTATATGCAAAAATATATAACACATGTGTAAAAAAATCAAATACTATTGAGTGGGGAAAAAAAACAGACCCAAAAGAGTATATACAGCATGATCCATTTATATAAAGTTCAAGACCAGTTAATGGCATTTAAAGTCAAATAAATAGTTTCCCTTGTTAATGGGGTGGGGGTTATATGTGCCTGGAAGGGGATATGAGCAAGGCTTCTAAAAATACTGGCAATATTTGATTTATATGAGTATTGGTTACATTATTGTTTAATTTGTAAAAATTTATCAAGCTGCGTACATTTTTTTTACTTTCCTATGTTATACCTCAATTTTAAAATTCAAAAGAAATTAACCCCTTACTCTGTTCCACCTTCAAAAAAACCCAAATCCTTTGCAAGACTGCTGCTAAATACAGCTTTCTTTCATTGACAGTTTTCTCAAGCATCTACTTAAAGATTACTTCATGAGACATAAATACAAGCAGTTTTTCCAACGATAAGTATTTAACAAATTTCCTCTCCCACAAGCAAATGTCGAAAATAAGCACTGAAAATAAAAATAAGAGACTTGCGTTTGACAGTGTCTTTTGGTAGAAATTAATACCTCTGGCAAGTTAGTCCTACAAGGGCAGTCTTATAGAAGGAGGCACTCAGTAAGTCACACAGTGAGCAGAAAGCAAAGAAGCAAACAATGTGAGTGTTAAAAGTATTTTTTAAACTTCAGTTTCCAAAAAAAAAAAAAGTCATTAATCTTGGCCCGGCTCCACTCTTAAGTAATGCTCTCCAATATTGAACTATAGCTTCCAAAAATCAGCAGCCACCACAGCCATCATAACTGCCCATATAATGTAGGAACGCTGGAGCCAGAGACTACCTGCTTAAACTAGTTTGAAAAGTCTTGGTCTTTGAGTACATGCTCATGTTTAGTCGTTCAGACAAGAGGATACTGGCCAGCTGGTGTTGCTCAGTGGTTGAGCAACTGATGAACCAGGTGGTCTTGGTTAGATTCCAGGTCAGGGCACTTGAGGAAGTTGTGGGCTCAATCCCCAGTGGGGGGCATGAAGGAGGCAGCCAATCCATGATTCTCTCTCGGCATTGATGTTTCTAGCTCTCCTTCCCTGGCCCTGTCTCTTTCTGAAATCAAGACAAACATATTTGTGTTTCTTTTTTTTCTTTATTGTTGGAAGTATTACAGATGTCCCCTTTGTCTGTGTGTGTGTTGTTTTTTTCCACTGACAATCTCCACCCAGCACCTGTCCTTCCAGGCCTTTACCACTCTAGTGTATGCTTCCATCTGTGCACATAAGTTCCTCCGTTAATCACTCTCCAGCCACCTGCCCCATCTTCCCTCTGAAGTTCATCAGTCTGATCCATGCTCCTATGTCTCTGGACATATTTTGTTCGTAAGTTCATTTTGTTTATTAGATTCCACATATGAGTGAGATCCTAATAAAGAGTTATTTATTTTTTACAGCTGCATAGCATTCCATTGGGCAAATGTACCACAGCTTTTTATTCTTTCTTTCTTTTTTTAAAAATATATTTTATTGATTTTTTACAACAGTGGTTCTCAACCTTCCTAAGGCCTCGACCCTTGCATACAGTTCCTCCTGCACGCCCCACACTGGACATGTGCCCACAAGCAAGGTACATGCCCCGACCGGAATCAAACCTGGGACCTTTCAGTCCGCAGGCCGATGCTCTATCCACTGAGCCAAACCGGTCTCAGCTATTATTTCTTTATTTATCACAATTTCTTTATTCATTCATCTGCCAATGAACACTTGTTTCCATATCTTTTTTGTTTTAATTTAAATTCTTTATTGTCTAAAGTACTACGTAAGTCTCCTTTTTTCCCCATTGGCCTCTCCCCGGCTGCCCCCGACCCCAGCACATGCCCTCACCCTCCACCTCCCTGTGTCTGTGTCCACTGCTTTTGCTCATATGTATGCATTCAGGTCCTGTGGTTGATCTCTTACCCCCCAACTCCCACCTTCTCTCATAGGTTAGACAGTCTGTTCAATGCTTCTATGACTGAGTCTATTTTGGTTCCTCAGTTTATGCTGCTCGTTATATTCCACAAATGAGTGAGATCATGTGATATTCATCTTTCTCTGACTGGCTTATTTCACTTAGCATAATGCTCTCCAGTTCCATCCATGCTGTTGCAAATGGTAAGAATTGCCTCTTTTTTATAGCAGCGTAGTATTCCATTGTGTAGATGTACCACAGTTTTCTGATCCACTCATCTGCTGAGGGGCACTTAGGCTGTTTCCTAATCTTAGCTATTGTAAATTGTGCTGCTATGAACATAGGGGTGCATATATCCTTTCTGATTGGTGTTTCTAGTTTCTTGGGATATAATCCTAGAAGTGGGATCACTGAGTCAAATGGCAGTTCCATTTTTAGTTTTTTGAGGAAACTCCATACTGTTCTCCACAGTGGCTGCACCAGTCTGCATTCCCACCAGTAGTGCATGAGGGTTCCTTTTTCTCTGCATCTTCTCCAGCACTTGTCATTTGTTGATTTGTTGATGATTGCCATTCTGACAGGTGTGAGGTGGTACCTCGATGTTTTGATTTGCATCTCTTGGATGATTAGTGACTTTGGGCATGTTTTCTTATGTCTCTTGGCCTTGCTTCTGTCTTCTTTTGAAAAGATTCTATTTAGGTCCTTTGCCCATTTTTTAATTGGATTGTTTATTTTCTTTTGGTTAAATTTTGAGTTCCCTATAAATTTTGGAGATTAACAAACTGAAGTTTATATCTTTAAATGCTTCCAGTGGTGGGGAAGGTTTTCCTTCTCAAGGGCCATTTGGATGTTTATAACATCATTTCTGGGCCTTACAAAATTATCAACTTGCCCTTCCCAGTTTGGCTCGGATAGAGCATCGTCCTGTGGACCAAAGGGTCCGGGGTTGGGTTCTGGTCCAGAGCCAGTACTTCGGCTGCAGGCTTCTACCTGGCCCGCGCCCTAGTCCAGGCTTGTGTGGGAGGCAACAAATTGATGCGTTTCTCACACATCAGTGTTTCTCTCTTTCTTTCCCTCTTTCTTCTACTGTCCCTAAAAATCAATGGAAACATATCCTAGTTTGAGATTAACAAAAATATCAGCTTATATATCAGTCTGCCATATTTGGTTAAACATTTAATTAACTCACTCCTAATCTCTTGACAGGGCTTTATAGGGTCCAAGGGCCCAAATTTCCCCACCCCTGCTTTACACAATTATGATTGCTTTGATTTATATGACAAAACAGTCTCTTTTTGGGGATTATCACCCACCCATCCCTGTTTATCATTCAGTTTTACTCTTTGTTAAATTTCCCAAGTACAGTAAAAGCTGCAAAAATTCCTTTGTTTATGTTTATCAAAAGAAATGCATCTCTTGTTGCCTTCTTTAGACATATATGAAGTCTCCTCCGATGTGAGCGTCTGATCTCAAAACAGAGAGTAACTGGACAAAAACAGAGGGAGCACTTAGTGCATGGATAACCAAAGTATGGTTTTTAGATAGCGATGTTAGCATTGCCTGAGAGATGGTTATAAATGCAGACCCCCAGGCTCTGCCCAGACCCGTTGAATTAGAATCTGCATTTTAACAAGGTCCCCAAATGATGCCTATACACATCCTTGTGTAAGGGTAGTAGACAGAATTTCCCCCTTTTGTATTAAATACAGTGGTACCTCGAGATACGAGTGCCCTAACATATGAGATTTTTGAGATACGAGCCATCGAGCAAGCGATTTTTGCTTTGAAATACGAGCAACATTTGAGATAGGAGTCATCGTGGATCGGCCGGCTGCACACAACCCACCAGTTTACAGCAACTCGAGTGTCTCATAGTTTCCCACGCCTCAAGGTTACGGAATGAATTAAACTCGTATCTCGAGGTACCACTGTACTGACAGCCCATACACGAAGATTCACGCCAGAATGGGCCTTCCTTTCCCTGGCTGCTGGCACTGTTTTCGCTCTGGTCTGGAGCTGCCTTTCCACCTTCCTGTGCTGCTCAGAGGCCCAGAGCGGCAGGGGACGGAGTGGCTGTGTATGGAAATTAACCAGCCATCTTTGTTGGTTACTCACTCCTGATGGGCTGTGGGCATCAGGAAGGTATGATCAATTAGCATGTTTCTCTTTTACTAGTGTAGATAGTATGTTCTTTCTTATAGCATGTAAAATACATACTAATGTGGATAGTATAATCCAATTCTCTCCAAGTACAGTGGTACCTCGAGATACGAGTTTAATTCGTTCTGTATCCTTGAGGCGTGGGAAACTATGAGACCCTCGAGTCACGGTAAACTGGTGGGTCGTGTGCAGCCGGCCGATCTGCGCGATTACTCGTATCTCAAATGTTGCTCGAATTTCAAAGCAAAAATTGCTCACTTGATGTCTCGTATCTCAAAAATCTCGTATGTTAGGGCACTCGTATCTCGAGGTACCATGGTATAGAAAAGACAAGCTCCTATACCTGGCAAATTAAAATTACCTTTGTGGCTGGAAGCTTTATCTGTTTAGAGCCATGTTGCTGTCAAAAAGACAATACTAATTGCCTACAGGGAAACTAGGAGGGCCGGCAATCATGGATGCACATGGTTAGTATAGCCCAAGCATGTAAAACTAAGGAAGCAGATAGTTAGAAGTGCACATTCCCTTGACCATCTCTTGGTCTGTGGAAGACCTCTGATTTGTGGGCAGGGGATGGCACTATTCCTACATGTGGCAAAGACTGCCTGTCACCCCTCAGCATGCACGCTCCCTTTTCTCCTTTTAGTACTAACCTCCCCCCACATGGACTTTTTCAGGGCACAGTCTATCCAGAGACCACATTTGTCATTCTGCCTTGCAAGGTAAATATGGCCATGACGCTAAATTATCCCAATGGAATGTGAGCAAAGAAGTGTACACACCACTGCCTCTGCATTCTTTCCTTAAAAGAAAACTGTTTTCCTACCATCTTTCCTTTTCTTTTTCCCGAGGGAAGAATTTCAAGCGTGGCTCTGGGAAAACAACTTTGGCCACGTCTTTAAGGTCAACCATTTCACTAGGGCAGAAAGCAATAAAGTGAAATGCCAACAAGAAACAAGCTAATTTGCCTGTAAAACCCCTCAAAGCCTGAGAAATTAGAGGCACAAATATCTTGGAAGATAGGGTGAAATATCAGAAAACTGATTGAAAGTGTATAAGGAGCTGAAACTGGTTTGGCTCAGTGGATAGAGCGTTGGCCTGCGCACTGAGGGGTCCAGGGTTTGATTCCAGTCAAGGGCACGTACCTTGGTTGTGGGTACATCCCCAGTGGGGGGTGTGCAGGAGGCAGCTGATCAATGCTTCTCTCTCATCGATGTTTCTGATTCTCTATCTTTCTCCCTTCCTCTCTCTAAAACGTCAATAAAATATATTTTTTTAAAAGAAAGTGTATAAGGAAAAGTTAGACCCCTAGTTTCTTCCTGCAACTCTGCACAGACAGCCACCACCACTCTGGCACACCAACAGGAGCCATGGAGTTTCATCGCTGGCACAATTCAGTCCAAGAGGCTCCAGAGCCTGGCACAGTCGAAAGTATGAGCAAGAAGTAGGAAATTTTTTTTAATTTTTTCTTTCTTGATTCCTAAAACCCTAGGAAACAGGCTTTTAGTACTCCAGATAGGAAATTAGAAGAGTCTTTTCTGAATAAATAATCCTAAAGAAAAAGTCTTATAGATGTTTATATTTGAGGGTTCCCCAACAAATGGCTAAGCCCCACACCACACAATGACACAAGAGCTTGTAATTAACTTTTCAGTGTTTTATTATTAAACATGAATAGACAGCCTAAGATAACCATTCTAAATGGACTCCAACATGAGAGACAGAGACCAAAACCAAGACTCCAAAAAGGAATAAAACAAAAGTCAAAAGATATAATAATTAAAAAATAAAACAAAGGGGAACGTGAGAAAACTTTGCCTCCATGAATCAATAACCAGATATTATAACAAATAAATTACCACAATTCACTGAAGAACCCAGCTGGTGTGGATCGGTGGTTGAGGGTCGACCCATGAACCAGGATGTCATGGATTGATTCACGTCAGGGCACACCCCAGTTTTGGGCTCCATCCCCAGTAAGGGTCGTGCAGGTGGCAGCTGATCGATGTTTCTCTCTCACTGATGTTTCTGTCTCTCTATCCCTCTCCCTTACTCTCTCTCTCTCTAAAAATCAATAAAAAACATTTTAAAAAACACTACAGAGCTTTTGGAATTTAAAATCATGAAATAAAATATTCAATAGGTAGGTTGAAGGATAAACATGAGAAAAAGTCTCATAAAGGAAAACAAGACGACATAGAAAGTTAGGAGAGAGAAAATAAGATGACTAGCTTGGAATATTCAACATCTGAATAAGAAGAAATTCAAAATACAAATAGTTAAAAAGGAGGTGAACAAATTATAAAAGAAATAATAACAGAATATATCCCCAAAATTAAGGAAATGAGTCAGGGTTTCAGAACTCACCAAATGCCAAATATATTATAGAGAACTACACACCAGTAAGGCACACCATTTTAAATGCTAGAACAGGGATAAACATAAAAACCCTAAAAACTCCCAGGGAAAGAAAGTTTGCTCACAAAGAATCAGGAATCAATTTACAATCAGAATTCCCAGCAGGAATACTGGTGGGTGGAGTGATGACCACAATATTGAGACTGAAGATTATTTCCATTCTGGAAATATGCATCCAGCCAAACATTCAAGAATGAGAGGATATTATTTTCAGACATGAAAGAATTTTAAAACGAGAGCTACCCCAGGATGTGCTTCACTAGCACGAGGGAATAAACAAAGTGAAAAACAGGATTCAGGAAATATGGAATTCAACACAGAGGAAAGAGGAGAACCCTTTTATTAAGAGGAAATTGTGGCAGGACAGCCATGCAGCTGGTCTGAAGAATAATCAGTACAGAATGAACTGAAATAAGGGAGACTTCTAGAACAGATGTCTCATGGGAGGTGAGAGGGAAATGGAAGTGATAGATTACCAGGTATGTTTACAGTATTAAACATCTACAACCATACAGGAGCGTTGGGTAAGAATTAGTGATTGGTTCACAGAAAACTAAACAAATATAAAGGGAAAGCAATTATTACCTAGATTAAAAATGTGCGATAAAAAAATGAAATTATTGCCTCAGCTGTGAACAATTTTACCTTGTCATAATTATGTTTAAGGGGATAGTCATTTCACCAAAGGTTGTGATAGAACTATCTTAGAGAGATGAGGAGAGACACACTATGGGGGTGTGTAAGAATATTAAATTCGGATCTTCCATTTAGGAAGTCAATAGATAATGGATAAAATAGATAATAAGAAACCATACTATAAACTTTCATATACAATAATGTAGGCACATAGAATAAATAGCTAAAAGAGTAGAAAGTCGTTTTTTCTGAGGAATGGTCCTTGGGTCTAGGGAGGAATGGAGGACGAGCTATATTTTCTTATAAGCTTTTTAGTACTAATAGTGCTTTTTAAAATTGAGTATATCTATTAATTTGATTAAAAAATACAGGCAAGTATTCTTCCACAATTCTCTCTTCCCCCTCCTCTCTCTCTCTCACACACACACATTGTAGCATCAGAGGATTTATTTCTTGTTAGGAAATTTCAAGCATTGAGAAGCAAGTGAGCACTATATTTTTGTGGCAATCCCAGTATCCCTGAGATCACATCACAGCATTCCGTTTACATGAGGACTGGCCCTAGTGGACTGTTAGTATGTGCATCTGGTAACATTGCAACTGTAATTTGGAAACAAGGTCAGCATTCTTGAGCAAATGGATATGACAGCATGATTAAATGATGAAAATCACACCCAAGGGCATTTTCACAGGCGTCACAGTCTTGAAAGTAGAATGAAGATCAGAATGCCTAAATAGAGTGTCAGATATGAACTTGGGCCTCAGTGTCCTAATCATTCAAGAATCTTACTCTCCTAGCCAAGAATCATCATCAGTTTAATCTGACACAAGAGGCATTTTTCTTGCAGGCAGTGCCCTATAGATGAGGCAGAATGGCACAGATCCAAAGCAAAGCCACAGAGGGCCAATAGTCGCCTGGGCATAAGGGAAGCCAGGCTGAAAAGAGCCTTCAGTTTTTATGACTCATTATTCTGACTTAGTGGCTCCTCAGCCATCTTTGTGACAGCCGGGAGCGGCGACCAATGAAGCATTCAGTCAACAAATGTTATCATCACTGCAATAATAATCATGTTATCACCCATCATAATGGTGTTTTGTTCTGAGAGAAGACTCAGAAAGCTTAGGGTTTCCATTGGGGAATAACCAAAAGGGAAAAGGTGATGTAAGCAGGACAGTTATGCCAGTAGGGAGAGGAAAGAAGAGGGCTATGGAATTGAGAGTGGAATATAAGAGTTATACAAAAATATCTAGAAATGAAAAAAACTGGTTTCACCACGGTATTGAGATTAAGAGATGAGTTTTCTGCCACAGTCCCATTATATATATCTTGAAATGAGTATTAGTCAGATAGCCTGTTGGGAATACTTTCAGTTATGCAGCAGATGTTGTCAATGCTCCTACCACATCCTCTTTGATCTCCTTGCCATGTCCATCATACCACCCTGACCTCCAATGGCTGGTACATGGATCTTTATAAGAGGACTGACGTGGGGCTGCTGGAATAAACTTTGCCCCCACACATTACAATACCTGGGAACCAGTATTCCTCCAGGGGAAGCCTTGAACAAGTGGCTGATAGGTGTGGAGGTATAAATGTCTCAGACACCTGGTTTCTTGGGTGGGTTATGTTGAGATGAGTTTTTGATCCCATCTCCAAAGTTTTCCAATGGGAATACACTTTAGTTGGCCACAGTGGTAGCTGTGTTTTTTTTTTAAACACACACACACACACACACACACACACACACACACACACACACACCTTTTATTAACTATCTTCCCTTCCCAATATCACCCATTCCATTCTCATCCAGTATTCCTGAACCTCCCTAATATACTATGTACATTCAATTCTTATCTGACAATCTACCTCTGGCCAGAATCAAAGGTTGATCTATAGTGTATTATGCCTGTTAACAGCAATACCACCAAGGGCAGCACAGATAACAGACAAAAGATGACTAGTAACTTCAGCTCATTCCACAGCTGTACCTCTTCCATGGAAATAATCCTGTTTCAATCTAATAGGGCCAATCACCACTGGACAAATAATGGAGAAAAAATAATTTTCAAAAAGGTTCACCAGATATAATGATATATCCAAGGCAGATTGGGTATTTATAAGAGTCTCAGACTGGAGGGAGCGATGACAATTCATTTTTAAATGCAAGATTATATTCCACTCACACAGTTCGAAGCAGCATGCTACATGCCAACCAGATCATGGTATTTATCATATTGTACGTAAGAACAATCAGGAATAACACTGGTCCTACTCTATAGAAGACAAATATTACAATTATAATTTATATTAAGAAGACTCCTGTTATATTTACTTGTAATATATACTTACTATCATAGGTCTGTAATGTGTAATCATTATCATGTAGGTAGCTGCATTCATGTCTGAAGTGTCAGTGGAGAGGACCACTTGCAAGCTTTTGTGTAAGCATCTGAAGATCCTCCTGGCAGGACAGTGGTTGGAAAGTGGAGCCTGGGAAATAGTTCCCACCCCTCCTGTAAATGTAGAGAAGACCAAGAACAATCCCTTAATCCCCTAGATTGGGGGGTTTCTAGAAGGAAAACACTATAACTTATGAATGAGTTGAGGTTGAGAGATTGGGTATCTCCTAACCAACTAACCCTCAAAATGACCTCTACATTGGAGCCTCCATTAGGTATGAAACCAGGATTCCATGCAAAAGACATCTCAAAGGATACTGAATGAGAAAAAAAGAGTTGGTTCTCTGTTGTTATTCTAAACCCACAGAGAATAATGCAGAGCTATCTTAAGACATAATAAAAGTAAAACAAAGTGGGAGATAGTACTTGCTCTCACTTCAGCTCAATGAGTGAGTAAATCCTGGAGTACCTATAGCCACTTTAGACAGGGGAGGATTTAGTCCCTCAAATAATTCAATAAATATTTATTGAACATCCTATCTAATGAAAGAACAATATGCATATTGACCATACTTCTGCTGCATCCACAAGCCACGCCCATCAGCAAATCAGGAGCAAGTATGCAAATTAATCCAACCAAGAGAAGCCACAGAGAGAGCAGAAGGCTTCAGTTTCCCCGGCAATGGAGGAAGCCAAGCTTTCCACCTGCCCTAGCCGGCCAAGGCCTCCACTCAAGGCTACATGGTTTCAATTATAGAAGATAAATAAATTCCAACAAAAATGCCTGTGGCCACAGAGCAAGCAAGAGGCTTGGCTCTGCTCAAGGCTACAAATTTCAATTATAGAAAATAAATAAATCCCAGATACCGGGGCCTCCACTTGGGTTGCAGGGGGTATGGCCGGCCTGCAAACCACCACAGGCCCCTCACCCAGGCCACCCCATGCCCCAAGGGAACCCCCACCAATGCACCAGGCCTCTATCCTATCTAATTCTATCTAATTAAAGAATAATATGCAAATTGATCATCATTTCAGCACACAAGATGGCTGCCCTCATGTGGTCAAAGATGACTGCCCCTATGTGGACACAAGATGGCCACCACAAGATGGCCAGCAGGAGAGGGCAGTTGGGGGTGATCAAGCCTGCAGGGGAGATCAGTTAAGGGTGACGAGGTGGGCAGAGGAGGGAAATTGAGTGCGACCGGACCTGCAGGGAAGGGCAGTTGCGGGGTGGGGGGGGACCCAGGCCTGCAGGGGAGGCTGTTAGGGGAAAACAGGCTGGCAGGGAAGCAGTTAGGGGCAATCAGAAAAGCAGGCAGGTGAGCAGTTGGGAGCCAGCAGTCCTGGATTATGAGAGGGATGTCCTACTGACCATTAGGATCAGGCCTCAACAGGCAGTCAGACATCCCTCAAGGGATCCCAGATTGGAGAGGGTGCAGGCTGGGCTGATAAACACGCCCCTCACCCCTGTGCATGAATTTCATGCACCAGGCCCCTACTATACATATGATAGCAGGATACCATGCTCAGTAACAAAAATACAATATTCAGTAATGAAAAGAATTTATTCTCACATGGTGCTTACAATGTGCCAGACACTGTTCTAATTTGTAATACTCACACAACATGCCTATGAGATAGGTATCCTTGCCATCCCCTTTTAGAGGAGGGTACAGGGGTTAAGTGACTAGCCCAATGCCATACAAATGGTTAGGGCTTGAGCTGGGATTTGAGCCCTACAGTGTGCTGCATTGTAGCCAGCCCTAGTCTCTATTGCTCTATTGTCTTGGAGATTACAATGTAGTGAGTAAAAAGTCTTATATAAGATATTAATCATATTTGTAATCACTTAATTTTAATATTAATCTAGACCTTGTAGGAGGTTCTATGCACAGAGTGCCCTGAGCATGTTCACCAGCTTATTCACTTTATGAATACATATTGATTGCGAACTCTGTACCAGGTTCTGTGAGTGATACTGGGAATTTAATGAGAGCAAAACAGATACCTCCTCTGCTGTCTTATGAAAGGAGAGAAGTGTCAGACATTATTTGAATAATAACACACTTTTATATGCAATTACAAAGGTGGTAGCTTTGAAGGAAAGTACTGAGAGTATTAAGAGCATATAATAGGAGGACTTGACATTTAAAATGAGATCAAATGAGATCTGAAGAATGAGTAACAGTTACCTTGGTGAATAAAACAAGAGGAAAACACATTTCAGCGATGCCTGCACCAAAGCTCTGAGGTAAGAAAAAGAAAATCTAAAGAACTGAGAGGTCAGTGAGGTTGGAACCCAGTAGCATCTGGTTAGGTAGAGGTGATGGGCAGGGGTCATATGACTTAGCCAATCAGGATACATTGTTCCCCATTAATTTTTAGAGAGAGTGGAAGTGAGGGAGGAAGGAGAGAGAGAGAGAGAGAGACAGAGAGAGAGAGAGAGAGAGAGAGAGAGAGAGAGAGAGAGAGAAACATCTATGTGAGAGAGACACATCTATTGGTTGCCTCCATATGTACCCAATACTTTTGAAAGTGAAAAGGGTGCTGATAATAATTAAGCTAGGATAATAGGCATAATAAACAGGTATTCCACTCTCCCATAGAGCAGATGGTGACTTTAATTTAGGCCTTGTAAAGATTTTATCCTAAGAAAAATAAGAAGCCATTCAGTGATTCTAAACGAGGGATGGGAAATGTACAATAATAATTTATTATGATTATTTTAATAACACTAGAGGCCTAGTGCACATTTTCGTTCACCAGTGGAGTCCCTTGGCCTGGCTTGTGGGATCAGGCTGAAACTGGCTCTCCAACATCCCCTGCGAGAGGGTGCAGGCCAGGCTGAGAGACCCACTGGTGCACATTCGGGGCTGGGGAGGGACAAGGCAGGCTGGCCAGCTGGGGAGGGACCACAGGAGGGCTCCAGGGCATGTCCAGCCCAACTTGCTCAGTCCTGATCGACTGGACTCCAGCAGCAAGCTAACGTACTGGTTGGAGCATCTGCCACTGGTGGTCAGTTCAAATCATAGCGAGCGGTTGAGTGGCCTTAGCATATCATTAGCAAGCTTTGATTGGCCAACCAGACAACTGGACATTTAGCATATTATGTTTTTATTATATAGGATTCTAGCCGTCAGGTAGCGAATAGACAAGATAGCAATAATGAATGCAGGGAGACAAATAAAGACATTATAAAACTAATCCAGGTTAGAAATGATGGTGCTCTGGGCCAGAGTGAAAGTAATGGAGATAGAACAAACAAGAGGAAACCTGGTGATCATGAGTAGTAAAATCAACATAATTTGGCCCAGCTGGCATGGCTCAATGGTTAAGCATCGACCTAGGGACCAAGCAGTCATGGTTCAATTCCTGGTCAGGACATATATCTGGATTGCAGACGTGCAGGAGGTAGCCCACAATGATTCTCTCATCATTGATGTTTCTATATTTCTCTCCTTCTCCTTTCCTCTCTGAAGTCAATAAAAACATATATTTTTAAATCAACAAAACCTGGAAACTGATTGGATTTGAGGACTAGTGGAGCCATGTGAAATGGCTGGGAGTTCCTAAGTGAGCTGGCCTTGATTTTCTTGTGGTTCATGATGATGTTGCCTACATTATGTCCCTTGTTGTTTCGCTTAGTATAAAGTTGACACCAGCTTGTCCCTGGATGAAGCTTGCACAGTAGGGACCCTCCAGAAGGCATAATATAAAAATGTTCTGTAGGGTCTCTGTGATACCAGACTTCCCATGTAGAACCACAGTTTACATGACTACCTATGTGTTCACCTACCAGGTATGTGGCATTCAGAACCACCTAACATATCCAGGACTAGCTTCTCACGAGGTGAGCAATGGCTTCCTCCAAGGTACACGGTCTGCCCAACCTAGCTTATTATGTCTTGGGAATAGCGTTCTGAGCCTCAGTTTGCTTCTCTGAAAGTGGATAAGAAAAAATAAACCTTGTGCAGTTTGGGTGGGGTTAATTGGATCAGGCATGGCTGTCCATTCCTGCAGAATATAATGCTGGACCTGCTGTGGTTGTTCTACTTCATGAATTTGCATGCTCCCATGCATTTGGAAAAGCACATGGAAAGCAGCCTGTCAAAGAGTTGGAAACGCCATCTGCTCCTGGTTTTTGTCCTTGGTGTGGCCAGATTAGGGACCTCTTGGGCAATAGATATTTGGGATGATTTGGGATGGAGTTCAAATATTTTTAAATATTTTCATAATGTTGCAGTATTATTCACAGTGGCCAAGACATGGAAACAACTAAAGTATCCTTTGACAGATGAATGGGTAAAAAATGGGTGGTACAGATGTACGATGAAATAGTACTCAGCCATAAGAAAGGGTGAAATAATACCATTCTGACAACATGGATGAGTCTTGAGAATATCAGGCTAAGTTGAATAAGTTGATTTCACTCATATGTGAGATATAAAACTGAAAGGAACACATGCACACACAAGGAAAACGAACCAAAACTCTTAGACACAGAAAACAGTATGCTAGTTACTAGAGGGAAGGGGCGGGGGAGAGTAAAGGGTAAAGTGGATCAAATATATGATGATGTGCAGTTGAGGGTGGACAGCACCAGGAAAGAAATGCCACACTTTAAAGCAGACTTAGACCAAATCCAGGGTTCTGACAAGCCCCCTCACCCACAATCCCATGCTCTTCTGCAGAAACATGAGGCCCTTCTTCTGAACTAAAAGATCACTCGTTTTTTATATGGTTCTGTGATTCAACATTCTGCTCAGCAATTGGAGATTGCCATCTGTGACATGTGGGGAAGAGAACTCAAATGATGTCTCGTGTGATTGACTCTCTGACTAAACTGAAGTTCAGGATTGTGTCTGCTGCCTTCACTGAGCGATGCTGAGTGTGTCAGAAAGTGCCTACCATGTGTCCGTGGCTTGGCCATTATGAATAATGCTGCAATGAACATAGAAATGCATATATATTTGCAAATGCATGTTTTCAACATTTTGAGGTAGTTACCCAGAAGAGGGGTATTTTGGGCAAGTGATTGCATGGCAGAATCAGAACCAGAACTCAGCTTTCAGATGTTCAGGCTCTACTCTTTCCACTGCATTCCACAATTCTAAAGTCTTGTTGACCTTCAAGCCTCATGGAGTTTCTAGCAAGGTAATAGTATGAGAAGAAATAATGGTTTCTTCAATTAGTATTTTCTGGAAGGAAAATGTTTATCTCTTTTAATATCAAGTGTTCAATTTCTCTTAATATCAGTGTTCAATCAATGTTTTTCTCTTTACATGAAGCAAACTAGAACTTTGTTTGGTAATTATATTGTCCTGAGAAAGATTTTTCTGTGGTGGAATAGTGCTAATTTGATGAAAACCTCACAAATTCAATCTTAGGTTGCATTCTCATTTAACCTTCAGTCAAATTTAAATCAGAGGAACCAACTTTCCCTGAAGCGGTGTAAAATAATAAATAGGATGTTCATTGTTGTTGTTGTTTTTCAAGTATAAAGCCAACGGAAGAAATGGCAAGATTAATTTGCAATTAATTTTGTAAAGCTTTTGAAGGGGAATTACATTCATCATGTGTGTTCACATAAATGCCTGTGTGTCTGTCACCTCAGTCCTTCACGCTGAAAACAGACATGGAGTTCTGTAAAGGTCAATAGATTGAAATGTTTTAATTCAAGACTTCTTTCACATAGGAAGTAAACAATAACCACTTCTGGTTTTAAATATTCTAATATTTCTATTAAAAAAACAAATTATTGGTGATACAAATTACTTTATTTTGAGACTATATAATTGGCTAATAGTTATGAAACATGATTTTAACTGTCCTAACAAAAATATTTTGACTATTTTACTACCACCTTAAGCAGTCTTATTTATATTTCAACATCAAACATCTGAGGAAAGTCTCCTCTCTCCTTGGCTTCCATTTCTTTATTAATCAATTTTAGCCTTTGCCTCTATTAAAACTGCATTCTTAAAGGTCACTGGTGAATGGCTGGCCTTCTGCCGCTAACCAAATCTTTTTGTCTTTGCACAATTGCCTTTCTTGTTGACATTTATCCATGACATTTGACATTGTTGATATTGTCCCTTGTCACCTAGAATACTAAACTCTCATGGTTCCTTCATCCTATTGCATTAACAACACTGTGGATCAATGGACGCAGCCATGGGGCCCTCACATTTTGAAAAAAAGGGAACACATCAGTGTTAATTAGAAACAAAATGAGATAAAACGGTACATTTAGAGGGGAGTGTTTTGGTGAGTGAGTTGCTGAAGATAGAAAAACCAAAGAAATAGAAGCAGAGTGGCAGGTTAACCACATAGAATTACGGCCCCAGGGGAAGTTTAAATTATATATGCGGCAACCCCAGATGACCTGGCATTGGAGCCACCTGCCGTTCAGTAATGCCATCATGTTGGTTTATTTTATTTTGTTCAATTTTTTCTACCCCAACACCCACCTCTTTGGCAATCATCAGCTTGTTCTCTATATCGGTGTGTCTGTTTCTATTTTGTTTTGTTTATCCATTTGTTTTGTTTTTTTATATTATTTATTGTTTTTTAGATTATACGTGAAATCATATGGCATTTATATTTCTATCTGACTTACTTCACTTTGCAGAATACCACCTAGGACCATGCATGTTGTTACAAATAGCAAGATTTCATTCTTTTCTGTTGCTGAATAATAATAATATTATACACACACGTGTGTGTGTGTTGTGTGTGTGTGTGTGTGTGTGTGTGTGTGTGTGTGTGTATTATTTTTGTTATCCATTTAATTGATGGGCATGTAGGTAGATTTCATGTCGTCACTGTTACTAGTAATACTGTTGTGCACATAGGAGTGCATATAGCTTTTTAAATTAGTATTTTTATTTTATTTGGTGTAAAAACCCAAAAGTGGGATCACTTGATCATATGGCAGCTCTAATTTTTTAAAAATATATTTTATTGATTTTTTACAGAGAGGAAGGGAGAGGGATAGAGAGTTAGAAACATCGATGAGAGAGAAACATTGATCAGCTGCCTCTTGCACACCCGCCACTGGGGATGTGCCCACCACCAAGGTACGTGCCCTTGACCGGAATCAAACCTGGGACCTTTCAGTCCACAGGCTGACGCTCTATCCACTGAGCCAAACCGGTTTCAGCGGCAGCTCTAATTTTTTGAGGAATCTCCATTTGTTGATTTATTCATGATAACAATTCTGACAGGTGTGAGGTGATATCTATGGTTTTAATTTACATTCCTATGATGATTAGTGATGTTGAGCACCTTTACATATGTCTATTGGCCATCTGTATGTCCTCTTTGGAGACATTTGTAATCAGATCCTCTGCTCATTTTTTCACTTGGATTATGTGTGTGTGTGTGTGTGTGTGTGTGTGTGTATGTAAACCTTCCATTGGGTTGACTCGGTCATAGTGGAGAATAGGAAAGCAGGCACTCAGCCCTTTTTTCCCTTTCCTCCTCTCTTTCTCCTGCCTTACTTCCATCCTTCCATAAATATGTACTGCAAACCTAGAAAATGGCAATTACTCTGCTATACACTGAGGGAACAAAAACTAATGACTGGTCACCAAACTGAAGTAGTTCATGGTCTTATTAAGGGAAAAAGCATATCTTGCAAGCACTTTAAACTTAACATTTGAAAATAATTCATATATTCCAATCTACATGTGGTTCCAAACTCCTACTTATCCTAGCCTCAGTTCCTGATTTCCCCCTTTCTATTATCGGTAATCAACATTTCCACAATCTTATACCTTGGTGTGTAAAATAAGCATTCCTCTCATCCTTTTCTATGACCACACTCTTGGTTCAGCTCTTCATTAATTTTCTACTGGACTAATGTTCTTGCTAGCCTCCATGCTTCCGGTTTCTCCCCAATACAATTTATCTTGCTTAAGGCCACATTGAATAAATCAATCTCTTAAAGGGAACAATAATGGATGCCACAAAGTGTGTATTCGAAGAACTGCCAGCTGATCCCAGTTTATCTTTCCAGCATATTTACCACCATTCCAAATGCACACTTTATTCTCCAACTCTATTAGTAATGCAGGTTGAATAATGGGGCTCCAGAGATGTCTACAGACTAATCCCCAGAACCTGGACATTGCAGATATGATGAAGCTAAGTACTGAGATGGGAAGATTATCATGGATTATCCAGATGGGTCCAGTGTAATCACAAGTGTTCTTATCAGAGGAGACAGTAGGTCAGGGACAGGGGAAGGAAGGCAATGTGACAATGAAAGCATACATCGGTGTGATACAGCCATGAATGAAGGAATGCCTACAGTCTCTAGAAACTGGAAGAGGAAAGGAAAAGATTATTTCCTGGCACTCACAAGTAACCAGTCCTGCCAACATCTTGATTTTCGCCCTGTAAGACTTATCTTGAACATCTAGTCTCCAGAACTATAAAAGGATACATTTGTATTTTTTAAGCCACTAAGGTTGTGGTAATTTGTTACAGCAGTAAAAAGAATCTAACACAATGCATTTAGCTATTGCTCTGTAAGTGAAAACTGCAAAATCTCAGCATTTACTGCTGGTTCACATGTCTGTAGATCGAGAGGACTTTGCTAATTGGATGTGTTTTGCCAGCTCCCCTCTATTGGTTCAGTTCACCTCTACTCCATGTATCTCTCATTCTTCAGGAAACAGCAAGTTTCCCAGAAAATATTCTTCTCATATTGAAAGGAAGGTATGTTCAAGCATCAATATTAACTAGGAAAGTACATTTCAGGTACTTGCTCATATCACCTCTGCTGACATTCCATTGGTCAAAAGCAGCTTACCTGGACAAAGCCATGATCAACTGAGGGGTAAAGTATCTTCTGCCTCTAGTGGGAAGAACTTCAAAGTCTTGGGGCAAATAGCATAGATTCAAGGAGGGTTGAAATAATCAAAGTAATAATGCATTCTAATGTGGTGTGCTGGTAGACCAGCTTTCAAGAAACAAATAATAAGAACAAAATAAATATTATAGCCCTTTCTTATTTCTGTGGTGGAAATATCCCATGGTTAATTTTAAGCCACCAATATGTCACTTAACACAAAGTTGTGGAAGATACACACAATGGGCTCTCAGTCAGTGCCACTCAGCTTCAGCATAGCAATGAATCTACAAGTCAATCAAACCAAATCATTACATATTTGTTCATAAAATGTTTCATAACATTCTATTTACCTAAATTCCTCCTCCTTTCCAATGCCATCTTTGCACAAAGACCTGCTTTTCTAACTAGAAGTAATTCCTCTCTCCTTGGCATTTTCATAACACTTCCTTGTGGGTATTTTTTCATTTGTTTTTTGGAATACCTATTGTGCATGTGTTTTTCTTGGCCACTGGGTTTCAAGGTACTGGAAGGTAGGCACTGTATCTAACACATCTTAAGATCTTGTAGCACTTTGTACATAATAGGTATGAATAACTATATAGTGGATGGATGGATGAATGAGATACATAGAAGGATAAAATTTTGATTACATTTAATTGGACAAGTGATGTTCTGGCAGAAAAAGTAATCTGAAAGAAATAAGCCAACTGGGACTTCCAAGGAACCAGTAACCTAATCCCAGAGAACACAAAAGCTCTGAGCATGTGCAGTAGGTGAAAAGTTTTGTCTTCCAACCCTATTCAGAGACAAGTATTTGAAAACCCCCACAGAAGCTAATTCTGACAAAACAAAGCATTCTCTTCTCCACCGTTAGGAAACAGAAGCTTTAACACCCACCGGGAATTTGGAAGCCCTCAATGACGGAAGCAGTGGAAAACGAGTCTGCTTCATAAACTATAGGAGTTTTGCAGAAATCCTCCATTTGTATTGTTAGGAGGAAGCTACAACTGTTACTTCCTGGCAGCTGTTGAAACCTGGGATTCGAATAGGTAGAACCAGACTGATTTTCTGTGGAAATACCTTTTTCAATCCTATCATCAAACTCATCCCTGGGAATGAGGTTCTCTTTCAACCTCAGTGCAAAGGGCAGAGATGGAGTTGAGGTAATTACGGAGAAATGCTTAGACTATCTTATTCAAACGAATTCATGAGCAGGCATTGTGGCCACTCCCTGTTATGGTGTTTGTGAAATGAAAAATAAGATTTTCTTGTCTACATTTTTGGTCTTTTTTAAAGCCCTTGCATGCTAAAAGAAAGGGGTTTTATAAAAAATGAAAGACATATAAAGTCCTTTTTGTCTGAAACAAAGCATCTTTGGCACAGATAACAAAACCTTGATGCATAAAATATACACAAGGGCCAGCTTCCCTTCCTTCATTAAGAATCAGGGAAAGCTTTATACGAGTAAGGAAAAAACTTATAGATCTAGACAGTATCCTTTCTGGATTAAGGCAAAGCTAGCTTGTGGAAAAATAAAAAATCTGCCATGCCTTTCCTGCATAATATGAAATGTCTACTATTATAGTGCTTTTCTCCAAATTGAATAATAATGGCTCCAATTAAAATATGTTCATTCTTTCATTCAATCAAACATTTATTTTATACCTGCTGTATTCCCAAAAATATTTGACACCAAGAATACCAATATTAATTTTTAGAAATTATAAAAGACAAAAAGGATCCCTCTTTTTAAGGAGCTAAGCGTTAAGTAGGGAAAATATACATAAATCCTTGGAGCTTAGGTTTTCCTGGGTCTGATCAGACACATGCATTGATAATCTGTTATTAAAGAGTAAAGCCTGTGTTCAAGGAGAGCCACAATAACAGTGGTAGAAGATTCCACTGGCTCTTACTCTCACATATTCATTGAAAACCTCAGACTTCTTTTGCCTTGAAGATCTCTGGAAATCCCCAAGGGATATCTACATGTACTTATACAGTTATTCACTCTGACCAAGGACAATTGTGTTCTATCCCAATGCACTGGAATTCTCATGGGACATGCTCAGTAGTACATGACCTCTGCATAACATTCTGTTGGGTAGGATCCTGGATTCTCCAACATCTGTAAGATATTGGGTTCTATTTTTAATGAATAAGAAATCTCCTTTCCCTATGGGCCTATACTAGTTCAAGGAACAAATCTGAATGTCAGACACCATGGCATACTCAAAATCCTCATATCCTTGAAATATCTGAGTTATCACTTACCAGAGGTCTGGTGTGCAAATCCGTGCATAGGCAAGGTCCCTCAGCCTGGCTGGCGATCAAGGCCAATCTGGGCCGTCTTACCCAGTCCTGTTGGGGCCGATGGGGGCCAGCCAGTCAGGGAGGGACTGCAGGAGGCTGGCTGACTGGAAAGAGATTGTGGGGGGCTTCCAGGGCATGTCTGGCCATCTCGCCCAGTCTTAATAGGCTTGACCCCAGCAGCAAGCTAACCTAGTGGTCAGAGCGCCTGACCCCTGGTGGTCAATATGCATCATAGTGACTGATCGATCTAGCAATCCAATGGTCAACTGATGAGTTGGCCACTTAGCATATTAGGCTTTTATATAAATAGATTGAACTACTGCTTCTTTCTCCCATTAGGGTGATCTGGCTCCCAAAGGGCATCACCACAGTTGGGAAATCATGATCAGACATATTTGTAATGTTCTAAGAATCAAGCTGGGACCCTTGCTACTAATGTAATATTTAAGCAATTTGATGGGTGCATCCTAGTGGGGAAAAAAGGCAAAGAAAATATCCTATAGGAAGTCATACAGAGGTTGGGGGCTAAAGGACAACTCAAGCATTTCCCAAGTAAAGATGAATGATAATGCCAGTAATAAGGTAGAATAAGAAAGTAATATGTTTTATTGTAACATTGCATCCTACAAGCTATTTTCATTTGTGTTGTAGTGCACATGGTAGGCGTGTGCCCCGTTTCTAGGATTACACATTAACATCCCACTGATCTAGTCAGTGTCAGCGAACTGGTATACTTTGAATGAACCAATGTATCATTGTGATGCTTATTTGAATATTTTATGTGGACAGCATGAGTTACAGTAAAACCTATGTAAATCACAATTGGTAATTAAATTGAAATACGTATTTTAATTACAATCAAGTTACTTTCCCAGTTTTTAAAAAAAGTATGGCCGAAACTGGTTTGGCTCTGTGGATAAAGCGTCGGCCTGCAGACTAAAAGGTCCCAAGTTTGATTCCGGTCAAGGGCATGTACCTTGGTTGTGGGCACATCCCCAGTGGGGGGCATGTAGGAGGCAGCTGATCAATGTCTCTCTCTCATTGATGTTTCTGGCTTTCTATCCCTCTCTCTTCCTCTCTGTAAAAAAAAATAAAAAATATATTTAAAAAGAAGTATGGAAAATTTTTCTATTTGAAGCGAAGGCACACAACTGAAACAGAATTGAGAGGAGATGCGAAAACTAGTACTATGGCCAGAACAGTAAAGAAACAAGTTGGAAGAAGGTATGCCATAAATTTCACAATAAATAGCAATTGCAATTTGGTGCAATAGAACAAAACAAAAGGCTTTAGAAGGAAATAAAGTAAAACATATTAGGAGGCATTTTTAGCAAATGCATAATGAATTTGATAAGAAGTTTTGTATTGATTGCCAAAAAGAAGAACTATTTTTTAATATATCTTATTGATTTTTTTATAGAGAGGAAGGGAGAGAGATAGAGAGTTAGAAACATCAATGAGAGAGAAACATTGATCAGCTGCCTCCTGCACACCCCCTACTGGGGATGTGCCCGCAACCAAGGTACATGCCCTTGACTGGAATCAAACTTAGGATCTTTGGGTCTGCAGGCCGACCCTCTATCCACTGAGCCAAACCAGTTTTGGCAAGAAGAACCATTTAAATGGGTCACCTGAAGTCAGAATGAAATGTCCAGCAGAAATGTTTTATAACTCTGGGAAGCTCTATAATAGTTTGGATTCTTGCACAAAAAGGGAACCATTTTTAGATAAACAGTACACTATTTTATGTCAGTTGTGGAAATTGTTAGAAAATTATGAGGAAAATATTAAAAATTATGTTTTACAGAAAGAGAAAAATTGTCAATTATGCCACCAAATAATTACCTGTGGAATGCAAGCCCTTTCTAGCAATTTTAAAGATCAATTGATGCAAAGTTTGAAAAATTGCATGTATCTTCCTATAGTTTTACACGAGTCATACAATATAAGTGACACTACCCAATAATACTTTGGGTACATTTTGTCTCAAAGGACTTACAAATTTATGAAGAAATGATATCAATTAGTAGTCTGAAAATCAAATTCAACCTGTAGATATTTTTAAATCTTTTACATCTGTCAAAGAAAATTTCAGCTACATATGGAAAAAAAATTGTATCATAACAGATGATGATCTAGCTGTGTTACTTAGAAAATACGGATTTATTGAATTTTTAAACAAAAGACTGACGTTTCTCTTATTGCTTTGTTCCACCGTATAATACATACTGAAAATATTTGTGCTCAGTTTTCTGAAGCAAACTAAGAAAAGCGTCATGGATACAGTTATTAAAATTGTTCAGTACACATGCAAATGCTATGAATCATTGCCAGTTTATAGAACTGTTGACAGAAATAGAAGACAATGATCATATGTTCTTTGCCAATGCTTATTGGCTGAGTTATGGAAGAGCTTTGCAAAGATTTATTCTACAGTACTTTTAAATCAAATTCAAAATTTTCTTAAAGCTCAAGGAATACTTGCCAAATACTCAATAACTAAATGCAAAAATGGCAGTGGAATTTACATTTTTCAACTGATATCGCACTGCAGATGAATAAACTTTTATATCAGCTTTATTGAGATGTAATTCACATACCACAACATTCACCTATTTAAAAGGAACAAGTGACAAAAAAATGAACAAGTGAGTGACTTTTTTTATATATTCACAGCATTGTGTCTTCATTACAATAATCTAATTTTAGAAAATTTTCATCACCGAAACAGAAGTCCCATATCCATTAGTAATCATTCCCCATTTTCCCCAACTTTCCCCTGTCCCTGGCAGTTACCAATTTACTTTCTGCTCCTATGGATTTGTCTATATTGGACATTGCAAATAAATGGAACCATATAATATATGGTCTTTTGTGACAGGCTTCCTTCAATTATAATATTTTCAAGGTTCATCCATGTTGTAACATGTGTCAGTACTTCATTTCTTTCTATTACTGAATAATATCTATACTAATATTGATACTAATAAAAGGGTGATATGCAAATCGGTTGGGATGCCCTCACCTAACAACTGAACAGCATGCTGTGTGGAGCAACCAGACCAGCAGGGGAGGCAGTGAGGGGCGACCAAATGACCAAATAGCAGGCTGCATGGGGCAACCAGGCCTTCAGGGGGGGCAGTTAGGGGTGACCAGGCCAGCAGGGAGAGCAGTTGGGGACAACCAGGCTGGCAGGGAGGGCAGTGAAGGGCGACCAGGCCAGCAGGAGTGGAAGTGAGGAGTGACCAGGCCAGTAGTGGGGGCAGTTAGGGGTGATCAGGCTGGCAGGCAGCAAGATGGGGGCAACTAGGCTGGCAGAGGGGACAGTTAGGGGTAATCAGGCTGACAGGAAGAGGCAGTAAGGGGTGATCAGGCCAGCAGGGCTCGCAGTTAGAGGCAATCATACTGACAGGGATGGCAGTTAGAGGCAATCAGGTAGGCAGGCAGAGGCCATTAGGGGTGATCACATAGGCAGGCAGGTGAGCTGTTAGGAGCCAGCATTCCCAGATTGTGAGAGGGATGTCCAACTGCCAGTTTAGGCCTGATCTCAGTCAGATATCCCCTGAAGGGTTCCAAATTGGAGAGGGTGCAGCCAACGCTGAGGGGACCCCCCCCTGTGCATGAATTTTGTGCACTAGGTCTCTAGTTTAATTATATAAATATACATTTTATTTATGCATTCATCAGTTAATAATGACATTTGTATTGTTTCCACTTTTTGGCTCTTATGAATAATGCCTCTATGGATAAGTTTTTGTGTAGATAGACACTTACATTTCTCTTGCATATATACCTAAAAGTGGAATTGCTGAGTCATATGGTAACTTTATGTTTAAGTTTGTGTGGAACTGAAAAACTCTTTTGGAAAGTAGCTGCACCATTTTAAATATTCACCAGCAGTATATAAGGTGTCCAATTTCTCTACTTGCCAGCACTGTATGTTTTTAGATTATAACTGTTCTAGTAGGGTGTGGAGTGATATCTCATTGTGGTTTTGATTTGCATTTCTCTAAGGCTAATGATGATGTTGAGAAATGAGCTCATTTTGAAACTAAGGGAAGGAAAAGCTTATTTGTGAGATAGATATGAGAAATTATGTTGAAATTAAAACTTTTCATAATAGAAATCACTAAAAATTGATTTTTCACTTTTCTAACATGAAACATGAAGAGGATTGAATTGTAATTCACAGCATTATGTAAGTTGGCTACAAAAAAACTACAGAAAAATTTGAAGAATTTTATTTTATTTTTATAAATTAAGAATTTTTATAATTTATACTACATCCCTTTGAACTTATTAATAATGCTGAGTTGACACAAGATTTAGTGAATTTACTTGACTTGGACAAATGAAGTTTTGAAACTGACATGCTTTTTATTCAAAGTCAAATCAATAAACCCCTTGTCAATGTAGATGCAAATATTAAAGGCAGATGATTTGTTGGACTTGCTTGATTCCAATTACCAGAAAACTTTTAAGTAAATTTGGAACATTTTAGGGATGTGAATCTACTTTTCCAACTGTAAATTATATAAAATCTACATTCAGATCAAGTATTCCCAATGAAAATTTAGCAGAGAAATTGAAATATACTATAAGAATAAAACATATGCCAGTCTTCAAAGATTCAACATGGAAGAATGACATAAAATATCTCAATAATATATTTTTCATTTCGATTATATATTGAAATATTTGCATATATTGGATTAAATAAAATGTCATTTGTATTAATTTGATCTGTTTCCTTTTCCTCTATGTAATGATTAATTTTAGTGTTTTATTTTTTAATTAAAATATAGTTGGCATACAATATTATATTTGTTCCAGGTGTATAGCATTGTGATTCAACATTTATTTATCTTATGATATGAACACCACACTAACTCTAGTAACCATCTATCACCATATAGTTACCACACTATTATTGATTATATTCCCCTGCATCTTTTATACTGATCCTTTTGGCAACTATCAGTTTATTCTTTGTTTCTATGAGTCTAGTCTGTTTTTGTTTTGTTTGTTCATTTATTTTTTTTAATTCCACATATAAGTGAAATCATGTGATATTTGTATTTCTGTGTTTGACATTTCAATTAGCATAATATCCTCTAGCTCCATCTATATTGTCAGAAGTTGTAGAATTTCATTCTTTTTTAATTAATGTGTAATAATCCATTCTGTGTGTATATGTATTTATCTATTGATAAACACCTAGGTTGCTTCCATATTGTGACTATTGCAAATAATGCTGCAATGAACATATGACCACAAGTATCTTTTCTAATTACTTTTTTCATTTTCTTTGGAAAAATACCCAGCAGGAGAATTGCTGAGTTATATGGTAGTTATATATTTTGTTTTTTGAGAAATTCAATGTTTCCCATAGTGGCTGCCCCAATTTGCAGTCCACCATCAGTTCAGGAGGGTGCTGTTTTCTCCATATCCTCATCAACACTTATTATTTCCTAGAAGCCTGGTGCACGAATTCATGCACCAGTGGGGTCTCTTGGCCTGGCCTGCGTGATTGGGCCAAAATTGGCTCTCCGACATCCCCTAAGAGGTCCAGGATTGTGAGAGGGAGCAGGCCAGGCTGAGAGACCCCACTGATGCACAATCAGGACTGAGGAGGGGTGCAGGAGGTTGGCCAGCTGGGCTCCAGGACGTATCCAGCCCATCTCACTCAATCCTGATCAGCTGAAATCCAGCAGCAAGCTAACCTACCAGTTGAAATGTCTGCCCCCTAGTGGTCAGTGCATATCATAGTGAGCAGTTGAGTGACATTAGCATATCATTAGCATATTTTGCTTTGATTGGTTGAACAGATGACCAGACACTTAGCATATTAGGCTTTTATTATATAGGATGGTGCCCACTGGTCCCTTACATCCTGGAGCATTCTCTCAGTTCCTGGAGAGCTCTCATGGTTCCCAAACTTTTCCTATGCTGTTTTTGTTATGCAGAGGCTGTTCAATAGACCCTCAGTAGTCTCTTGGGAGTAATTGCTCTAAATATAGATGGATATTTTATGTGTTCTTGGGAGGGGGCACGCTCTGTGTCCTTCTAGGCTGCCATGTTGGGCCTGCCTCTTGATCTATATTGTTAAAGGGATACTAGGAGCAAAATTCTCTATATCAAGAACTACAATGAACTACAATATGAAGTCAGGTATATTATCATGAAAATAAGTCCCCAAAACTACAACTTACCTGTTGACTCACTCTTTGCTTAGGCCCAGTGCACCCCCAAATAGAGAGCTCTTCATAAAGATGAGACGGTAGAATTTTGACCAATGGGAGACGATTTAGGACCAATTTAAGCTGTGACACTTTGGTACTTTAAAAATACTTATTCACCTACATATTTATTGCTTTCTTAGGATACCAGATCATGGCTGGGATATGCATAAAATTATTGGAACTAATTAATATAAGGAACTAAGGAGTACACATGACTATTGTATGTGATTATTTTCACTTTACAGCTAGCAGAATGTAACACAGAGAACTGAACAGGAATAACACTTACTGCAGAGAACAATTTAGAAAATTTAGTACAGAAGTAAACATTGTTAAATAGAAAAATATTACAAAAGAAGCAGCAAAGAATTATTTTATAATTATACTGCATACTACTTTTAAGTATATAGCATATATACTTAAATATGTTTTAAATATTTAATATATATATATACATAAACATATTTAAAGTTTATATTTAAAATGTATACATCTATATGCACATAAAATTATATATAACAATGTTCACATATTAACAGTAGTTATCTCTGGGAAGCAGAATTACAGGTGATTTTTCTTTATGTTTTTACTTTGTTTTATAAATTATTTACAATGAACATGTATCATTTTTTTGTACTAAGAAGAAAGTCTTTTAAAAATTAATCTGGCCCGGTTGGTGTGGCTCTGTGGATAGAGCATTGGACTGCAGACTGAAGCATTCTGGGTTCGATTCTGTTCAAGGGCACATGCCCGGGTTGCAGGCTTGATCCCCAGTAGGGAGGCATGCAGAAAGCTGATCAGTGAATCTAATCATTGATGTTTCTATCTCTCTCTCCCTCTCCCTTCCTCTGAAAACAATAAAAACATGTTTTTTTTTTAAAAAAGTAATCTGAAAACTTCTTAGCTAAGTAATTGAAAGCTGCAGTCTTCTGAGCAGAACATAACAAAAAGTGGAAGAAATTACAAAAAATAAACAATCATTACCTTTTCTCAACACACTGCATAAAGATGAAAAGGCAACAAATTAAGTCTCAGTAAAATTCTCTGGCAGCCCCTTTTGCCTCCGCAGAAAAGTACATATTTTTGCTTCGTTGCCTGGCTTAAGATGTCTGGACACTGGCTCATTGGAGCAAGGTGACACCAGCCCCTCTCCCAATCTCACCCAGAACGCGGTTACATGTGTGGTTGTAACAGATAAGCTAAGCTGTGCAGGATACCCCACCGATTCTGCTCCCAAGAGCACATGAAAACCCCTTTAACAAATTATTTAAGATCCCTACTGGGTGCTGATTTTGCACATTGCTCTTATTCTCTTAAAAACAAACATGATGCTATTCATCACGTTGAATATTTCTTGCCACTCCCGTCTGGCCTGCATCGTTTCTGTTGAGAAATCAGCTGACAGTCGTATGGGTGCTCCCTTGTAGGTAATGAACTGTTTTTCTCTTGCTGCTTTTAATATTCTCTCTTTGTGTTTTGCTCTTGGTATTTTAATTATGATGTGTCTTGGTGTGGTCCTCTTTGAATTCCTTTTATATGGGGTTCTGTGTGCTTCCTGGACTTGTAAGTCTATTTCTTTTACCAGATGTGGGAAGTTTTCAGTCATTATTTCTTTAAATAGGTTTTCGAAAAGCTAAAGGAGTTCATCAACTCCAAACCAATATTATATGAAATGCTAAAAGGTACTCTTTTAGAAGAGGAAGAAGAAAAAGGTAAAAGATAAAAAATTATGAACAACAAATATGTATCTATCCACAAGTGAATCTCAAAATTAAGTGAATTAAAAATTTGATCAACAGAATAAACTGGTGAATATAATAGAATCAGGAGCACAGAAAGGGAGTGGACTGATAATTCTCAGGGGGAAAGGGATGAGGGGTGTACAGGGCGAGACTGGACAAAAATCATACACCTACGGATGAGGTCAACGGGAGGGAGGTAAGGACAGAGGGAGGGGTGGGAGCCGGGTGGAGGGGAGCTATGGAGGGGAAAAAAGAGAAACAAATGTAATAATCTGAATAATAAAGATTTAATTAAAAAAAAACATGATGGATTTCTTTGGGGTATAAAATGCACAGAAAAAGCTCTAAGGTCATGAGTAAGGGGTGGGATTCAGTTTAAGTGTCTGGAAAGTTTAGATTTCCATGATCAAATAATTTTCCCAAGTGACTGGCTTAGTTAGAACGCTTCTCCCTCTCAGCTCTAAACCCACCCACCTTTTTTTTATTATCTATTTAATTTAATTAATTTATTTTTTGAGGCAGAGGCTTGGATTCTGCCAACAACATTTCTGCTTGGCCAGCTCCTCCCTGTTAGACTGCCAATAGGAGGGGCAGAGGGAGCCTGTGAATTTGGAAGAGAGAGAAGGGGCTTGCTCACCCCATTTGCTCACTGTTTCCGTCAGCATTCACTCCAGGTACGGTTTCCTCACACTGTTAGTGGCATTAGTTCCCTCAGAGATATTACTTGCCACTCAGCAGCACCCGTGCCTGCGAGTTACTCCATTTAAACCAGCGGTTCTCAACCTGTGGGTCGCGACCCCTTTGGGGGTCCAATGACCCTTTCACAGGGGTCGCCTGAGACCATCAGAAAACACCTATTTCCCATGGTCTTAGGAACCAACACACCGCTCCTCGGTGTAGCAAATTGTAGCAATGTAGTTTACTGTTGTCATATGAAGACTGTTACCCACGCTACACCACGATTCAAGACAAAATTTCATTTATTTGTAATTAGAAATAAATATTTCACAATATATAATTACATATTGTTTTTGTGATTAATCACGATGCTTTAATTATGTTCCATTTGTAACAATGAAAATACATCCTGCCTATCAGATATTTACATTACAGTTCATCACAGTAGCAAAATTACAGCTATGAAGTAGCAATGAAAATAATTTTATGGTTGGGGGTCACCACCCCATGAGGAGCTGTCTTAAAGGGTGGTGGCATTAGGAAGGTTGAGAACCACTGATTTAAACGATTCCAACCTCTTCCCTGTGTTCCTCAGGCCTAGGGGTAGGACTAACTTCCTGCAGTTGAAACCTTGCAACATCTCAGCATCCTCCTTGTGCCTCGATTGCCCTCTAATGCCTGATTACCAACTTGTTTATTAAATAGTCCCTTTGAAAACAGCTGAGGTTTCTGTTTCCTGATGCGACCTGACAGATACAGTTCTATAATTCAGTGTCGTAAAAGGTGAGGGACACATTTTTAATAGGACTTACTAGGCCACTTTCTTCTATTGTAACCGGTGGGCTGGTAATTAAGGACACCAAACAAATAAATGAAACCATGTGTATTGTAACATACGTATTACGAAGGGCAGCTGTACAGATGCTTTCAGAATTGGGACCAGCTGTGGCTGGGCGTAATCTGAGCCATGTCATTAGTTCAAGAAAACTTCGAGAAGGAAATGAATTTGAGGGATGAGTGATACAATCTCTCAGAGAGGAGGCGGAAGGTCATTTCTAGCATGGGCAATGGCATTTGCATATGCTCTATTGGAAAAACAAATGAGTAACATATATAAGGAAACTAGGACAGTACCCCGTCATTAACTTCCTTCCCAGCACTGAGCACAGAGCCTCAAACATTTGAGATGATTAATAAAGATTTGCATACTTACGGAACTCAATGATTGAGTTAGTGCAGTGGTCCGCAAACTGCGGCTCAGGAGCCGCATGTAGCTCTTTGGCCCCGTGAGTGTGGCTCTTCCACAAAGTCCCACGGCCTGGGCGAGTCTGTGTTGAAGAAGTGGCGTGGGAAGAAGTTTAAGTTTAACCACTTTGGCTCTCAAAAGAAATTTCCATCGTTGTACGGTTGATATTTGGCTCTGTTGACTCATGAGTTTGCCGACCACTGAAGTGTGTTTTGTCGGTGTGGAGAGGTCAGGGAATCTTGTTCTTGGAAGCCTTACTTGTGCATGACAATTCAGAATCGTGGCAGGTTCATCATAACAGGAGCCAGGATCCTGGAAGAAAATGCCTGGGAAATATAGTCATGATACCGTTGTCATTTAACCTCATTAGTAATAACTGGGAAGGAGCAGAGGGGAGGCCACAGTTTCGCACTCCTCAGGAAAGTCTGTCTCTCAGGAGGGGGGGACTGGATAGAGAAAGAATAGAAGCATGCCTGGCAAAGTTTGGGTAACAGAGGGAAGGAACCTGTCTGTCAGTCACACCTGGGAACTGGTCATTGGCCAGAGTAGGTGTGGCCACTGCAGGTGCAGGAGGAGTTAAAACATCTAATCTCCTATACAAAGGAATCCGCTCTCTTGCCCTCTTGCGCTCTTATGCTTAACTCCTCGCTCGTGGGGCTCTCGCGCTCCTGAATTCACTCCACATAGCTCACACCCACGTGAGCCCCACACAGTGGACGTATGGACTGCAGCTAGCTTGATACTGCCCTGGACCAAATCCCAGATGTAACAGGAACTTTGGATGCTGGATGTGCTTTAAGGTCTACTGAATCTCCAGCTGCACACCATCCAGGACTGGATAAAGGGACTTTGGAAACTAGAGGATGTAATTCAACCCAAATGAAAATAACTCATCCTCCTGTGCAAGTCTCAAAAATTCTTTCTCTCCAGATATTGTAATGACCCCCAGCACCCAATGTGGGAAGGGGATCCCTCACTTTCACTGCTAACAGTCGGAAGATTGGAAATTTGGACACAGCCAGGAACTATTGCCTGAGTGCAGAAACAACCCTGAGTTTCAACACTGATGACAGAAATGGTAAGGAAATGGAAGAAGGGGGAAAATGGATGAATCTGCAGTAACAGGAGATCCATTTAAGGACAAAAGATGAGAGAATAAGCCACAACTTCAGCATGATGAATATGGGAAAAGAGAACCACATAGGATTTGGGGAACTAATAGGGTTATCCAAGTTCAGGTTTTAAATTAACGTATTAGTGGAATGTCCAAATGCAGACTGCCTGTAGGCAGAAGGGGAAATATTAAAAATGAGAAAATTTGCTGAAACTGGTTTGGCTCAGTGGATAGAGCATCAGCCTGCGGACTAAAGGGTCTCAGGTTCAATTCTGGTGGGGGGAACGTACCTTGGTTGCAGGCATATCCCCAGTAAGGGGCATACAGGAGGCAGCTACTCAAAGTCTCTCTCTCATCGATGTTTCTAACTCTCTATCTCTCTCCCTTCCTCTATGTAAAAACTCAATAGATTATATTTTTTTTAAACAAAAAAGAGAAAAACGAGAAAATTTCAGGCCTGGAAAGGTATACCCATATATACATATAAATTGTGATAGAGTGGCTAGTCAGCAGTGTTAAAAGAGGTGAGTGCAACAGCAGAAGCAGCTAATGTATCTGGAGGATATTTATCATAGAATTTAACATGACCAGTTATTCTGTTTATAGACTGGGACCAAACTAACAAAAAAATGGATTTAAAGTAGAGTTCGAGGTATTTAGATTAAATTCAATATTTGCTGACAATGAGAGAGGTTACAAAATCTTCTCTCAACTTTTTAAAAAATAAAATTGATTCTTAGTTGCCTGGGGAGGTATAACTGCGGGTGAGCCTAAACTTACTGAAATAAAATTCGTTTTAGTTTCCTTTCAGTCTTATGGTTTCCTAGAAGGACAGTTACTGGTTGATTAATTTACTCACCATTATTCATATCACCATGAGCGCCAAATAGGAACCAACTTGCCAAGTCTGAAGTGGGTTTCATCTCAAATGGCCATGTCAAATCTATCCCCTTCAAAGAAATAATAGACGGAAAGAGGGAAGCCTCTCAGATATATGGTGATTCCGACTGTAATGCCCTAGAGCAGCGGTTCTCAACCTGGGGGTCGCAACCCCTTTGGGGGTCAAACGACCCTTTCACAGGGGTCGCTGAAGACCATCGGAAAATGCAGATATTTACATCACGATGCATAACAGTAACAAAATTTCATGGTTGGGGGTCACCACCACATGAGGAACTGTATGCAAGGTTCCTTAGGAAGGTTGAGAACCACCGCCCTGGAGCCGAGACAGAACAATCCTCAGCAGTCCCTCACTATTCTCACTGACTCAGAGCAGCAGAGAGGGTGGACAATTTAAAGTTGAGGAAAGAGATACCAATCAGCTTAGTTTTCTCAAAATGGTTAAAATTTTGGTATTGTCTGCCATCTTCAATCAAAGAAATGCAAACTCTCACCATAAGTAATAAGAGCAAACATTTCTGAACTGTTACATCTAATAAATCATCACATCTAATGTGAATTACATCTAATTCACATGTACTCTTTACATTGCCATGAGGATTTTTCGGACATGGTTTTATTGAATCTTTACAGTATCTAAATAAGATAGATACTATATGTAATGGGTTGAATTGTAAAAAAATTCACATGTAGCCCTGGCCCTGTGGCTCAGTTGGTTGGAGCATCATTCTGTTCACCAAAAGGTTTCAGGTTCGATTCCTGATCAGGGCATGTGCCTAGGTTGTGGATTCAATCCCCAGTTGGAGTGCATATGGGAGACAACCGATGGATGTTTCCCTCTCACATCAATGGGTCTCTCTGTCGCTGACTTCCTCTCTCTCTAAAATCAATAAATATGTCCTCCAGTGAGGACTAAAATAAAGTCACATGTAGAAGTCCTAAACCACAGTACTTGAAAATGTCACCTTATTTGGAAATAAGGTTGTTGCAGATATAATTAGTTTAGATGAGGAGCTGTGAATTTCAAATACCAGCACTAACACTAAACAGGAGCTTTTTATTCACCCCAGACTCATTTTTCTCATATGTAACAGGTGTCAAAACTTTCTAGGCTTATGAGAATTACATAAAAATGTATAAGAATGCATTTTCTCATACAAAATGTATAAGAAAACCCTACAGTGCTGGACAAACACAGCTAGAACACAACTGATTGAGCTGAATCTACCCCATGAAAATATAACAAAGTAAAGGCAGTAGCAGTTGTTCTGATAGTGAAGACTATGCATTGCTAAGGCTATGAAAAATTTGCATACATTACTTCTAATTCACATGTAATATTGTGTCCTTTCATTTCCAATTGGGCAATGAGCACAGTTACTATAATTACAGTCATGACGGCTCTGCCACTATGATCCCTAACATATACCACCCAAAAGTTGGCTTTGAGTGTCCTAAGTTCTAGCTCTTCATTGGAAATCATTGCCGTGGTATTTGGTAAGAAAAGAACTTAGCTTTGTAGTTTAGAAAACAAAGGCTATGTTCAGGATTCGTGGGAAGCTGGGTTTTCAGACTGCTTTTCACTGCTTTTCACTGGCCAGCCAGCCTGAATTGGACCTCCCACTGATTCATACACATCTGGTGTTTTCCAGCACAGAGACGAAGGCAAGGGAACAGGACTTTTGTTATTAAAGGCAGAGGAAGTTTTCCATTTTCCTTGGAAAGTAAACGGGCAGCAGTCAAACAGGAGAGGAAAAAAAATAAACTTACTTCGGGGCCCCTGTTCATGGCAATCCAATGAGTATCAAAGCTGCTGGTATTTTACTAGAAACAAAAACTCCTTTGAGAAGCACTTTGAAATATTCCAAAGTTGGTGAGGAAAAAGAATCCTGCCCGACTTGCAACACCCACTTAGAAAAATTCATTGATGTTGTGTTTTTTATTGTTGACATGATTACAGATGTCACCTATCTCTCCCCGCCCCCCCAACCCCGGTGCCCACATCCAGCCTGCCCATGCCCTCAGCCTGCACCACACTGTTCTCTGTGTCCGTGGGCTCTGCATATATGTTCTTTGGCTAAATCTTTTCACCTTCTGTTATACAGTACCCTCTACCCACCTCCCCTCTGCATCTATTGCGATGATCATATGACACTTCTTTCATTCTATTGAATTTGATGTTTCACCTTGACTGATTTGTGTATGGTGAACCATCCTTGAATCCCAGGGATAAAGACCACTTGATCATGGTGAGTGATCCTTTTAATGTGCTGCTGAATTTTAGTTGCTAGCATTTTATTGAGAGTTTTTGCATGCTCATGTAGCAGAGATATTGGCATATTGATTTTTTTTCCTTGTAGTGTCCTTTTCTGGCTTTGTTATCAGGGTAATATATAATGAGTTTGGGAGTGCTTCCTCCTCTTTAATTTTTTGGCAGAATTTGAAAAGGATTGACATTAATTCTTCTTTAAATGTTAGGTAAAATTAACCACTGAAGCAATGTGGTTCTGGGTTATTCTTTGTTGAGATATTTTTATTACTAATTCATTATTCTTAGTAATAATTGGTTTGTTAATATTTTCTAGTTCTTCCCGATTCAGTCTTGATAAGTTAAATATTTCTCAGGTTTTTAAATTTCTTCTAGGTTACCCTGTTTGTTGGCATGCACTTGTCCATAGTAGCCTCTTCTGATCCTTTGTATTTCTGTGGTACCCATTGTATGTCTCTTTTTGCATTTGTAGTTTTGTTGATTTGTGTCCTCTCTCTTTTATTCTTGGTTAGTGTAGTAAAAGTTTGTCGATTTTCTTTATCTTTTCAAAGAACCAACTCTATGTTTTGTTAATCTTACCTATTATTTTTCTCTTCTCTATTAATTTCCACAATAACCTTTATTATTTCCTTCCTTCTGCTAACTTTTGGCCCAGTTTCTTCTTTTTCTAGATCCTTAAGGCCTGTTAGGTTGTTTATTTGAGATCTCTCTTGTTTCTTAATGTAACATATATTGCTATTAACTTCCCTCTTAAAACTGCTTTTCCTGAATCCCATAAGTTTTGGTATATTGTGTTTCAATTTTCATTTATCTCAAGATACATTTAGAAATGTTCCATGTGCACTTGAGAAGAATGTATATTCTCCTCTGTTAAATAGAATGTTCTGTGTAAGTCTGTTAGGTTCATTTGGCCTATTGTGTTGTTCAGATACACTGTTTCCTTATTAATTATCTGTCTGGATGATTTATCTATTATTGAGAGTGGAATCTTAAAGTCCCCAGTTATTATTGTAATGCTGTTTATTTTTCAATTTAGCTCTGTTAGTGATTATTTTATATATTTAGGTACTCCAATGTTGGGCACATAAATATTGCAATTGTTATATCATATTGACCCCTTTATCATGTTATCTAATAAAGAGGAAATATTCTAATTGACCATCACACCATCACAAAGATGGTGATGCCCACAGCCAATAAGGAGGGAATATGCTAATTTACTGCCTCGCCCTCAAAGATGGCAACACCCAGAGCCACAAGATGGTGGCACCCAGTCTCCTCAGCCCCTCCAGGGCAGCAGGCATCTGGCATGGCCAGGCCTGCCCCCAGGTGGGTCTGGCTGCTTCACACGCCTACCTCTGGAGTCCCCCAGTCCTCTCAGCCAGCCAGCTATCCAGGGCCTGTCCAAGGTGCAGGAAAGCCTCATAAATTAGCTTCCCATCCACCCAGGGCCAGTTTGAGGTACAGGCAAGCCTTGTATGTCAGCTGCCCAGCTGCCCAGGGCCGCCTGAGTCTTGGGTAACCAGGGCTGGCTGAGTCTTGTGCTGCTGGCAGAGGTGTGATGGGGTGTCACCTTCCCCTAATTTCAGGGTCACTTCCTGCCCCTGAGGGCTCCCAGACTGTGATAGGGGGCAGACCAGGTTGAGGGACTGCCCTCCCCACTCCAGTGCATGAATTTTCATGCATCAAGCCTCTAGTTATATAATCACCTTCTTTGTCTCTTTTTACTAATTTCAATCTCTATTTTGTCCAATATAAATACAACTACTCTTGCCTTTTTAGTTACCATTTGCTTGAAATCTCTTTTTGATGGTTACATTTTTTATGAGAATGAGTAATTTGACTCCTTAATTACTCTCAATATTCAGTCTCCACAGTAGACATGCAAACAGGAAAACAACATTGACTGGCGGGGTTCAAAGCTGCCTATCTAGTGGCAAGCATTAGTCATCCTTGATAACATAAATGATTCTGCAAATGATGTTGCTGGTTTCTTTTTAATTAGAAAAGAACACTTGAATGGAGGCTTCCTTTTAAACTACTCCCAGATTGAAGGGAAAGGCTTTTCCCCTGGGACCAAAGTTTCTGTAAGGAAATGGCATTCATTACTGAGGAGTGTGGATGGGGCAGTGTGATGGTTCATTTTATGTGTCAACTTGACTGGGCCATCGGGCCCCCAGACATTTGATCCAACATTATTCTGGGCATTTCTGTGAAGGTGCTTCTGGATGAGGTTAACATTTGAATCAGTAGATTGAGTAAAACCCTCCCGAATATGGGTAAGTCTCAATCATATTTATTGAAGATCTAAACAGAACAAAAAATCAAAGTAAGAAGGAACTCTTCCTGCCTGCCTACTTGTGCTAGGACATCGATCTTTTTTTGTTCTTTTTTCTGCCTTTGACCACAAATCACACAATTGATTTTTCTTGTGTCTTGAGCCTGCCAGCTTTTAGACTAGAACTTATACCATCTGATCTCTTGAGTCTCCAGCTTACCAGCTACAGATCTTGGAACTCCTCATCCTCTATAATTGCATGAGCGAAATCCGTAATTTATAGATCTATTTATCTATCCTATTGGTTCTAAAAATCCCTTGACTAAAATAGGCAGCAAGGGGTAAGGTTCACTTAGAATTTTAGCAGCCTCTGAAAAGCACTTGGGAAATCTAAATCATGCTCATGAACAGTGAAGCTTCAGGGTTTTTTCCCCCCATTTGTCTAGCTTCAAAACACCAGTGGCTATTAACATTGATCTGTCCAGACTACATTTATAAAGATCTGTAAACTGATCAGAGGGGAAATTAAATTAGGCTCTAATTCTGCAGCACTCTGAAGAACATTAGCTTACAGGAACACTCGGGAGAGCCAATTAAAACCATCATGGCCTATCTGGCCATAGAATACAAACATGTTCTCCCTCTTTCCTCCAGACCTGAAGTGCTACTTGGGTAGTGCCTGGTTCATTTGGAGGGTTAGTGCTGCTTCTGTCTATAGGTACTGACCACACATCAAGATTAGGAAATGCCTAAAGTAATCCTATTAGCAGAACTGGACTGGGGAATATAGCCAGCTTAGTGATGCAGCTGGGATTAATGTAAAAAAAAACTAATAATATGAGCTCCAGTGGGGAAAGAGAGCTGGGCTTTGCCAACGGCCATTGAGAGAAAGGAGATAAGCAAGACAAAAAAGCCAGGCCAGTAAGTCAAGAAAGGAGACCCCCTCCTTACCTAGCTCAAGTTTAGGATTAGTTTCTAAAACCCAAAATTAGAAAAGGAAAGGGACATAGCCTTTCCTGTGTCTATCCTATGCCACATGCTTGCACACGTGGTTTTATTTCATCTTTGTAATAACCCCCCACCCCCTATTTTACAAATAATTAAACTGATGCTCAGCGAGGTTAGGGTAATTGCTCAAGATTATACCAGTAGAAAGTGAGACTTCATCCTCTGATCCAGGTCTGTCTGAATTCCAGGGCTGTGTTCGTTCCACTACATCACACAAACTATGTGTCTAAGGAAGTGAATGCAGTAAAAGGAAAGTAGAAAAGGCTTAGAGCAAACAAGGAGATGAGACAGAACAAAAGGAAAGCATTCTTAGTTTAAGGTAAGGGTGGCTGTCATCAAAAGCTGAAGCAAAGTGCATGAAAGTGAAAAGAAGCCTGCATATGGTTGGGCGCGGGGGACAGAAAGCACTGACCAGTTCCATATTAGAGCCACATGCAGGGTGGTCTCTGTTGGGAAGTATAGGGTCAGAGACAGGCAGCTAGCTGATCAGGCTTATGAATAAACACATTGGATTTAGAGGGTTTCACCAAGAATACTGGTCCTACTTCATCCTCTGACAGAGAGTCAGAAAATAGAAAGTGAGGTGGAGAGCTTGGAATCGGCAGAAATGGGACTGATGGTCTGTGATGGCCCCTAGGAAGACTTCACTTCTACTCCAGGATTCCAAGAACAAGCTGACTGCAGTCATGATCAAACTCTAGACCAAGACCCTGAATTCCTAAGAATCATCTCCTGTCTTTATGGAGTTAAATCTGTATTACTTCCTACTTTAGTGAGGCTAGGACTATTGGTTATTTTTCAAAATGTCAAGTTTTATTCTCTGTCTTCAGACCGTTATGCATATTTCTCCCTCTACCACAAATCCCATTTCCAGCTCACAACTATATTTTATTGATTTTTCACAGAGAGGAAGGGAAAGGGCGAAAGGGATAGAAAGCCGGAAACATCGATGAGAGAGAGATATCGATCAGTCGCTTCCTGCATGCCCCCTACTGGGGATGTGCCCACAGTCAATGTACATGCCCTTGACGGGAATCGAACCTGGGACCCTTCAGTCCCCAGGCCGATGCTCTATTCACTGAGCAAACCGGTTTCGGCACAACTGTAATTCTAATATGTATAACACAATCCAAATAACTTACTGGAGTGAGCTCTATGAGGTGCCACCCAGATCTCCCTTTAATGAGTCACTTGTTGCCCCAACTCTGGGAGAGATTTGCACCAGCCTTTGATTGGCAGCCACTTCAGGGATGGCTTCACCTGAAAAAAATGTGTCCTCACCCAAGTTAATGCTCCCCACTATAGTGGCCTAGATCCAATGCCTGATCAGTGCCACACGATTATAGTCTGGCCATCTTCGCTCAAACAGGGACAACTATGAAGGATCCTGTATCCTCCAGACCTCTCCATGGAGCTGGACACACCTACCATTGGGCCTGCATTGAAGTTGACTTCTCCTTTAATCACATCTGCTTCCCACCCTCTCTTCTCTACAACTGTTTATCCCACGGGCACTGTTTCATAAACATCTTACGTAGTAAACTCCACCTCAGGGTCTGCTTCTTCGGGAATCCAACTTGGGACACTTCTGGCCCAGGAGAAGAGGAAGAAGGTGATAAACAGGAGGAGAAGAGGAAGATACTAAGCACTCCATACCAATGAAATTCAACAAAACATTGAAATATCTCATCTACTAGGAATTCAATGTAAGAAGTGTGTCATTCTGGACTTATTGAGGAAAACAGAGCACCAGAAAATTTAATAAACATCAGAAGAGTTGAGGGAGTAAAGACCTGGAAGGGGTTATAGCCAGAGGGTGGACAGTCCGAGGACTTCACTTAAAACATTGAAGTATGCCCTAGCCATTTTGGCTCAGCGGATAGAGCACTGGCCTGTGAACAGAAGGGTCCCAGGTTTAGTTCTGATGAAGGGCATGTACCTCAGTTGCAGGCTCCTCCCTGGCCTGGATCCTGGTTAGGGTGCGTACAGGAGGCAACCAACCGATGTGTTTCTCTCACATCGATATTTCTCCCTGTGTTCCTCTCTCTCTTCCACTCCCTAAAAATCAATGGAAAAATATTCTCGGGTGAGGATTTTTTTAAAAAAAAAAAAAAGTAGGGGAAATGGGCTGAGAAGCAGGAAGTGAGGGAATCCAAGAAGCCACCATTCTGGTCACTAATGTGGGAGTTCATGGAAAGATCTGTGAAGCTGCCAAATCAGTGAAATCCGCTGCATTTCACAAAACTGCTGTTTCTGTGCTCTATAACATCCCGACAATTATAGCTTCTATTTAATTTCTATTTAATTTCTGCCCTCCAGATATCACAGGAGTACCTCTCCTTAGCAGACTCATACAGGAAAGAACATTCTGGGAAATATAGTTCCCTGTCTTAGACAAGAGTGGTGGTAGAGCCAGTTTACACAGACAATTCAGAAGAACTCCCCAGCCAAATAATTAAGCTCATCTACCCAAATCCCTGAGTCACGGTGTGTCCTATTTCTCTCTCCCTACTTTAGGTGCCTTTAATGCCCTTTTGTTCTTTACATAAACCATTGTTTCTGAGTAAGGCCTCCGGGCAAAAAGAGGCATGCCTGTCCTCTCCGTGTACAATGGATATGGCTCTATAATTAATGTTTATGGAAAAAAGACAAAAACAGGGAGTAGGTTTAGAAGTGGGGGGATATAGGGAAACTCAGAATAATGTGAACCACATGGTCAGCTGTTCCCCCTCTAGTCTTAATTACTCAGAATAATGGACACCCGTTAATCCAGGCACAGCCTACACAGGTCACAGCCATGGTGGAGAATTGGCTCTAGTATCATAGTCATGAAGCAAAGTAGCTCCTATTTCATAAGAGCCTCCCTCCACTGAGAAAAAAAGCAAACTCCAAGACTTCCTTTGCATGATTCCCATTTCTGAGGCCTTTCAGATGGGTAACATGGAAAAGGCAAAACACAGTTTTCTAAATTATAACTTTAGTAAGAGTTTGTTCATTCTGTCTGGGGACATATTAGTGGATGGTTCACTAACGGACTCTTGTTACTTTCAATTTTATTTCGTATTAGTTTCAAGTGTACAGCATAGTGGTTAGACAAACATATACATTACATAGGGTCTCCCTTGATATTTTTAGTACCACACCTGGCACCATATATAGTTATTACAGCATTAGTGACCATATTCCCTATGCTATACTTTAAATCCCCTGACTATTTTGCAACTGCCAATTTGTGCTTCTTAATCCCTTTACCTCTTTCACCCAGCCCCCTACCTACACCCCTCCCCCACTAAGTGGCTTTTATGTTAATAGTCCTTGAGAACATCTGGTAAAGACCCTCTTCTGGAAAACACGATCAGCCGTCCCTAGGACACTGAATAAAGCTAAAAGAAAAGGTGGTAGAACCCTCCTTTAGATTCCTTTCTTTCTAAACCTCCGATGACATATTTAGGTTCTTGTTGTGTTTGCTGTATTGTGTTTTCATTTTTGCGTGCCTCGGGACCTTACTATTTACAAGTGAGGCCTTTGGACCAGCAATATCAGTATCACCTGGGAGTTCATTTAAGTACAGAATGAAAGAATAATAGAGGCAGGTTTTTGTTTTAGCCCAACCACTCTGCCAACAGCATAGGTGACTGGATTTCAGACACCAGCCAGGAGACTGGGAATAATCCAGATTTGAGATCATGAAGAAAAGCGAGGGATTCAGAATTACTAAGAGACCTCAATGTTCTCACCACAAAGAAGAAATGGCAATTATATGACGCTGTAGAGGTGTTAGAAAGCTACAGTGGTAATTTTGTTGTAATATATAAATGTATCACATCAACAGGCTGTGTACCTATGTGAACTATATCTCAATGAAAAGGTATATTTAAAAATAAAGTAGTATGGTTTGCCTCAAAACATGTGATATACAGAAAGCATTAGCTTTCACGACGGACTACAAATATTGGCCCTTGTTGTATCTGAGCTGTCATCCTGAATGACACCAGGCTCACACGGAACTTTCTTAAGACTTGAGAGATCGGCAAGACTTACATTAGCAGATGAACCTAGAAGCATAGGACTTAGAAGGCAGGTCTTCGAAAGTAAGAGACTTTTGTCCTGGCCGGTGTTGCTCAGTGGATAGAGCATCTGCCTGCGGACTGAAGGGTCCCAGGTTCGATTCCAGTCAAGGGCATGTACCTTGGTTGCGGGCACATCCCTGGTAGGAGGTGTGCAGGAAGCGGCTGATCGATGTTACTCTCTCATCGATGTTTCTAACTCTCTATCCCTCTCCCTTCCTCTCTGTGGAAAACCAATAAAATATATTTTTTAAAAAAAAAGAAAGAAAGAAATTAAGAGACTTTAGAGGCCGGATTTGTGAGCGAGCAGGCTCCTACTCCTCTGATGAAAGCAAAGAGGGCTGGAGTCAGCCAGAGCAAACAATAAGGTCCAGGCAGCTGAAATAACTATGAAGTGAACAATCATCCAGAAGACTGGAAAATTACATACTGAAGGAAAAGATGATTTCCCCCAATATTACTGCTAATTCATTTGCCCTGTGAATGACCTTATTTAAAATGAAGATTTTTTTTTTAAAGCTGCCAGATTGCCCTCCAACTAGAAGGCTATTGCCTATCCCTCTGTCTTTAGCAGTTGGGCACCTAACAATAATTCTGCAGGGATTTGCAAATGGATTCTCCACCCCTCTTAGTCATCAGTGCTAATACATTCCCGTAGCATCTTAGTGTCAAACTAAATTTGACAAAACCAAAGGAGTTAGAACAGTGATTCTCAACCTTCACCGAATAGTAGAATCACCTGAGAACTACAAAAAAAAAAAAAAACTGATGTCCTTAGCCCGAATCTCAGATATTTGGATTTAAATAATCTGGGGTTTTTGATATCAGGTTTTTGAAAAACTGGGTGATTCTGATGTGCACATATGGTTGGAAATCACTGCATGAGACTCTGGCCCGAAATGACAATTTTATAATGTTGACAAGAGCTGGACAAGAGCAGTAAGTACCCTCTTTTTTATTTCCCAGGAATTCTAGAGAGTCTAAATGGAGGGTAACACCCATCTTTTTGTGTAAGAAAGCAGAAAGAAGACTGAAAATATCACTTCCGTTTATCCAAATGACCTCCTGCCCAACTCCTTGGGCGCCCTAGGTGTAAATGAAAGAGATAGATATGTTGCATGTGTAATGTTCTCCAACAAGGAAGGGATCTTTCAGTTAAATGGACACATTGCCAAATGCCAGAACGCATCTCAGTGCTTTTCTCACTACACATAAAAAGTCTGAGTGATGCGCTTTGTCTTTAAGAAATTACCTTAGAAAGAAAAGAGTCACTAGAGATAAACATAATAATAATACAGCAATGTCAAATGCTCAAGGAAATATGTAAACACATCCTAGCAGAGTGAAAAAGTTGGAGCTAAATACAGCCCTAAAATCAGAGAGTCTAGCAAACTGGAGGTATGGTACTTGAGATCACGTGATATTAATCCAGGTGTTTTCAAACAATTGAATAATCCTGTTTCCATGAGAATAGTCTGCCATGGGGAGTAGAAGATGCAAGGAACTCTAAGTCTAGAGTGCAAAGCAAAATCATATCTTAAAGTATAAGGGCTGAATGTTAGAGTGTTAGTGTGCTAAATGCTGTGCAAAACATTTTATTCCCATAGTGGTTGTAGGAGATAAATATTACTAATTTTGTTTTGAAGATATTAAATAAAGGGACCAAAACTTGTGGCTTTTTGGTAATGGCTACATAAGGCACACCCGTATAAAAATATTATAAAATTGTCAAAATAATGCACAAGTCTTTCAGGTACTGATCTGGAAAGACTGCTAAGAAATGTTAAATAAGAAAAAGTACACTACCATTTGTAAAAAAAAATAAAAAAGAAGGAATGAATATAGAAGGTTTAGTTACTAATGCAGGTGTATTTAGTAGTATATTCACAAAATTTCTCTGGGAAGATACATATGAGAGAAGTAACAGTGAACTGTGTGAGAACTGGGTGGCAGGAACCATGGTGAGAGGGGTGAATTATCATAATTTCAGAACCCCAAGGATTAAAAAGAAGTTAATTTAAAAAAACAGTGGACTGATGCTTTTAAAACTGAGAGGAAATGATTAGGAACCTATATTTTATGCTTATTACTTATAAAAACACATTTTCAAACATGATAAAATGCAGATAATTTGTCACCTATGCATGTGTGTGTGGGGGAAATGCCTTACAAAAGTTATTCTAGCATAAAAAGAATACTATGAAGACTTGAGATAGAAGAAACAATGGCAGTTGACTATGGTCCGAAGAAAGCACTAGACCTTGATGCTTTTAAAATCCTCTCTGAAGTTTGGTGACATGTATTTTTCTATAGGAGGAATCCTCTGTAGTGAATAATATTTACATAAATCTAAAACTGCAAGTACTTATTTTCTTTTCCTTAATATTTTAGAATTAATCTAAGTACAAAGTCAAAGACAATTATAGTTACAGAATGAAACTGTATATACCTAGAGTATGTGAAAACAATACGATAGCAACATCAGGTGATGTCAGCTGATATAAATAAGCCAAATACCTCATTTTTCAGAGGGGGGCATTAACAAATCATATAATAAAGACTGATAAACCAACTAATACAATTATATACTTATTATAAAATTAATACTATTAAACACTAGAAAAACACATTAAAAAAGGAATTTGAAGTGTTTCCCTCTGGGGAGAGGCATTGAGGGTAGGGAAACTTCTGTTTTTCCTTTAAGACCTTTTATGTGGTTTAGTTTTTAGCATGCACAGTTAGTTTTTTAAATAACATAAAAAAAATAAGAAGGGATTGGAGAGAGGGAGTAACTTGCTCAAGATCATGCACACAGGAAGCGATGGAGCTGCATTCTAACCTACAGGCATCTAACTGCAAAGTTGGCTTCTCAAACTTGGGCACGCATCAGTAGAGCTTGTTAAAAAACAGCCTGCTGGCTTCACTTCCAGAGTTTCTGATTTAGTAAATCCTCAGCGGGCCCCCAAAACTTGCATTTCTGATCAGTTCCCAGGTGATGGTAAGACTGCTGCTCCAGGGGTCACATTGTGGGAACCACACACTACACCATGGCCCCCATTTTTGAGGTCAACAATTTGGAAAAATAATTACTTTTTTAATGTATCATGAGTTTTGACCAGAGTTTTGGCGCTCTCTCTCTCTCTCTCTCTCTCTCTCTCTCTCTCTCTCTCTCCCTCCCTCCCTCCCTTCCTCCCTCCCTCCATTCCTTCCTCCCTCCTCCCTCTCTCTTTTTTTTCCTCCCTCCCTCCCTCTCTCTTTTTTTTCCTCCCTCCCT
>JAAGEH010000411.1:5836798-6021051 GCA_011751065.1 Lasiurus cinereus | reverse complement strand
TCAGCATTGCCACTTAGGAAGTGTATCTAACAGCCAGTCTCAAGAGTAAGATCTGACCCAACAACACACGGAGAGAAAAGGAATTATTTCAGGATTAACATGTGTTCCCACAAATTCAGTGGCTGGCAAGTAGTGGTTGCCATGTCACTATGGAAATCTGTGAGCAATCTTAATAGCACACTGAAGAGTTCAGAGAAATCCTCTATCTAAGGAGTTGAGTTGACAATTTAATTTAAATGATGTAAAACCTCAGTGTTATCATCTCAGTCCTGCACAAAACAGACAACAGACTACCCCACCGTTTTACAAATATCTAATCTGTCTTAGCCCTTATCCTTCCTGTTATGTTCCCTCATTTCTCTTGAAATAATGAGCCATTTGGTCACCGGCTTTTGGCTAGGTATCTTATCACCTTCCCGTGCAAAATACTACCCTTCACATCAGCTCACCCCAGAAAAGTAAACGCTGTGATACGCCGCGGAACATGTTGTAAATTACCCAAGGCAGAGGCCTTGCATCTAAAAGGAAGGCACATAAAATGTCACCGGCAGTTTAGTCAAGATTAGTTCAGCACATTTATTCTGATTAGCACCAAGGGCTCCACAAATGTTCCGACATGGAATGCCAATAAATCAATTACTCTATAGAAGCAAATCACTTTAGAAAGTGCATTCGCTTCCTTCAACCAGTGGGCTACCAATTAGTAACAGACTGCCTTTTTTTTTGTGCTGACGGTGACCACTGCAGATAACGCCACCCCTAGAGGTTTAACATTTCTAGGGAAGGATGCAATAAATCATCATCATTGTTATTTATTACAATTAGAAAATTGCCCCTTGTCTAGCCTTCCGCATCAGGAAACCGGTGCAAAACCGTACGCGTTTTTCAAATAAATAAATGGGGATTACAAAAAAGTAATGGGTGTGTTTCTTGTAATTTACTAATTAAAGTAATGTTAGCTGCTGGAATAAGAATAGAGAAGGTATTTCTCGAAAGCCTGCATTCTAAAAGAGCTGTCCCCAGTCAACAGGTAGTTGTCCTCTGTGAAAGTTACTTTTGTGCCAACTTGGCTGGACCATAATACCCAGATTTTTGGTCAGACACTGGTCCTGACATTGCTGTGAAAGTATATCTGAGATGAGATTACCATTTAAATCAGTAAACTTTGAGCAAAGCATATTATGCTTCAAAATGTGGGTGGACCTCATCCAGTCAGTTGAAGGTCTTAAAAGAAAAATAACATATTGTCCGGCTTATAAGACAACTGGGCGTATAAGACGACCCCAACTTTTCCAGTTAAAATATAGAGTTTGGGATACACTCACCTTATAAGATGACACCCGGCTTGTAAGACGACCCCTGACTTTTGAGAAGATTTTCCTGGGTTAAAAAGTCGTCTTATACCGGAAAATACGGTATTAATGTCCTCAAGGAAGAAGGAATTCTCCCAGAACTCTGCCTTTGCATTGAGTTGTTCCATTAACTCTTCCCTGCTCTCCAGTCTGCCTGCCTACCCTGCACTCTTTGGACTTGCTATGTGAGCCCACAAAATTGTGTGTTAGCACCTTTAAACCCCTTTAAACCTTAAAATCAGTCTCTCTCTCTCTCTCTCTCTCTCTCTCTCTCTCTCTCTCTCTCTCCCTCTCTCTCTCTCTCTCTCATTATTCAGGCACCAAAACTCTATCCTGTGGCCCTGCCATCTTATCTTCAAAATGTGGTTCTCAAGGTTTCTGAGGTTGTCTCTGCCATGTCCAAAGGAGGAAGATTATGGAAAAGTGTATTTAACTGTGATTTTAAACTCTATACCCAGTAGTTTGCTTTCTTCCATTTCTTTCATTTGTGGCATTTTTTTTCTCCGCCTTTTGGCTGCTTACCTGGGTTGGGTGGACCTGCAAAGTCTCCTTGAGTGGATAGAATGGCCTTGTGTGGTAGGTGTCCTAGAGTCCCCAGTGACTCAGCCTCCACAATCACCTGAGGTGGACACTCTTGGTGCACCCCTTTGTGGGCTGTGTGCACAGTCTTGTTGTAGTTGAGACTTGATTGCAGTTGGTGTCACTGGGAGGAATTGACCTCCAGACCAATTAGCTGTGAGGACCAGCTGTGACTACAGTGGGAGCGCTGCTATGCAGGAGACACCCCTATGGATCAGGACTGGCTTCAGTGGGGCTTTGGTGATAACAGGTGCTCACTGAGTCTGTCCCTTGAGTGTGTCACTTATGGATGAGTACAGTTGTAACCTGGTGTGGTCTGACACTGACCACTGGGTACACTGGCTCTTGGGTCTCCAGGGAGGTGCAAAGTCAGCCACCGCCTTAGGCCACCAGCAGAAGTTAGAGAGACATCTGCATATGAATGGCCCTTCTGCATATGATCTCTGTAACTTCTGCTGGGTGGCCTAAGGCAGTGGCTTACAATTTTTCTTAAAATAATCCTGAACTCCCCCCCCAAAAAAACACACACACAAACAAACTCCTCTTTTTTTTAAATATATTTTTTTGATTTTTTTACAGAAAGAAAGGGAGAGAGATAGAAAGCCAGAAACATCGATGAGAGAGAGACATCAATCAGCCGCCTCCTGCACGCCCCACTGTGGAGATGTGCCCGCAAGCAAGGTACATGCCCCCGACCGGAATCGAACCTGGGATCTTTCAGTCCGCAAGCCGACGCTCTATCCACTGAGCCAAACCGGTCTCAGCCAAACTCCTCTCTGTGCCATGTTTGGAGGTGCCCAGATGAAGCCCAGCTGTGAAGCAAGGCAGGCTGGTGCTGGTGCGGGTCTTGGGCCTTCTATTGAGAGGTTGTGGGCTCCCTGAGCCAGCTGCAGCTTGTTTGACAGGTTTCAGCCTGAGCCAGGGAAAGCCATTCGTATGCAAAATCCATTGCACGTGGCTTGGGCGGGGCTGTCCATTGGGTAGGGTGGGGTCTCAGGGAATCACCTGGATGAGCAAACATAAGTGGCTGCCAGTCAGCCCTGGGACCCGGGAGGTCCCAGCACGGGAACAGTGACTGCTGTGAGAACCTCCATCTGGAAGAGAGCCACCCCACGGTTCTGCCCGATGCCAGACCACCCAGTTTCTGCTGGTATGTGCCTGGGTCTCCCAGAGCCTTGCCTGGCACTGGAGCTTAGAGGAAGCGGGAGCTTGCAAGTTCAGGTTGGGTGCTGGCCTTCTAAGAGGACCAGCTGGGTCTCCCGCAGCCTCTGTGTCACTGAGCCTCAATCCGCACTGGTTTTACAGCCATGCTTACCGCCTGTAGGGACTTCTTTTCCCAGCTATGGGACCCTGGACTGGGGGTCTGGTGTGAGGCTGGGGCCCCTTGCTCCTTGGGTTGGCCTCTGCAGCGTGATCTCCTTCCCAATTAAAGAGTGGCTCACGTGTGCTGGCCCAGCCCGGGTCACACCTCCGCACCTTCCAGTTTCCTGTGCTCCCCTCTTTCTTTCTCTAGTTTTAAGTCTTCCATTCAGCCAGCTTTCCCGTGGCTCTGGAGGATGGTTGTTCTGTATTTCAGTTGTAATTTTGACGTGGTTGTGGGAGGCCGAGGATGCTCTGCCATCTTGGTTCTCCTACAATAGCTTTTTTAAAATACTCATCTACTCATGGGCACTTGGTCTATTTCCACATCTTAGCTATTGTTAATATGCTTCTATGAACATAGGAGTGCATTCTTTCTGATTGGTGTTTTGCATTGCTTAGGATATAGTCCTAGAAGTGGGATTTTTTTTTTAGGAAACTCCATAATGTTTTCCACAGTGGTTGTACCAGTCTGCATTCCCACCAGCAATATCCCTTTTCTCCACATCCTCATCCTCGCCAGCACTTGCCATTTGTTGATTCATTGATGGGAGCCCTTCTGACAGGTGTGAGGTGATACCTCACTAGTTTAAATTTGCATCTCTGATGATTTGTGACCTTGAGCATTTCCTTTTCACGAGTCCCTTGGCCTTCTGTATTTCCTCTTTTTGAAGTGTCTATTTAGAGCAATGGTTCTCAACCTTTCTAATGCCGCGACCCTTTAATACAGTTCCTCATGTGGTGGTGACCCCCGACCATAAAATTATTTTTGTTGCTACTTCATCACTGTAATTTTGCAACTGTTATGAATCATATCTGTGTTTTCCAATAGTCTTAGGCACCCCCTGTGAAAGTGTTGTTCGACCCCCAAAGGGGTCGCGACCCACAGGTTGAGAACCGCTGATTTAGAGCCTTTGCCCATTTTTTATTGGATTGTTTGTCTTCCTTATGTTGAGTTGTAAGAGTTCTTTATATATTTTGGAGATTAACTCCTTATCAGCTGTATCATTGACGAATATGTTCGCCCATACAATAGGTTCCCTTTTCATTTTGTTGATTGTTTCTTTTCGTTGTTGTTCTTGATGATGATGGTGGCTTCGTTTGCTGTGCAGAAGTTTTTATTTTGATGCAGTCCTATTTGTTAATTTTTCCCCTTTGTTTCACTTGCACTAGCAGATGTATCGGTGAAAATAGTGCTATGTAAACTATCTGAGATTTAATGGTTTCATGATTTACAATATGTCTTTTATCCAATTTGAGTTTCACCAGTATTTTTTAATGTATGGATTTAAAGTTTTCTTAAACTAAAGAATCTCATATATAGGATCTAGTAAAATTCCAGAAATTATCCATTTTCTTACTTTATAGAGAAGTAAACTGTATTCTTAGAATATAGGTATTTTATTCAAGATCACATAACTAGCTATGAATGCAGTTCAGACAAGAACTAAAATCCCATCAATTTCCAGCACAATGGGTATAGTTGTTCTAGGCAGAAAATTATATAGAAATAGATCAATTTATATCTTCATATAATTATGTAATTATGTTACATACCATTTACTAGATAATTATTATAGCTTCATATAAACAATTACATATGAGGAAATATACAAGCACCCTCATTTATTTTTTTCTGCTTCTAAAAATCTTTATTACTAAACCCCTCTATGCCATGGCATGGCAGCTTCATCCGTGTTCTGTTGGATCATTTCTCTTTTTTGACATTTATTTTATGCCCCCATCCCATCCCACTGCCTCCCTTCTCTACCTCCTGCCATTCTCCTGTAGAGATAGGTACAGGACTGCCTATCTGAGTCATTGCCCCTGGCAGAGCCAGGCAGTCAGGAGAGAACAATAGTGAAAAGGGGCCAGTAATGCCTGCTTAAATGTGAATGACCAGTGGAGGTGAACCTTGCTGTGTGTTCACCTTCAGGCAGTCCATCTCGGTCACATTCTCTCCTTTACAATGAACCATTTTTCTTAACCATCAGAGAATAAACAAACAAAAGACATATACAATCAGGGCATTAAGAGTTGATGTGCTTCTGCACTTGTATTGTCTGAGTGGCCCTGAGATTAACAGCTACCCTCTTTTGAGAGTTTCCCGTTGGGAAGGCTTTGATGAATTCCACAAACACTCAGCGTACTCTCTTGGGATCACCCAACAGAGCATATTTTCCTAGTGAGGATAAAGAGGCATTCTCTAACGCGGAGGACAGTACTGACCACATCAAGATGGAAATCATGATCTTGGCACAATTGCTGTCATAAATATTTCCTTGTGGACATCGCAGGGGCTCTCAGCTGTGTGGCATGGTGCCCCAGGGCGCCATAGAAAATGTACACGGCTGCTGTGGGTGATTTTAAATTTTCAAGGGCATCTCCGACATCTGCTGGACACCGCGCTCACTTTTATCCTGGGATAGTTCGGTTTCCTCATTAGATCACTACATTCCTTTTGATGGCATCCTATTTTGCTAAGCTGGGTATGCAGCGGCGGCCGGAATAAAAAAGCAGATACTACATGAAAATCAATGCGCAGTAAGAAACGAGGGTGGCAGGGTCTAATGTGACTCCAAAGGTTGAAAAGCTATTCAGTGCCCAACAGGTGCTAAATTGTTAAGACTGTAAATACTTCTTAAGTTATTTGGCTATAACTACTTAATACACGAAGCTGTCAAGTATTTGTTTTCACTTATATACCCTGGGAAAAAAATTACCGCGACTCCAGAGTGGTGTGAAATGAGAGGGTTCGGGAACCTCTGCGAGCATCATTATCTCTGAAGAGAGGCAAGGTAGTGTGGGTGTGTGGGCATGCTCCCTCCCGTCGCTTCCTCTGCTAATTGCTTCACCCAGAAGCCTGTGGCACCAACCTATGCATGCTCAGGAAGGAAAGCAGCGGCCTGTTGTATGCCTCCTCTTTCCTAACATCCTCTTCTAGCAGGAGGGTTTATGGAGACTGTCTGAGCTGATGTCTACGTGCTGCACGTGAATGTAAATCATAACAGTGATGAACCGCCCAGAAGTCTTAAGGATCCTATTTGTGACCCCAACTGCCTGTCTAAATGCCTTCCTGTCGCCTTTCCAATAGTGTTCAAGCAGCACTGCCCAGTGACTTTGTGCATTGGCCTTCACACCCTTGTTGCAGTGTTTTTCTCCCAGGAGTTGTGCTCAATGCCAAAGAGCACACGGGCTCACACTTTCGGATTCTTCCAGTTTCCATCACTGCAACCTATTGGACCGAAGGGCCAAATGTTTAAGCCAGTATTTGGGCAAAATTTAAAATTTAGTCATCATAGAAAACACTTTGGGAAAATAGGAATTAAATCTTAAATATTTCAAATAAAATCTAACTAGAATTCTACTTTCATTATAAAAAGTCCTATTACAGCCAAAACCGGTTTGGCTCAGTGGATAGAGCATCGGCCTGCAGGCTGAGAGGTCCCAGGTTCGATTCCAGTCAAGGGCATGTATCTTGGTTGCGGGCACATCCCCAGTAGGGGGCGTGCAGGAGGCAGCTGATCGATGTCTCTCTCTCATTGATGTTTCTAAATCTCTATCTCTCTCCCTTCCTCTCTATAAAAAAAAAAATCAATAAAATATATATTTTTTAAAAAGTCCTATTACATGTCTGGAATTTGGGGACAGAAATAATAACGTCTTAAACTTCTCAGTTACTGGAATGCTACTTCAGCCACTATTCTGCACATCTCTGAGAGTAAATAGAAGCTAACTTGGTATGTGAGTTTCCTAGGGCTGCTGTAACACATGTCTACAAACTAGGTGATTAAAACAACGGAAATGGCTGAGACTGGTTTGGCTCAGTGGATAGAGCGTCGGCCTGAAAGGTCCCAGGTTCGGGGGCATGTACCTTGGTTGTGGGCACATCCTGGTCGGGGGCATGTATCCTGGTTGTGGGCACGTCCCTGGTGGGGGGCATGCAGGAGGCAGCTGATTGATGTTTCTCTCTCATCAATGTTTCCAGCTCTCTATCCCTCTCTCTTCCTCTCTGTAAAAAAATCAATATACAATATATTAAAAAAAAAACAATGGAAATGAGTTCTCTTTTGCTTATGGAAGCTAGAAATCTTAAAGCAAGGCCTGCGGCCCTTGTGTTTCTTTGCCGAGGCTGTGATCCCTCCGAAGGCCCTGGGGAAGAAGCCTTCCTTTCCCCTCTCCTGACTTCGAGGGTCACCTTGGAGTTCCCTGGCTTGTGGCTGCGTTACTCCAACTTTGCCTCTGTCTTCACATGCCATCTTCCTTTTGTGTGTGGATGTATTTCTTATAAAGATGCTCATTATTGGGTTTAGGGGCCACTCCGATCCAGTTTGTCTTGTCCCAATTTCTCCTCGAGAGACGTCAGCACAGGCCTCCGCCAATAGGTTGGACTTATATGGATGACTCAAGGCACTTATTAAATATTGGCCGAGCATAAATTACACAGGAGACAGACTAACATGTCCTCAATGATTACATTTGCAAAGAACCTATTTCAAAACAAATCACATTCTGAGGTTCTTGATAGACATGAATTTTTGTGGGGAGCACTGTTCAACCCAGTACACTTAGTTACAATATGTGTGAGGAAGCAAGATAATTTGGGGGTAGCTCATCCTGTATAGAGCATTGTGGTCGGTGATATTTCCCCGAAAGTCTTATGCTTCCCTTCCTCTCTCATAGCAACTTAATTAGACCAAAAAATGTATCCTGTTTTCAACTCTATTATTCTACCTTGTTTTTATTTAAATTTTCATGAACAGTTTAACAAAAAAAACCATAATATAATGCTCTTCCTAAAGTTATCTTGCTAATGCATTTATACAGTTATGCACTATTTAGTGATGGGGTTATGTTTTGAGAAATGCATCATTAGGTAATTTTGTCATTGTGTGGACACCAGAGAGTGTACTTACATAAATCCAGATGATATAGCCTACTGCACAGCTAAGCTATGTGTTAGAGGCAATTGCACCTAGACTAAACAACTGTATAGCATGTTACTGTACAGAAGAGCACAAAATTAAATTAACCACAAGAGAAAATGCAATCAAGAGACATGGTAAACACAAGATATATGAGAACGTTGCAAATGTACCATGGCATTCTGCTTTACAGCACACTTTTTTATAATTAGAAAGAGTAGACTCTAACATAACAATAAAAAGTCTAGTTTAGTAAATATATAAGCTAGTAACATAGTCATTAATTATCATCAAATGGGATGTACTATATATAACTGTATGTGCTGTATTTTTATATGACTGGCAAAGCAGTAGGTTTGTTTACACCAGCATTACCATAAACACCTGGGTAATGTATTACATTGTACCCTGTTGATTCGTAATAAAATTGAGGTCACTTACAAAAACATGGTTATTGAGGAAAGAGCCCAATAAGAAATCTGAAGCAAACCCACTCATTTGAGTATGACCAGGACTTCAAGGACTATTGGAGCTGACACTACAGGGAGCCAGATAATCAAAGCAATGTTCCATAAGGCCTTTCAGGCAGGTTCAAGTATAGGATTAAGGAACAGGAAGCCAGAAGCACTGAATGAAGAAATCCGAACAGTGAGCAATGATTAAAGCCTTAATTAAGGGACCAATGCAGACATTTGGGGAGCAAAATGACTGCTTTATAAAAAGTATTGATCATATATTTGTTACATGGCTAGATGAATGAATGAATGAATGAATGATGGATTAACTTACTCATAGGATCCCAGTGGTTGGGTGAAGATAAGACTGAGCACATCAAGAAAGCAACTATATTCTCCAGAGTTTAGGACACAGATCAAGAACTGGTGATTGGTCTTACTTAGAGCAAAATATTCTGCATGACATCCATCTTCATATTTAGTTAATACCTAGTACATATAAATTATGAATGGATTTTTTCTTCTCCACCTCAGTTTTAATCACTGATTTAAGTTTATTATTATTTAAATAGAACAAGAAAACATAGAGAAGCACAATTAATCACAGTAACAATCAAATTATAATTATTTTCTATTAAAGAAAGGTTCCGTTTTTGTTCATAACACATTTGCTTTATTTTACTAAAGGGGTGATTTTTGTAACAAAAAAAAGAAAATACGATCAAAAGTGGTATACTCCATCACACAGCCCAAATGGGGGTTTGCTCCTAACATTCAGAGGTTATGTTAGTTGTTTGCAAACTGTATAAAACACACTCTAAAGTCAAAGCCCCAAAGCAACAGAAGAATGAATTCTTAAAAAGAACTTTAAATTATTATGACTTTCTGCACTAAGTAATGTAGACTTCTGAGTACCTTCCCTCGTAAGTATTTTTTTCCTCCAAGAATGCAAGTCTTAAAATTTTAAAACTGGTTAGGCAATTTGGGATTCCTCTGGGACTTTGATGCCAAAGCCTCCACTGACATTTTGAGGCGTTAATGGTTATAATTACTTTGCCTGTAGCAATATTACTGCCTTTAAAATAAAAGCCTCAGGACTTTTTTCAAATGTATTGGATTACATTCTATTCTATTCAAAAGGACAGGATTTATTATACCAAAAAAATGTACTAAGAGTACACTGATCTTTATTCAAAACAGTCTATTTTTCAAAAATGAATCTTAAAACTATTATCACACATTTATAGAAAAAAGTTATTCCTCTAACCCTCCTTTATAACAAATCAAGTTTCTCAACTTTTTTTTAATGTATTTTGTTGATTTTTTTTTTACAAAAATGAAGGAAGAGGGATAGAGAGTTAAACATCGATGAGAGAGACATCAATCAGCTGCCTCTTCCACATCTCCCACTGGGGATATGCCCACAACCAAGGCACATGCCCCTGACCGGAATCGAACCTGGGACCCCTCGATCCGCAGACCAACGCTCCATCCAAACCGGTCAGGGCTGGTTTGTCAACTTTTAATTTTGATTTTCCTTTTTCAACAAGTCACTATGTTTGTGATACAGATTCATCGGTCCTTCGGCAAGGTGAGGGGTCAAAAAGCCCCAGACCCTGTTGAGGTGAGACTTGGGATACAAAGTCACAGCTAATGACTAAAAGCAGAAAGGCCAGTGGTTCCTCACAGTGACCAGTGACATTGTAGAGTAGCCATCATGGCTGCTCAGAAAAGAGACTGAAAAACTGGTAACTGCAGCACTGACGGTCAAACTGTCTACACAGAACAAAGAGGCAGAACAGCGTGCCTGGAAAGGGATAATCATGAAGGAAAATGGCACATCCCGCGAGTATTTAGGTTTGTGAATAAATAGAGTTGGTCTTGGGGACTGGGATGAATAAGTGGCTAATATGTAGGATTCTGTGAAAGGCTCCAGAAAGATCTAAGAAAGAGGTAGGACAGTTTTATATGACCATTTTTTTGATAGGAAGTGACACTTGTTTAGATCCTGGAGTGAGATGGTCAAAATGCAAAGAGCCCAGATCTCCTGGTGTCTAATCCAGTGCTGTTTCTGCCTGAAATCCTACCACTAGCATTTCATTCCTTTAGCAGTGTCTACTGGTAAAAGGCAAGTATTCCTGAAAAGGACGGGAACTTAAACCAGGTATTGGCCGTTACAGAGTTATAAATGGGAAGTCAAAAGTTTCCTGTAGGTGATTTTATCAGGTCTTGGCCAGTGATAGAACTGGCAGTTGTGATAGTGGAGAAAGGGGGTCTGACCACAGAGCCAGGGGCCTCCCAGGGATAAGACATGGGAAAGAGCAGCACTCTGGGAAGTCGGGGAATCCTCACTGCATACCCAGCACCCCCTCCCCCCCCGTCCCCCAGCCCTGAACTGGGAGGAGAAGGCACTGCAAAATGGGAAAAGATCCACAGTAAACGGAGTCTTTCCCACAGTTCGATCCAAGACCAGCCCTGAGCCTCATTCTGCAGAGAACAAAGACTGGGGCGGGGGGAGGAAGACTATGGGAAGGATCCAGGAATAGCGGCCAGGAGGGCTTCCTCCCAGGCCAGGTCAGCCAGCAGATGAAAATGAGGCTCTCACATCCATCAGGGCTGCGGCTTGCAGAAGGCCTGGGGGCCTTACTCCAGACTGATTTCTTCCTCTCCAGCTCCAGGCTTTATTCCCCACCAGTTCTTTCCCTTTATTGCACCACAGTCTGCCAGCAGTTCTGTTTTACACAAGCGGACAGGTGTGTGTGTGTGTGTGTGTGTGTGTACACCATGGGGAGAAGGAAGTTAATATACTAGTATAAGAAATGCCTAGTATGTCGCAGCCACTGTGAGAGACACATCATGCCCACATTATTTCACACCATTGCCAGAAGATTCGAAGGCCAGTGTGGTAGACTACATTGTTCAGATATAGAAACCGAGGCTCAGGGAGGTTAAGGTACCATGTTTTCTGGCGTATGAGACGACCCCCCCACTTTTCCAGTTAAAATATAGAGTTTGGGACATACCCGCCCTATAAGATGATACCTGGCGTATAAGACGACCCCCGACTTTTGAGAAGATTTTCCTGGGTGAAAAAGTCGTCTTATATGCCAGAAAATACGGTACTTTCTCCAGGTACAGAGGTAATCACTGACAGAGCTAGGGTATGTAACCAAGATTGGCACCATTTGGATCCTCATTTCCCTGTTTTCCCAACACTCTGTTAAACATATAGTGCATTGTTATATCCCAGTGTATAAAGATCTTCAAGTGACAATATTCATCTCAGACAGGAGAGATGGCATTGTATAGCGCAAATAAGCTTAACGTGGGGGAGAGAAATCCGTTACCTCTAGCTGCTAAATATCTAAAGTCACATAAGCTCCCCATGGCTCTGATGAATTATTATCAGAAAAAATGAAATGCCAATATTTTTGTAATAGGATGTAAGTGAAGATTTAAAAAAAAAAAGCTTTGTAAGCTGTATGCCTTCTTGCAAAAGGAAAATAATGTGAAAGTAAAATGAGGAAAACAATTCACATGCTCATAAACTGGTAAATGGGTAAGCAAACTGTGGTGCATACATACGGTGAGATACTATTAAGCAATTAAAAGGAATAAACTACTGATATGTGCAACAACACGTGTGAATCTCAGGTCCATTGTGCTGAGTAAAGGAAGCCAAAATTCTGAAGGCTACACCCTATAGCAGCGGTTCTCAACCTGTGGGTCACTACCCCTTTGGGGGTCGAACGACCCTTTCACAGGGGTCGCCTAAAGACTATTGGAAAATACCTATTTCCCATGGTCTTAGGAACCAACACACCGCTCCTCGGTGTAGCAATGTAGTTTACTGTTGTCATATGAAGACTGTTACCCATGCTACACCACGATTCAAGACAAAATTTCATTTATTTGTCATTAGAAATAAATATTTCACAGTATATAATTACATATTGTTTTTGTGATTAATCACTATGCTTTAATGATGTTCAATTTGTAACAACGAAAATACATCCTGCCTATCAGATATTTACATGACAGTTCCTAACAGTAGCAACATGACAGTGATGAAGTAGCAACGGAAATAATGTTATGGTTGGGGGTCACCACCACATGAGGAGCTGCCTTACAGGGTCGCGGCCTTAGGAAGGTTGAGAACCACTGCCCTATAGCATTCCATTGATAGGGCATTCTGGAAAAAGCAAAATTGTTCGAACGGGAAAGAGAGCATTGGTGACCAGGGCCAGGAGGAAGAGGAAAGCAGTGACTACCAAAGGGCACCGGGGGACTTTCTGAGGTGATGGGAATATTGTAGACCTTGATCGGAGTAAAAAGCATTAGAATACGGATTACAGACGCTATGTGTTTATCAAAATACAAAATCGTACACATTAAAGGGTGAATTCTACCTTTTTTTTAAAAAAAAGTAGAATGAATGTACTGGAGACTTCATTCTAACTAGTTCTGAAATTCCAACTCAATTTCTCGGGGTTGGGGGGGAGCCATTTGTATTCGATACACAGGATGACTCGGCTCCTTCACAAGCCTTTGCTCTGAGTGAGGGAGCATCTTTGTGATCATGGCTGATGAACATGGCCTCCCGCTCAGAGACGTCTGCGGGTCCTGTGCTGAGAACCATATTCCTGTTCAGCTTCTTCTCAAGGCGCTCTCTGTTTGGCAAGGGTGGCGCCTTTATTTTACGCCTGGAAAAAGGGTTCCAGGTTGAACTGCTTTCCAAATGCAGGACGCGCATCCAGCCAGCAAGCTCGTCCTGGTAATACGGGGAGACCCGACCTTGTGATCTCGCAGAGAGAATATCCAGCAGCTCAGCCATAATTACCTGGACTCCCAGTCTGGCTGCCCTTTCGCAATGCTAAGCGGGCCGCTGCTGAATCAGGAGAAAGCCCATGGAGCTTTCCTGTTCGAAATGGCAAAATGTCCAGGGTAAGCAAGCAACTGACACAAGCAGGGCCTTCACACCTCAGAATCAATTTGCAACATTTTATTTTTGAAAAGGTAAAGGCCAAAGGGATAGGAGCTTATTTTTTGTTTTTTTTTTAAACAACAGAACTATATTACTTTTCTGATATAAAGTAGTTTTTTTTTTTAAATAAAACATACATTCTGGTTGAGGATTTCTGTTTTAGCTTGGGGAAAACGATTTTAATTTTTTATACGGGTTGCAAATATTTCTTTTGGAAAGCCTTGCTAATGGCCATAATTGAAGTTATATACCTGCAACCCCTAACCATCAAGCGCGCTTAAATTAAACAGTTGGCATTTTCATTAGATGGCTGATCTGTGCCCTTCTTTAAGTGAAGCGAGGAGATGAGGCTGTGAGATCATCAAATATTTATAAGAAAAGCCCCAGCCTTAAGTAAACCTTTTGAGACCTTTGATTGGCAACGGTGACACTCTTGAAACGGAAAACAATGAAATTCCTTTTATTTCCTTAATCCTTTTAAAAAACCACCAAGGACAACACTCTTAAAACTTCGTGGGATTTGCATTTGACCAGTTTTCTGCGCCGTAATTTCCTGTGTGGAGGGAGCACTAGAGAAAAGTCCCTTTCATTCCCGTGCAATGCCACATTGCCCGGACTTGGCACACTCACAAATGGAAAGCTCCCCTCAGTCCTTTGTCAGGCACACAGACAGCTCTAAGACTCAACCAAGCACTGAGACGGTGTTCTTCACTCCGGATAAATGACTGATGGAGTGGATTAAATGTGCTTCTAGAGTGATTTCCAAATGGCTGGAAAAAATGGAGGCTAATTAAATATAGCTGTTGAAGTGCAGTACTTAACTCCTTAGAATACATTCTTCTCAAAGAAGCTGTGCGCGCTGGAATTTTCTACAAAAGGGGGAAAATAATGGAAAAAAGCATAAATGTCCAGTGAAAAAGCAAATGCTTTCACACTATGGAACATTGAGCCAAGAGGAATGCTCTGTGGTCATTGAAAATGATCATTAGAAACACTTCCTGACTACATGGAGAATCTTCTTATAATACATGAAAGGAAAAAGCAGATTCTGGGGTGGTGTGAGCCCGGCAATTAAAATCATGAAAAATGTATGCTTGTGAACAATTGACACCTAATAAAGTATACAGAAATTATAATAGTTCTGTTTAAATGAGGGGTATATAAGTGAGTCATGGTTTGTATTTTCTTTAATGCTGTGATTACATCCTTTGTAATTTAAAAATGCTTTTTATCTGTACTCTTCTTACTGGAGATAGGAATATAAATCATGAGTTTATGTGATGCATTCTGATCACCATAAATTCAATTCAAACTGCAGTGTTGCCTAGCAACAGAATAACTTTTCTGCAGTGAAATTCCCCAGTAGCCAGCAACCTATGAAGTATCCCAAGAGGAATTCCCTACTAAATTGGGTTCCTGGGTCGAATTCCAATGTAGGAGGGGGGGGTCCCCCGATATCAACAAACATTTCTCAAGACATGTCTGAGAATTGAACTCGATTCTTACACTGTCTACTCAAAGATAGCATCAGATTCCACAGGTTAAGGATTCTGTTCTATAACCCTGCCCCCCAAATATGCATACACTTAAGATGCCAGCTGCAAGCCAGCTCTCAGTGCTTCTGAACAACTAGCTGCAGCTTGGAGGTTCTAATAACCACCTCAAATCAGAACGCCAATGGCAAGTCCAGGCTGTCACATGTACTTCTAACCAACTGGCTATAAGGCAGAGGTTGCCACACCCCAGCCTTGGGTTCAGTTAATGTCCTACTGAACTCATAGAACGCAGAAACATGTTGCTCTGTAGATCACTGTTTTTGTAAAAGGATATGTAACTGAGGCACATCGGATGGAAGAGAAGGATAGGGCTTCTGTGGCAAAGGGCATGGAGCTTCCATGGCCACTGCAGCACTCGCCTGGCATCTCCATATGGTCAACCGGGAAGCGCTCCAAACCCATCTTCTTGGGTTTTTATGAAGGCATCGTTACATAGGCATGACTGATTAATGCATTTTCCATTGGTGGTTAATTCAGCCTCTACTCCCCCTCCTTCCCCATGGTCAGAGGTGGGACTGAAAGTTCGAACCCAGTCATAGTTGGATTTCTTGGCAACCAGCTCCCATCCTTATATGCTTCCAAAAGTCACCTTATCCTATCTAATAAAACAGTAATATGCAAATTGACTACCTTTGCTATACCCACAAGCCACACCCACCCAGCCAATCAGAAGCGACTATGCAAATTAACCCAACCAAGATGGCTGTGGCCACAGAGAGAGCAGGAGGCTTGGGTTTCCCTGGCAATGAGGAAGCCAAGCTTTCCGCTTGCCCTGGCCTGCCGTGGCCTCCACTTAAGGCTACAAAGTTTCAATTATAGAAGATAAATAAATCCCAACAAAACTGGTGGCAGCCACGGAGCTGGAGAGAGTAGGAGCCTTGAGTTGCCCCCAGCGATAGAGGAAGCCAAGCTTTCCGTAGCCCTGGCCTGCCTTGGCCTCCACTTAAGGCTACAAAGTTTCAATTATAGAAGATAAATAAATCCCAGATACCAGGGCCTCCACTTGGGTTGCCGGGGACGTGGCCAGCATACAAACCCCCACAGACCCCTCACCCAGGCCGCCCCATGCCCAGGGGAACCCCCACCCTGATCTGGGACACCCTTCAGGGCAAACCAGCAAGCCCCTACCCATGTACCAGACCTCTATCCTATCTAATCCTCCTATCTAATAAAAGAATAATATGCAAATTGACCATCAATCCAACACTCAATGTGGCTGCCCCCATGTGGTCAAAGATGACTGACTCCATGTGGACACAAGATGGCGGCCACAAGATGGCCAGCAGGGAGAGCAGTTGGGAGGGGCCAGATCTGCAAGGGAGGGTAGTTGTGGGTGATCAGGCCAGCAAGGGAGGGCAATTAGGGGTGACCAGGCTGGCAGAGGAGGGAAGTTGGGGGTGACCAGGCCTGTAGGGAAGGGCAGTAGTGGAGACCCAGACCTGCAGGAGAGAGCAGATGGGGGGAACCAGGCCTGCAGAGAAGGGCAGTTAGTGGTGACCAGGATGGCAGGGGAGGGCAGTTATGCATTCAGGCTGGCAGCGGAGCAGTTAGGTATTGATCAGGCTGGCAGGATTGTGGTTAGGGGGTAATCAGGCTGGCAGGCAGACGAGCGGTTGGGAGCCAACAGTCCTGGGAGCCAGCAGTCCTGGGTCGTAAGATGGATGTCTGATTGCCCATTTAGGCCTGATCCCTCGAGGGGTCCCAGATTGGAGAGGGTGCAGGCTGGGCTGAGGGACACATACACCACTCCCATGCATCGGGCCCCTAGTAATAATAAAATTTACTATAAAATTCATCTTTTCAAAGTGTTTTTTAATAGATTAGCAGTTGTGCAACCATTACCACAGTCTATTTGAGAACTTTTTTTTTTTACCTCAAAAAGAAACCAAAGACCCATTAATAGTCATTCCTCATTTCCCTCCAACTTTTACCTCAGCCCTTGGACAATCTTCAATCTATTATTTGTCTCTGAATTTGTCTATTCTGGACATTTTATTAAAGTGGAATTATAAAATATATGGTCTTTTGTATCTAGATTCTTTCACTGAGCATAATGTTTTCAAAGGGCATCCATAGTGTAGTATGTAAGTAAGTCATTCATTTTTATTGCCAAATAATATTCCATTGTACAAATAATGCTGATATAGACACATTTGCCTACAAGTTTTTGTGTAGACATGTTTCCTTTCTCTTGGAAATATACCTAGGAGGGGAACTACTGGGTCATGTAGTAGTTCTATTTTTAATGTTTTCAGAAAATGTCAAACTGTTCTCTAAAATGCCGTAGCCATTTTACATTACCACCAGCATAGGATTCCAGTTTCTCCACATCTTCACTAACAGTTGTTATTGTCTATCTTCTTTATTGTAGCCATCCTAATGGGTGCAAGCTGGTGGTATATCATTGTGGCTTTAATTTGCGTTTCCTTCATGACTTACGATATTGAGCATCTTGTCTAGTGCTCATACATCATTTGTTTATTTTCTTCAGAGAAACTTCTGTTCAAATGCCCATATCGAAATTGAGTTATTTATCTTGTTATTGTCAAAATTGATTTTTCTTTATTTTCTCTTTGTGACACTTGGATTCTCTGTGAAGATGCTCTGATGTCAAGGCCTTCACAGTCACAAAAACACTCAGACCAAGATAATATGCACAGCTTAGAGAAGAGAACAGAGGGAAGTCACTGTACATCAACGTTAGTGAATGGAGACACAGCAGGCCCCAGGGAATGCTCCCAATGAACTTGCTCATATCTCTCTGGTGTCCTCACATCATCCCTGACATCAAAATCTTGCTCTTTAGCCTCCACAGAGCACAATGCCTGCTGTTGCTCTCAAACAGCCCTGGGGAAGGTGCAGGGAGGGACCTCTTTGCTATAAAAGGAAAAGAATGGCCATTTTCCTCCCGCTCCAGCCCCCACCCCCTGTGGTCAGGTTCTATGCCTATTTACCCCAGAGCCTGGCGAATAGTTGACAAATAAATAAATGCTGAAACCTCCCTTTTAAATTTAAGTAACCATGAGTTGGTGGCTACTGCTGGAAAATTTCCTAGATGTCTTAATTTTGTCTAACACCCATTTACCACTTACTGCTCTACGCTTTTTACAAGTAATTTTTACTAATTATTTACAAAGAATTTTAAATTAATTGAATCCTCATAACAAGTCTGTGAAGTGCATAATGGTATCTTCATTTTATAGATGAGAAAACTGAGGCATAGATAAACAAAGTAACCTGCCCAAAGCCAACAGCTCATGAGGGAGCCAGATTCAAACCTGCCTGGATCCAATCTATGTTCTCAACAGCTATATAATACTCCCTTGCCAATTGAGCGAGTTTTTGTTTTATCCTCACTCGAGGATATTGATTTTTTTTAGACAGAGTGGAAGGGAGGGAAGGACACACACACACACACACACACACACACACACATAGTAGAGGCCCAAACCATGAAGATTCATGCAAGAATGGGCCTTCCTTCCCCTGGCTGCTGGCACCGCCTTCACTCTGGCCACAGCTGCCTTTTCACTCTGGCATGGAGCTACCTTTCCGCCTTCCCTGCCCAGAGCCTGGAGTGGCTGGAGTGGCGTGGAATGCCTGCATATGCAAATTAACCCATCATGTTTGCATACTCACTCCTGATTGGCTAGTGGGTATCACGAAGGTACTGTCAATTAGCATGTTACTCTTTTATTAGTGTGTGTGTGTTTGTGTGTGTGTGTGTGTGTGTGTGTGTGTGTAGAGAGAGAGAGAGAGAAAGAGAGAGAGAAACATCGGTATGAGAAAGAAACATTGAGTGGTTGTCTCCTGCTCTCAGCCCAATTTTGCCCCAACCAGGGCAGGAATGGAACCTGCAACCAAGGTAAGCTCCCTTGACTGGGAATCTATCCCACAAGCCTTTGGTCCAAGACTTAATTCTCTAACTACTGAGCAAATTGGCCAGGGCCAGTTGCATTTTAGAATATGCTCATTACAGGATCGCGGGAGAAAGAGAGGCAATGTTGGAACCCAGTTCATATAAAGACCCTTCTTCACAGTAGGTAGATTCAAAAAAGTTATCCAAAACACAGCTGTAGGGAGGAATCCTGCCACGAATCAATTCCCCAAATAAACAATCCTGTGCTACAGCAATATTGAATTTCATTTTCCGAAGCTAGCACTTGTTTGCCTTAAAGCAGGCCGCCCATTTGTTGTTGATAAAATGATAGTCCCTAACGCAGTTTGCACATAGCCAGCATTCTCTCAATGTTGAATTGTGTTGAATGGATTAATTAATTAATTAATGTATAATGCGCAAGGCTGCAGGCTGCTTGCCTGGAGAAGGACTTCATCCAAAAAAAAAAAAATCTATGAAGGCCTGGCTGGCTCCTAGGGGCACCACGATGTCCTTGCCCCTCCCCCGGCCCAGGGGACAGCTGAGCCTGCCTCACACCGCTGTTATTCAACTTCACTACCCTAAACAGAAAGAAGCCCTTCTGGTCATCTGAACTCCTTTTCATGCCCTACTGCTTTGAATATTTTCCCTGGTGTGACCACCCACTTCTTCCCTCCCTTTAAAGATCTCCACCCCATGTCCTAGGACACTCCTTTATAGAGAAAACAGATTCTCCTTGACCCTCCACCTTCTTGTCTCAGACTGCCCCAGAGGACACCTCTTCTCCTGGAACCCTCTCCGTCAGAGGGTGTTATTTCTTCTTTGCCCCGTGATGTGCCCTGAGGAGTCTCCTCACTCTTCATTCTTTTCCCATATTACTGTTCCCCCAGTCTTACAAAAATGGCAGAGATGATGGGCTATCTATCTCACTCCATTGTTACTTAAGACACGTCATCTGTCTCTACACACTCTTATTCCCCTTATGGCACTCATGTCGTCCTCATCGACTTTCTCAACTCCTCTGTCCCATCCCCCATTTATTTTAAGCACAAAAATTATTTCCCTGCATCTGAGGGAACCTAAACTTAGACACTAATACAGTTTCTTCTTTTTTAATTCCTCACCCGAGGATATGTATTTTTTTTAACTTTAAAGAAAGAAAAAGGGAAGAGAGAGAGACAGAGATATCAGTTACTTCCCTCCCATATGTGCCCAGACTGGAGATCAAACCTGCAACCTTTTGGTATATGGGACAACACTCCAACACACTGAGCCACATAGCCAGGACAACACTCACATGATCTATTCTTCCACTCCAGTTTAGCGATTCCCAAGCGTAGACACTTTCTACCACTCATCATCTGGAACTGGAGTGCCTACAATGTCTGAATTTCCATCTGTGGCCATAGCCATCTACATTCAACTTCTCCCACTCTTTAATGAAAACTACATCAGCATTTGGCCATTATCTTTGTAGGAATAATAATAGTAATAAATATACAGTGGTACCTCAAGATACGAGTTTAATTTGTTCCGTAACCTTGAGGCGTGGGAAACTATGAGACACTCGAGTGGCAGTAAACTGGTGGGTCGTGTGCAGCCGGCCGATCCACGCAATTAGTCCTATCTCAAATGTTGCTCATATTTCAAAGCAAAAATCGCTTGCTCGATGGCTTGTATCTGAAAAATCTCGATGTTAGGGCACTCATATCTCAAGGTACCACTGTAATATGAAGTATAAGATTTAAAGAGCATTTACTATATGCTAGATGCTATTCTAAGTAACACATGAAATAATCAAGAATCTGTTGCCCTTACTTATCCCATGCTTCCATTTTGTCAAATGTACCCTGACTTCCCTGGTCTCTCTATTTGACTAGTCAATTCCTGGGGCCACAGCAAAGAGACAATAGAATAATTCAGAGTGGTATTTCCCCAAGGCAACCTAGAATACAGCTGAGGTCCCCGTGAGAATTGTGGCCAAAGGAGCCAAGTTGTAGTTGAACAAGCTGACAAGCGGGTTTTATTATTTCTTGCAGAAAAACACCACCATGGGGATTCTGTGGGAATGTCATTGAGAGAGTTAGAAAAGACTTACCTTAGTACATTCGGGCCTGGGTCAGGTGCCTTGAAGGAGAGTTTTAGGAAGCATGGCTGTGCTCTAAATTGGATGTTTTCAGAAAGCAGTGTTAATTCTATGATTGTGTGTCAGAATACATCTCATCTAGGAAGAGGGAAGGCTAGATGAGACTAAAGCTACGATTGGTAAGGAAGTATAGTAGTCATTCATACTAACTGGGAGAGGGATATGTTTGGTCATTTTTGTGGTTTGAGCAATGTTCATGTTTTGTCTGTGTTCAAATGTGATTATCAGGTGATCTTGTTTTTGTTTTGATCCATTGTGGCCATAGAGAAGCCTCCTCTGATGTTGGGAAATCGTTTTATATTCAACCAGAATATAACATAACTCAGCTTTGAGTGCCCAGCCAGCTCACAACAGCAGAAGGCCCTGCTGATGGTAACAGGCTAACTCCCAGATGCCAGGGGCTATTATTTTTTTTCTCAGGGAAGATATTCAGAGCTTCAGATTTGAAAATGGAAGAATAACAAGTACTGCTGTCTCACACAATACGTATCTATTTCTCCCATGTCCTTTCTTTTTTTTTAATATATTTTTATTGATTTTTTACAGAGAGGAAGGGAGAGGGATAGAGAGTTAGAAATATTGATGAGAGAGAGACATCAATCAGCCACCCCCTGCACACCCCCTACTGGGGATGTGCCCGCAACCAGGATACATGCCCCTGACCAGAATTGAACCCGGGACTTTCAGTCTGCAGGCCGACGCTCTATCCACTGAGCCAAACCGGTTTTGGCTCCCATGTTCTTTCATAGTAGAACTTCAGTTTTCTTCAGGGACCCACCCTGCCCCCATGCAGCCATGCAGCCATGTCCTTCAGGGGAAGAGAATACCACTACCCAGCTCTAAGGAAATATCTTAATGCTCAGGATAGTTTTTCCCTTTGATAGAACTTGGTTCAAAAATGGGCATGTGACCTAATTTTGGCCAATGATTCTTGAAGGAAGTTGCTTTGTGTGTATGGGAGGAAACCAATCAATGTGTATCTGTCACATCAATGTTTCTCTCTCTCTGTTTCTCCCGTTCACTTCCACTCTCTCTAAAAATCAATGGAAAAAATACCCTCAGGTGAGGATTAATAATAACAACTATCCTATTAATCATAGTTATATATGTACATATATATTTATCTCCATAGCACTAAGATATATTCCTTTTAGATCAGAATCATCAGTTTTGAGTACCATAGTATTTGGCACAGTAAAACTACATAAGAAACTCTCAAAAATGTTTTTAAATATGTTTATTAGTACCACAAAATAAAAAAGAACATTAACATTTGCTCAGTATCAGATACTCATATGGCGTATCATATAAATAAAACCTATTTGATAAACTCACAAAGAAACATTTAAATAAGGAATTGTTATCTTATGAAATATAAAGCCAATGATCTCACATGTTTTTAATACCAACAGCCTATAAAATAATATCCATCTCCTCCTATATCCATTATGATACTTTAGTTTTCTTCCAAATCTCAAGAACAGGATGCTCAAAATCTGTACATACATAATCGATTAGCCTTATAAACATCATTGTATCTCCGATTAGGATTAAAGATAATAGAGATGATTCTGATTTTGGTGATCAGAAACCAAAGAGAGCGTCCTTCTCAGAACTTCTGCGACTATGGACAAAGCGTGATCCTTTACCTCATTTGTTTGAACATACATATAATTACTACATCTAAACCCAGTAATTGCTGAACCTATTAAATGATACAAATGTAAAATGTTTAATATATACAGGATGAGTTCACAATGAAAAACATGAAGAAAAGTGGGGTAGATAATACTTACCATTTATTGAGCACTGACCACGGGCCAGAACACTATGCCAGCACTTACTGGTACACAGACACTTTCATTTAATTCTAACTAAGTGCGGTAGACATAATCACACCCATATTGCAAATTAGGAAGCTGAAGGTTAGAAAGACTAAGTAATTTGCCCACAAACATAGCCAGAGTATCAAGACACAAAGGCAGATATGCCTCAGACCCCAGTCCATGTTTTTACCACCTCTCTATACCACTAGCCACCACACACACACACACACACACACACACACACACACACACACACAACCCCACACATCTCTTTGTAAATGACGCTGCAAACAAGTTATTTGATGAAGCAATTCCAACAAATCAGGAATTCATTGTAAGAAAATAATCTTTCTTTCCTCTCCAAACCCCTTATTTTGAAGAATCTATAATGTTCTCCAAATACTCTATTTGCTTAATTCTCTTTCCCAACTCCCTTACGGACTAGTTCTGATTGATGGGCTATAAACAACAGGATATGTGTCACTTGCGGGTAGAAGCAGTAAAAGCATCTTTGCCATGATAATCAAGCTAGACACATATTCTAGATGGCAGCTACAATATTGCTATATCTCCATCTGATTGGGTCTCTGAGCACTATGTGACCTTCCTCACATTGACTCATAATGGATATGTATCATGAATGAGAAGCAAGTCGTTATTGCATTAAGCCACTGATATATGGCGGTCAATTTGTTATTAAAACATAACCCAGCCTATCTTGACTAATACATCTGCCAAATAACAAATGATATTAAAAAGAAAAAACTTTATGTCTGAGATTTTACTGCAGCAGTAAAAATTAGTTAAGGTCATAAATGTCCAACAGACAAATAGTCAAATAAACTATTACAAAATTTACCATATAGTAAGCCTGCCAATTAAAATAATTGTGACACTTATGATAAAATATTCAATGGAGAAAGCATATTGCAAACTGCAGCTTTGACATGCATTCTGACACAAAGTATTTATAGGTACATATGAGACTATAAAAGAGATTTGGAAAAAAATAAAACCAGTATTTTGATAAATAATGTAATCTGAAGATAGGAGAGAGATTGTTATTTTATGATGTTGTCTACAAAGGAATGTATTAAAATTGATCCTTTCCTCACACTTCATTATCAAATTAATACTTGATCTTCTTTAATTTATCTTTGTTATTGAAAGTGTTTTAAATAATACATTTTTAATGGAAAACATTAGAAAACCAAAATAGGACCGTTGAAGTATAGGAGTTTTAAGTTGCCAATAGTTGTTTTTCGTATTTCTAATTAATAAAAAAGAAATCAGACCTTGACAGATTAAGCATCCATTTCTCTTCATATTGGCCAGTAGAGAAACTCTTTGCAATTTTATTCTTTACATTTCAATGTAATAGTCACCTGGTCTTATAAGGAAAACTCAACTATAAATGAAAATAAATATCCTCAGAAACTGTCTAATTAAGTTGAGAAATCTTTCTAGCAACTTCTTTCACTAAAAAAAAAAGCCTACCTCACTTTATGAATATAGAAATATGATTTTAGGAAAGACTCACTATCCATGTTTCCTTCCCCCAAATGCTAACTAGTTTTTGAAACAAGATTTCAATTCTCACTTGTTAGAAGCTTCTTTGTTAGAATTTTCTTTGTTAAGCCACAAAAAATAGAATATCAGACCCAAGAGGTGCCATAGAAGGAACGCTAATCATGCATTTCTCACACATTTCTATAGAACCCATGTGGCATGGCTCATTGCAAGTGAAATCTCTAGAGAGAGTGTCACCTGTTTAATTACAAACAGCTGCTAATTTCAAGCTTCACCATAAGACAAATTCCTTAACAGTGAATCTTATCCTAAACAAAATGTATTACATAGCATTTGGTTTATTTTTTTAATATTTATTGTTGAAAATATTACATATGTCCCCTTTTCCCCCACTGACCTTTCCTACACCCCTCCCCATGGACACAGCATTGATTTCTTATAACTAGTATCGCAGTTCTGCTTGAGCCATTTGAAATTGGAGGCAAGATTTGCTTTTCCTTAAGATCAAGATGTCCACTGTGGAATTCACAGGTAGTTTTATTTTAATTTTAATAAATCTTTATTGTTCAGATTATTACAAATCTTCTTTTTCCCCCCATATCTCCCTTCCACCTGGTTGCCACCCCACACTCTGCCTTTACCTCCCCCCACATTGTCCTCATCTATAGGTGTATGATTTTTGTCCAGTCTCTCCCTGCACCCCTCTCACCTTTTTCCCCCAGAGAATTATCAGTCCACTCCCTTTCTATGCCCCTAATTCTATTATATTCATCAGTTTATTCTGTTCATCAGATTTCCAATTCACTTGATTTTTAGATTCACTTGTTAATAGATATGTATTTGTTGTTCATAATTTTTACCTTTACCGTTTTCTTCTTCCTCTTCATAAAGAATACCTTTCAGCATTTCATATAATACTGCTTTGGTGTTGATGAACTCCTTTAGTTTTTTTCTAATCTGTGAAGCTATCTGCCCGCCAATTCTGAATGATAGCTTTGCTGGGTAGAGTAATCTTGGTTGTAGGTTCTTACTATTCATCACGTTGAATATTTCTTGCCACTCCTATCTGGCCTGCATATTTTCTGTTGAGAAATCAGCTGACAGTCTTATGGATGCTCTCCTGTAGGTAATTAACGGTTTTTCTCTTGCTGCTTTTAATATTCTCTCTTTGTCTTTTGCTCTTGGCATTTTAATTATGATGTGTCTTGGTGTGGTCCTCTTTAGATTCCTTTTGTTTGGAGTTCTATGAACTTCCTGGACTTGTAATTCCATTTCTTTCACCAGGTGTGGGAAGTTTTCAGTCATTATTTCTTCAAATAGGTTTTCAGTATCTTACTCTCTCTCTTCTTCTGGCACCCCCATAATTCTGATGTTGGCATGCTTAAAGTTGTCCCAGAGGCTCCTTACACTATCTTCACATATTTTTTTATTATTTTTTCTTTTTTATTTTCCAGTGGAGTGTTTTTTGCTTCTTTGTATTTCAAATCTTTGACTTGATTCTTACGATCCTCTAGTCTGCTGTTAGGTTTCTGTATAATATTTTTTAATTCAGTCAGTGTATGTTTAATTCCTAGTTGGTTCTTTTTCCTCTTGGGTCTCACTAAATTTATCTATTTTTTTCTAGGAAATTCTTGAAAAACCTTATAACCGTGGTTTTGGACTCTATATCTAGTCATTTGTTTTCCTCTATTTCTTTCGTTTGTGATCTGTTCCTTTGTCTCCACATATTTTGCTGCTTCCCTGAGTTAGTAGAGTAGCTTTGTGTGCTAGCTGTCCTATGTGGCCCAGTAGCTTTCCCTTCCCAGTTACCTGAGGTGGACCCCCTTGGTGCACCCCTTTGTGAACTGTGTGAACAGCCTTGTTGTAGTTAAGTCTTGATTGTTGTTGGTATCACTGAGAGGATTGACCTCCAAACCAATTGGTTGTGGGAATCAGCTGTGTCTGCACATGTGCGCTTGCCTCTAGACTTCTGCCTTTCACGTGTGTGGGAGCTTCCAGATCTCTGCCTTTCGGTTCCCCTGAGTTTCCGTGTGCTCTAGGGACCCGTATGAGTCTGGGTCTCCAGGGTCTCAGCCCCCAGATCCCTGTCTTTTGCAGCTCCCTAAGTTTCCGTGCACTCCTTCCTTTTCACAGCAGTCCAGACTCCCGTTATGAGTCTCGCCTGGAGCTGGGGCTTAGTTTCAGTCGGGAGTTTCAGTCTCCCTTCCACTAGAGCAGTGGTTCTCAACCTTCCTAATGCCATGTCCCTTTAATGCAGTTCCTCATGTTGTGGTGACCCCCAACCATAAAATTATTTTCGTTATGTAACTGCATTAAAGGGACGTGGCATTAGGAAGGTTGAGAACCACTGCACTAGAGGAAGCCAGACAGGCACTCTACCACCCATCCTCTCCACATGTGTGTTTCCATACCTCAGCTTTTTACAGCTCCTCTGAGTCTTTGTGAGCCCCACTCTTTACTTCTAGTTGTAGAATTTTCACTCAGCCATCTTCCCTGTGGTTCTGGATGGTGTCCGTTCTTTCTTTTAGTTACAGTTTTGAAATTGTTGTGGGAGGCAGCAGCTTTGGTGAACACCTATGCCGTCATCTTGGTTTCTCCCCACAGGTAGTTTTAAAATGCAGCCCTAGATTTGGCTTCATTGAGTCAATAGGAAAAATAATAATAATGCAGAAAAACAAGTCTTCACAGACTAAGTCACTGGGAAACTTCAGTGTTATTGGGATTTAGTTATCCATTGATGATCTTGTGGAAAGAAAGAAGCAATCTATTCTTGGTGATAAATTTCAAGGGTCATCTTCAAAGAAAATAAATCAAAATGGAAAACATGCTCTAATGAAAATCAAAAAGGCCTCCTGTTGTCATAATCATTTCATCAGTGATAATGCTTTACTTTCAAGGAAGCTGAGTAAAGAAATCAGCATGTCCATCCAAAATTAGAACCTAGATTGAAATGCCAATAATAATTACTCTTGATGACACTGAAATACCACTCAAAATATTAATACTTTAATCATACTAAAAATAGAAGACATAAGGATAACAGTTTGAGAGAACTTGACATTGTTGTCCATGTTAAAGATAGTATTCTCGAAAACCTAGTAAAACCACATAATGATGTTTAGTCATTTGAAATAAGAGATTTGTGGCAGGCACTATTGATTGCCTTCCCAACGAACACTTCCTCCTTCATTTTTGCTAAGAAAACCGCAATTTGGATTCTTTTAGCTATGTGCTGTTAAGAAATAACAAACTTGGAAACAAGGCAAAATAATGACTGCCTGTATTTCTATGTCTAATAGGATCAACCAAAGAGTATCTAATTCTTTAGGGAAATGTATATTTAGTTGACTTACAATGAACTCTCAGCTTTGTAAAGAGATATTAATTTGAAGAACATTAATAAGTTGCAAGGAATTTCTGTCTAATGAAAAAGATAACCTCTAAGGTTACAGTTTGATAGTACTCTAGGATGTTAATAAATTTTATAACGAATTTAGCGATTGCATTTCAACATTCTCTCTTTCTTCGACCCTATCTATCACTTTCCCCTAACCAACTTTGACCCAGTTTTACTATTTTGATGGCTCCCCTCATTAAGGAGTTATCTTTGACACGTGTTCATTTTACACTTGATAAGAGGCATGCTATTAACCATTTGAAATTTAGACTTTGACAGTATCCAGCCCCAGGGAATAAATTGTGATTAATCTCAGATACATGTGGAATTCCCTTACCCCTTTACCAGTAATTGTTCTAGGAAGGAGCATATGGACCTGTTCTGATCAATGACACAAAAAGAAAGGTCTGCTGGGCCTTCTAGGAAAAAGCCTGCTTTCTCTGAAAAAAAAAAAGATGATAAAGAGAAAGCCTTTTTTCATCACTTTCCAAGTTTCTTGCTTAGAATGGTGTTATACAGACCTGAGTCAGCCATCTTGCAATGAGATGAGACATCCGTGAATACACTATAGAGAAGATAGAGCAGATGAATCCAGGGAAGACCCAAGTCCTTGACAACATCACTGGGTCGCATTATTGATCATGAACCACCTAGTTCTGCACTTCTGGTTAAATATACAACGTAAGTCTTCATTATATTATGAGATGAATGTTTTGTCACTTGCAGCTATAAAAGCATTCTTAACTGACAGATTAGAAAGCAATAGGAAAAAAATGAAATGCAGAGAAATATTATTTGAGTTCTTAGTTGCTACAATCAAAAGAACTGTTTAGTATAATATCCCAGAGTCTGATCAGAAAACATAGAGACATATTTGAATCTTTGCTGTGGCAGTGAATGGGCCAAGGGCTGCGAGTGTAGCAACAGAATGAAAATAAATGGTCTATAACCCCGAAATGTTTTGGACCATTTCAGGAAGGATAGTGCTGAACCATTTTTTGAAATAAGAATATTTACTTGGTTGGATAGCTTCTCATCTTTGATTGGCTAGCTCGCAATGTCAATAGCAGCTCTACAACTCTTTAGTTCTGACAGGCAGAACTTACTTTGGTTGCTGTTTCAACAAAATTGCCTTCATTAGGTACTTTATGAACATTGACATCCCTTTGGTTAGTTTGGAGATTGCATATATGTCATATCGTACTCTCTGTAATAAACTTATTATAGAAGACATTGATGACTATGATTTACTTTTCCAGGGTGACAGAATTCTTTGAATTCCCAAGCAGTGGACATTCTGATTAAACAATGAACATGCTCTATATTTTTTAACATAGTGAACCTGAAATTATCTTCACAAAAGCATCAAATTATTCTGATTCATGCTTAAATGATAAATGTATACAGAGTTACAAAGGGTCTTTGAGAGGTCATCCTATCCTAATCTTGGTTTAAAGGTGAGGAAACAGAGACCCAAGGGAATTTTATCATCATTAAAAAATGCAGGTGCTCCCCTGGTCTCTAAATCAGTAGAAAAATAGAGCAAATTGAAAAGATGGTATTTCTTATCCCAGGTTTCTGCACCTCTCTCAAATACTCCAGGAGGCGGGGGGAGGGAGAGGTGTTGCAGAAGGAACTGAGTGATAGTAAGAGCTGTAGTAGATGCTGCTGTGGCCCCAGCCATAACTTCTAGTGCTTACCTCTCAAAAGTCAAATGTTACTTAGTGTAAAACCCTCTAACTCTCTGGTCATATGTGATTGGTCAGTCAACATGGTTGGTTAACACCCCTGGAATCAATAAGAGAGAGAGGGGAGAGAGGGAGAGAGAGAGAGAGAGACAGAATAAATAGTGCTCCTTTTAGTTCTCCTTTTTAAGGTGACCAACTTATTCCCATTTGGTCAGGATTTTTTAGTACTGGGAGTCCAGCATCTAAAGACACCTCTCAGCCAATTCTAACCGGAGAATTGGTTACCCTAATTAGGATATCTCAGTGGCATGTTCTGCATTGTGTTCTATAGTTCCTCGGTATGATTGAGCTTCAGGTGCCCACAGTAATCACTGGCTTGAGAACACACTCTTTGTGGCCTTGTTCCCTAACCTGTTTTACTTCCACACCAAGGTTTTTTCAGAATTACCTCCAAAATAATTTATTTTTGAAATCCTTATTTCAAGATCTACTTTGGGGAAACTCAAACTAAGATAACAATTAACAGTTATGGAGAGCTCACTACTTATCAGGCACTATCCTAAATGCTTTACATATTTTAGTATATTTAATATTCATAATACTTTGAGGTTGTAATATTACCACCCCCATATTATAGTAGAGGAAACGCACAGTTTATTTTACCCACACACATACAGCCAGCAAGTGGTGGAATGAGATTTGAACCCAATCTAACTCCAGATCTTGCATTTGTAATTACTCCCCTACCACGTGGTGTGGAAAATAAAGCCTTTAATCAGAACCACCGCCAGAGAATTCTTTCAGAGAACATGTTCTGTGTGAGTCAACCATTTTCACCTCTGAGGGGGAAGTTACAGACACATGTGTTGTAGGAGATGCAGTATGAGCCATGCTAGAATCTGAGAGCAGATAGAAATGCCCTGTGATGGGCATAATTGGCACAGCAACCCCTATAGGCTCCCAAAAGTTGATGTACAAGGGGGACAGGGACTCTGAAGCCTCGGGAAGCAGAGGTGAGGAGGTGCAGTTGAGGACCAAAGGTCAGTGACTGAATCAAGGTTTGTTCCTGCGCACAGAAGAGTTGGGTCACCAGCCCATCTCCGCCCTCATGGATGTACACTGGAGTCTCAGAGCGAGCTCCCTGCAGGGGCAGCTAACATTTGGATGATGATCTTTGCCTTTGTTGGGTTCTCCAAAAAGCGGATGCTGAAGCCAGGATGTGGTTGTCATTAGTTTACTTAGTAGGTCATCCCTAAGAGCATGAATGAGATGGTAGGTAGAGTGAGAAAAGGAAAAGAGGGAAACCAGTAAAAGGTGCATCCATAAGCAGGTTTCCACCATGGACCGCTATGGCTCCATCCCTCTGGAGACCCTCAGAGAAATTGCATGTAACAGAATAGTCCAACTGAGGACTGAGGAAGCTAGAGCATTTAGTAATCAAGTCCATCCCTCATTGGTTAATAGTCACTCTTGGAGCGTTAACTCTTCAGCATTGCTTACCAACCATACTCCTGGTATGAAAGAGCCAAGAATTTCCTCCTGTAAGGAACTGTTGTCAGGTGACCTCTGTGGTAAACCAAGGAGATGGGAATATAGTGCCTGCCACAGTTATCTTCCTCCAAATACTTGGAGTCAAGGTATATATATATAAAATTTCTGGGAATATCAGCTAAGACTTAATACCATTTACCAAAAAGGGGATAAATCGGCCACTGTTAGAGGCATGAGCACACTTAGGAGAACTTCACGAAACATCCAAAATTTCACAGGACTCAAAGTCATGAATAATAACAATAATACTCATTATGTCAACCATTATTTACTATGCACCTAATATATGGCAAGTATTGCCTCATGGTGAACAAAGTTCATGCCTTTATGAAACTTGCATTTTAATGAAACAAAAGATCATAAATAAATATATAGCATAATGTTAGCTGCCAATACATGTCACGAAGAAAATAAGGTAAGGGGCTAGAGACAGGTGGATGGGAGGTAGGAGTCATTTATATACTGTGACCAAGGCAGACCTCTAGAGGAGAAGATGTTTGAGGGGATGCCTGAATAAAACGCTATATTAAATCATGGGTGCTGTGAATCCCTGGGATTAGAAGCATTCCAGGGAGAGAGATCCGCATATAAAAAGTCCCAGAAGTGGAACATGTCTGCATGGCCAAGGAACCACAAGGAAATGGCAACTTGATGAAAGTGAGGGATAAAGGAAATCAGTAAGAAAGGCTATCAGAGAAATAAACAAAAGCCAAATCATATGAGGCTTTAGATTTTGTTCAAAGCGTGATGTGAAGTCATCCTAGGGATTTGAATAGACCTGGTTTACATTTAGAAAGATTGTTCGAGCTGCTGTGTGGGACGTAGACTCTAGGCAAAAGTGCAAGTAGGAACACGAGTTAAGAAATCATTGCGGTCGTTTAGGGAAGAGGTGATAGTAGCTGGGACTAGAAAGATTGAAATTGTCTGGTTTTTGATAGGGTCACAGCTGACATTTATTGAACATTCACTGTTTAAGGGCTTTACAAACATTATCTTCATAACCACCCTCTGAAGTAAATATCACTAGTCCTACGTACTAAGTAGGAAACTAACATTTAAAGAGGGTAACTTGCCCCAGTCCCCTCAACTAGCACTGACTTACCAAAGAAAAATCGAAAATTTAAACAAGCAAATTAACATATCCAAGGCTGCATCAGTAATATACAATAGGGTCTGAGCTCATACAAATTTGTCTAACTCAAGACCTAAATCTATTTTGTTTCCAAAGAAACAAACGTGGGCCACGATGACTAATATTAAGCTAATATTTGAGGCAAACTTGTTATATTCAGGGTAAGAAAGGAATACTGTCACATATTAATCATGGACAAGGGAAGACTAGAGAGGACTGGGGTTGGCATTAAACCCAGGGCTAGGGCATTTGACTTATGGACTGGGCCATGTACTAGAGCCCTTGGGGTGAGGAGGTACTTGGATTCACATAAAACAAGATTTTTGAAGGCCTCTAGAAGCCATGAAATATGTTCAAGTGAACATAAATGTTGGACTGTACACTCCCCTTCTCTAGGCCCACAGTAGGTTTGTCCAGTTTAAGTAATTCTGATCTGAACAGGATGGTCTGTGAACCATCTGAGCCCTTATGACCACAGGAGAAGGTGGGAACATACTTCCTCGACGGGTCAGCCTTGGAAATCTGCATGAAAAATGACACGGGGCGAATCAGCAGCTGACAGGGCCGCTTCCCACCAAGTGAGAGTTTAATAAACACAATCTAAATGCGCCCCAGCTTGGCTTCAGCGATTTGAAAGTGACATCCAAGGTGGCATAAGCGCCGAGGAGGAAATCACAGCCTGGCTTGCAGTTGGAAATTGCTAGCTTGGTGGCAGCTGCTGTTCACTCATGGTCGAGCTGAATAGGATAACACAAGGGTCGAGATGATGCCTTCGCCTTCCTCGGCTATGGAGCAAATAGGAGTTCAGGAAAATCTTATTTACGGTCAACCAAGTATTTACTACATGTGGTCAGAGCTGTTAAATGTCATATAGACCATGGCGGCAGAGAGGGAGAAGGGGCTTACCATATGACCAGCATTCGGGAGAAATTACAGAGGGCTTCCAGTTATCTGTGATGCCTTTCAGCTCCAAAGCCACCCTTCTTTGTCCTGATTTGCGATACTGGAGCTGGATCCCATAAATATGTTTCCTTTGCCAAGTGGTGCAGTATTAGTTTTACCAATAAAAGGTGCTAGAGGTCCATGGCAGGGTAAAGGGAAATTCCTTTTCTTAATGTGCTGTTTGTTTCTTTTTTTTAAATATTTTTTTATTTTTTTACAGAGAAGAAGGGAGAGGGATAGAAAGTTAGAAACATTGATGAGAGAGAGACAATGATCAGCTGCCTCCTGCACGCCTTCTACTGGGGATGTGCCCGCAAGCAAGGTACATGCCCTTGACCGGAATCAAACCTGGGACCCTTTAGTCTGCAGGCCGACGCTCTATCCACTGAGCCAAACCGGTTTCGGCTGCTGTTTGTTTCTTGCTTGCTTCTGCAGCGCACAGTGGCCAGGGGCATTCAGAACACTCAGCTGTGCCCACTCCTCAGTGAGTGTCAGGATACCCCCACAGGTGGCTTCCTAGTCAGTGGCATTATTACAAGGAGCTTCCAATAAAATTCTACTTGCAACCCAGAGGGCAGCTTTTCAGAGTGTTTTGTAGCACCTCATGGGCAACTTCTCGTAAGTCTCATCTGTACCCCAGTAAGTAGCTTCCTAGGGAGTTTAATTGGCACCCAAGCTAGTGTTATTGTTTTTAAATATATTTTTATCGATTTCAGAGAGGAAGGGAGAGGGAGAGAGAGAGAAACATCAATGATGAGAGGGAATCATTGATTGGCTGCCTCCTACATGCCCCCTACTGAGGATAGAGCCTGCAACCTGGGCATGTGCCCTTGTGTGCTCTTGACCGAATCGAACCCGGAACTCTTCAGTCAGCAAGCCGATGCTCTTATCCCCTGAGCCGAACCAGCCAGGACATAGCCAGCGGTTTCCTGTTTGCTGGCCCTCAGTGAAAGCCTTGGAGTCTAAGGGGGGAGGGGCTTCTCAACATTTGTTCCTGCCTCAGCCCTGAAAGTAATGGTTGCCCCTACTATCTGCTTCCTTGTATTCGTTAGAATTATTCTTTACCCTTAGTAGTTAGTCCTTTTTTATTAGTTAATAACTCTTGATGTTAAACTCCCTGTGTTCTAATTATTGTGGTTTCTGCCTCCTGACTGAAAACTCGTTGGTACTAAAGGTAAGAGAATTTACTTGCAAAATGGGGGGGATAGCTACAGTCATGCCCCACAGAATGACACTTCCACAACGACAGGCCACATATACAATGGTGGTCCCATGAGATTATATTGGGGCCTGAAATTCCCATCCCCTAGTGAGATCGCCATCATAATGCACAATGCCATTACGCGTGTGTCTGTGGTGCTGGCTGGTGTAAACAAACCTGCTGGCCTTCCAGTCATACAGAAGTATAGCACCTATAGTTGTATACAGTATGTACTACTTGGTGATAATGATTCGTTTGAAGTGGCAAGAAGTAATTTCAGAGAGTAACAATAGATTAAGAACTAACCAATTACAGTGGTACCTCAAGATACGAGTGCCCTAACATACGAGATTTTTGAGATACGAGCCGTCGAGCAAGTGATTTTTGCTTTGAAATACGAGCAACAGTTGAGATACGAGTCATCGCATGGATCGGCCAGCTGCACACAACCCACCAGTTTACCGAGACTCGACGGTCTCATAGTTTCCCACGCCTCAACGTTACGGAACGAATTAAACTCGTATCTCGAGGTACCACTGTAATTAATTCAACAATGTTCCCTGAGTACCTACTATATGTCAGTTTCTAAGCGCAGGTCTCCAGCAATAAATAAAACAAAGATATCTGCCCTTGTGGAGCTTAAATTTTACAAGGGAACAGAGGGTGAGGCAGGAGAGAGACTGTAAACAGCAGACATGATAAACACCTTGGTATAATAGATGTTGATGAATGACATGGAGTGGGGAGTGTGTTCATTTCTTTTTGCGACTGTAACAAATCACCATAAATAATAGTTTGGTTTTCATTGTTGTGTTGGTAATCCTCACCAGAGGATATTTTGACATTGACTTGTAGAGAGAGTGGAAAGGAGGGGGAGCTATATATATAGAGAGAAAGATCAATGTGAGAGTGATACATCGATTGGTTGCCCCTCACATGCATCCCAATCAGGGCCAGGGATCAAACCTGCAACCAAGGTACGTGCTCTTGACTGGAATCAAACCCAGGAGCCTTTAGTGCAGAGGCCAATGCTCTATCCACTGATTGAAACCAGATAGGACACCATAAATAATAGTTTTAAAAACACAAATTTAATGTGTGATGGTTTGCAGGTCAGAAGCACTAAAATCAAGGTATTGGTATTAGCAGGACTGTATCCTTTCTGGAGACTCTAAAGAGGATTCATTTCCTTGCCTATTTCAACCTTTAGAGAGCACCTTCAATTCTTTGGCTCATAGTCTCTTCCTCATCTTCAAATCCAGCAAGATAACATCTTCAAATTGTTATCCTCTCTTACCTCTGTCTCCATGTCACAGCTCTGACTCTGACTCTCCTGCTTCCCTCTTATAAGGACCTGTGTGATTATATCAGGCCCGCACAGATAAGACAGGACAATGTCCTCCTATCAAGATCCTTCACTTAATCGCACCTGCAAGGTCCCTTTTTCTATGTAAGGTCACATATTTGCAGGTTTGGGGGATTAGGATGTGAACATATTGAGAGGGGCATTATTCTGCCTACCACAAGGGGGTTGCATTTTTAAATTGTTGGCCATGCTAGGCATCATTAAAAGGTAAGATTTCAGCAAAACTTAAGGTAAGGAAGTTACCTCTGAAGTTACACTTACTGAAAATGTTATGGAAAGGGGTAACAACCAGCACAAAGGCCCTGAAGCTGGAAGGAACTACAGTGGTATCTCGAGATACGAGTTTAATTCATTCCGTAACCTTGAGGCATGGGGAACTATGAGACACTGGAGTCGCGGTAAACTGGTGGGTCGTGTGCAGCTGGCCGATCCGCGCAATTACTACTATCTCAAATGTTGCTCGTATTTCAAAGCAAAAATCGCTCGCTCGACGGCTCGTATCTCAAAAAACTCGTATGTTAGGGCACTCGTATCTCAAGGTGCCACTGTAATGTGTTAAGGAAACAAATTAGCACAGCTGCAGAGAGTTGGTGATGAAGAGTACCAAGAGATAAAATAGAGAGAGGAAATCATTTGAGATGAATAATTGGGGTGAGGACATTGATTAGAGGAAGAAAGTCATCTGCCTTACATGGTAAAGGTTCTCTGGCTGCCATGTTGAGAGAAGACTATAGGAAGACAAAGGATCAATTGATAAGAAGTGCTTGGAATGTCCCAGGGAGAAGAATGCTGAGACGAAATTCACACATGGAAGGAATGAAAACACAACTTGGGGTCTTGGGTCCGGTATTTTCTGCTCCTATAATGTATGTGGGGTTCCTGAAATATTAGACTAAGGAAGTATATTCCATGTATGTTATAGAGAATTATAAAAAAAGAATGTAAGCAGAACAATGTTAATGTTTCTAAGACTTTCATAGAGGCAACCATAGAAAAGCTGTCTCACTGAACAGAAATTCCAATGTGCATGTTTCTCCTATTCTTGATAACTTTTTCAGTGTATTTGGTACATTGTCGAACATGTGCAGAACTTGTGATAATGGGTACTTGGTTAGACAATTTCATTTTTATTTCTTCCTTGATCTCTCTGGTTATCCAGTCATTGTTTAATGGCATGATGTTTAGTCTCCATGTGTTTGATTTCTTTAGATTGTTTTTATTGTAGTTGATTTTCAGTTTTATGCCACTGTGATCTGAGAAGATGCTTGATATGATTTCTGTCTTCTCGAATTCGAAGAGACTTTGCCTCTACCTTTGAAAATGACCCATGTGCACTTGAGAAGAATGTATATTCTGTGACTTTGGGGTGAAATGTTCTGAAGATGTCAATTAATTCCATCTGGTCAAGTGAGTCATTTAGGATCGATGATTCTTGTCCGGTTGTCTGGTTATGCAGTTCTCTGTCTCCTTATCCCGGGTGAAATCTGACCTTTCTGTGGGGTGTGTAGAGCTCCCCTGAATCCGAGTGTTTGCACCAATTGGGGACCAGTGTTCTGGGGCTCTCAGCTGTTCAGTGGGTGCCACAGCTTTAGATTTTCAGGCTTCAGTAAACATCCACTTTCCCCTTCAAGATGGCACGGTCTCTGCGTCTGAGCTGGTGGCTCTGGGAGAAAACCCAGCAGCAGTCGGGGCTGTCCAGTCAGGGGAACTCCGTCTAGCAGTCCCCCACCTTCTCCTGGAGTATAGTTGTCCCTTAATTTGCCAACAAACACTCCCAGTGTGACCCTCAGCTGTTCTGTCTGTTCAGGGACAAGGTTTAGGACACATCCGTCTATTCCACGGGCATTTTTTTTCTACAGTTTTATTTTTAATGACAAACACCTGACAGTTCAGATGGTCCCTTACCTTAATGAACCAGATGCTGATTTTTAAACCTACGGAAGTGATGCTTATGGTGAAGAAAGAGGCTTTTCATCTACTATCAAGCTGATCCTAACAAGGGACCTGTTGTTTAATGGGGCGGGGATCACTAAAGACTCAGTTTCTCCTCTGCAGTTGTATAAACTTGGGAAACTAACTTTACTAAACACTCAAGATGATCAATCCTGGAGAAGCAAGACGGATAGTACAACCAAGTGCTAATTAATTAACGAAGTGTGAGGTTTAAGACAATCAGTTTTCTAGAGAGAAAACTTATTTCTGATAATAGCCACTTGAAAGACTAAATTATAGAATATAAAAACTCATATTACTAAAAGTTTAAATTTATATATTTCTTCATGCCAGGTAATGTTCTGACTACATTTTTATTCATTTACTCAACAAATAATTATTGAGCACCTTCTTTATGCCAGACATTGTCCCAGGCACTTGGAAAACAGGAGTTTCACAAAAAAGGTTCATGCTTTGCATATTTTGAAGATAAAGCCAACAGGATTTCCTGGTGGATTGGATATGAAGAGTTATATAAAGGGAAGTCAAGGATGAAGCCAATTTTTAGGGAAGGAAATGTGATCAGTGAAGAATTCTCCATGAAGGTGCCCATCTGGACAACTGGACTCCCTTGGTTGTAGCCAAATCTTCAATTACAGCCTATTGCACCCAACAGCCTTGTGTTACTGATATTTGGAGGGAATTCAGGTGAAACAGAGGTGCCTGTGCATGGGACAGGTTTCAGGAGGCAAGATTGTGACGTACTGAATGTGGATTAAGAATTTGGATGGAGTAGGAATTCAAAGAGAAAGAGGCCCAGGGAACTGTCAATCTCCCAACATGAACGACCTTACAAACACTGCAACAGACCCCGAGCATTCCGAACATACAGAAGCGAGCTTGAGACACTTGAGGAAGTTTACATGGGACTCATATAAAAAGAGGGGCTGGAGAAAGCTAAAAGACTGGAAAGTATTTGGGGATTCAGAATGTATTACCTTTTATTGCATAGTTATAAATATAATTATTTGAGTTAGTAACTAAGATAAACATTGCAAACCTTAGTCAACCTTAAAAGACAGGCTACTAAATGATCCTTATTTCATAAGTGAGAAAAAATTGGGACCTAGAGAGGATAAGCAAATTGCTCACCCTCACCCAGCAAGAAAGAGGAGAAGTCTTAAACTTTAAGCCTTAATCATGGGTCTTTTTGACCCTATGAAATAAGCTCTCCTTGGACTGGCAGTTAGCAAATAGTATCCCTGTGTGTGATATCTTTTATGTGTGTACACATGCCTAAGTTAACCATTGGGCACACGTGTGTGTATTTTAAGCGTTATCATGGTTTGATGATTCTGATTTTTTTCTTTGCTTTTAAAACTCTAAATTAAATAAGCCTATCAGTTGTGGTATATTCTAGACATCATCAACATGGCATAAGCATCAAGAGGCAGGGTTTTTTGTCTGTGTTGTTCATTCAAAACATTCAACAGCTCCTGGCACATAGTAGGTGCTCAACAAGTGTTTATCAAGTAAAAAATTGGCATAACCATCCAACCATCTGGTTTGGTAAGGATGTCAACAAAATCTGGACCTTGACTGGGTTGGATATTCAAACAGTACCCAAAAGGGACTCTCTGTCAGTTGGAAGTGCTCCAGTAGATGCCAAGATAAACCAGACTGAGACTAAGAGAACGTAGAGAAATAATGTTTTCTGTGTAACAGGCAATTGTACCTTGTAAATGAGTGTTGTCCCATCTAAGACCCTGCCTAGGGTCTCTGCCACTTACCAAATTGGGGAAAAGGGAACCAGTTCTACTTGCTCTGCTGCTAGTGAAGCAGCCATCTTATATAAAAACTGTTGTTTGACATTTTACCCCTGCTATTTTGGCTTCTGTAAACACTTGCTTGCTTAAATAACAAGGAAAATAAGACTGCTCCCATTCCAGAGAGGCCATGGACTATTCCCCAGACAGAATTGTCAGTGCTGACACCAGTCAAGGCCTTGAGATATGGTCTCAAGGCCCCTTCCCAGCACTTAGGCCTTCTTTCCCAGAAGGCCCTGAAGTCTAATTCCAAATTTGGGAGACAAAACAGCTAGGAAAAGTATAAATACAAAAGGTTTCCTCCAGGTGTTGGTGATGTGGGGGGGGCAGCAGAATTTGGAAGGCACATTTTTCTCTGGCCCTACACTTAAGAAAATGTAACTCCCTTCTTTAAGCATGGCTTGTTTTTTTTTTTTTTTTTCCGGCCTTCTGTAACACTATAATCTATGGTAATTACTGTTAAACTGCTTTTAGCAATATTCTGTGATCCAGGCATACATACTTGGCTCCTGAGTTAACTTCCTGTTTCAACTTCCAGTTTCACCTCCCTTTGAGTTTTAGCATCTTATTTAGTATTCCCCTTCCGACCAAAAGCCATCATCCCCATTTCAAACTTTCCTCCAGAAACTCTGGCTACTGGTCTGGTCAGGCCTGTTCAGTGCATCTTCCCTTCATTTTAAGTAATATTGTCCTAATCTTGTCCTCACTATGGCTTTTGCCTTCATGATAGCTGGTTTTACCTAGACCACCTTCATAAATTATAGGTTTTCTTTCTTTTTTCTGCATTTTTAATTAATGTATTACATGTGTACATATCTTCCCATTACCCCCCCAAATCCACTCCCATGCATGCCCTTATCAGTGTCTTGCATCCATTGGTTATGCATATATGCATGCATATAAGTCTTTTGGTTGATCTTTTATCTACCCCAACTCTCCCTAAACTTCCCGCTATAATTTGACAGTCTGTTTGATGCTTTACGACTTATATATCTATGTTTTTGTTCATTAGTTTATAATGTTCTTTATTATCCATAAATGAGTGAGATCATGTGGTATTTTTCTTTCATTAACTGGCTTATTTCACTTAGCACAATGCTCTCCAGTTCCATCCAGGTTGCTGCAAATCGTAAGAATATTTTATTTTTTATGGCAGCATAATATTCCATTGTGTAGGGGTACCATTGTTTGCTGATGGGAACCTAGGGTGTTTCCAAATTTTAGCTATTTTAAATTGTGCTGCTTTGAATATAGGGGTGCGTATATCCTTTCTGATTGGTGTTTCTAGTTTCTCAGGATAGATTCCTAGGAGTGGGATGACTCGGTCAAATGGGAGTTCCATTTTTCATTTTTTGAGTAAAGTCCTTACTGTCCTCCACAGTGGCTGCACCAGCCTGCATTCCCACCTGCATTGCACGAGGGTTCCTTTTTCTCCGCCTCCTCACCAACATTTGTCATTTGTTGATTTGTTGATGATTGCCATTCTGACAGGTGTGAGATGGTATCGCATTGTTGTTTTGATTTGCATCTCTCAGATAATTAGTGATGCTGAGCATGTTTTCATGTGTCTCTAAGCCTCCTTGCTGTCTTCTTTCAAAAATATTCTATTTAGGTCCATTGCCCATTTTTTTATTGGATCATTTATCTTCCTTTTATTAAGTTGTATAAGTTCCCTGTAGATGTTGGAGATTAAAACGTTATAAGTGATAACATTTGCAAATAAGTTTTCCCATACAGTGGGCTTTCTTGTTTTGTTGATGGTTTCTTTTGCTGTGCAAAAGCTTTTTGTTTTGATGTAATCCCATGTGTTCATTTTCTCTTTCGCTTCCATTTCCTTAAGAGCAGTATCAGTGAAGAAGTTCCTTCAGCATATGTCTGAGATTTTGATGCTTGTGGACTCCTCTGATATTTTTATGGTTTCCCATCTTACATTTAACTCCTGTATACATTTTGAGTTGATTTTTATGTATGGTGTAAGTTGGTGGTGTAGTTTCATTATTTTTGCATGTATCTGTCCAAATTTCCCAACACCATTTATTGAAGAGACTGTCTTGACTCCGTTGTATGTTCATGCCTCCTTTGTCAAATATTAATTGAGCACAGTGATTTGGGTCAATATCTGGATTCTCTATTCCATTGGTCTATATGTCAGTTCTCATGCCAGTACCATGCTGTTTTTGTGAACAGTTGATTTGTAATACAGCTTGAGGTCTGGTATTGAGATCCCACCTACGTTATTCTTCTTTCTCAGGTTGCTGTGGCTATTCGAGGTTTTTTTTTTTCTTCAAGATGACGAGTAGGTGAGTTCTTTCTAGGTCTGTGAAATATGCCATTGGTATTTCTTTGGGGAGTGAATTGAATTTATAGATTGCTGTGAGTAGTATGGACATTTTAATGATGTTGATTCTCACAATCCATGAACATGGTATGCTCTTCCATCTGTTTAAATCTTCTGCCATCTCTTTTTTCAGTGTCCTATAGTTTTCTACATATAGGTCTTTTACCTTCTTAGTTAAGTTTATTCCTAAATATCTTAATATTTTTGGTGTGATGGTAAATGGGATTGCTTTTTTAGTCTCTCTTTCTATAAGTTCACTCTTGATGTACAAAAATGCATAGATTTCTTGGTGTTAATTTTGTATCCTGCTACATTGCCAAATTCATATATTAAGTCTATTAGTTTTTTGATAGAGTCTTTTGGGTATTTTATGTACAATATCATATCTTCTGCAAATAAGAACAGCTTTACTACTTTTTTTCCAATTTGGATGCATTTTATTTCTTCTTCTTGTCTAAATGCAATGGCTAATATTTCCAGTACTATGTCGAACAGGAGTGTTGAGAGTGGGCAGCCCTGTCTTGTTCCTGTTCTTAGGGGAAATGGTTTTAGATTTGCCCATTGTGTATGATGTTATCTCTGGGTCTATCATATATGGCTTTTATTATGGTAAGGTATGAACCCTCTATTCCCACCTTGTTGAAAGTCTTTATCAAGAAAGGGTGCTGGATTTTGTCAAATGCTTTTTCTTCATCAATTGATATGATTATGTTATTTTTATCTCTCAATTTGTTTATGTGATGTACCATGTTTATTGATTTGCGGATATTGTACCATCCTTGCATTTCTGGGATAAATCCTACTTGGTCATGGGGTATGATTTTCTGATGTACTGCTGGATCCAATTTGCTAGAATTTTGTTGAGGATTTTGGCATCTACATTCATGAGGGATATTGGCCTGAAATTCTCTTTCATTGTGTTGTCTTTATCTGGTTTTCGTATTTGGGTGATGCTGGCTACATAGAACAAGCTTGGAAGTGTTCCTTCCTCTTGAATTTTTTGGAATAGTTTGAGGAGGATAGATTTTAATTATTCCTTGATTGTTTGGTAAAACTGTCCTGTAAATCCATCTGGCTCAAGCTTTTGTTTGCTGGAAGCTTTTGGATGACTGCTTCAATTTCTTCCATAGTTATTGGCCTATGGAGATGTTTGGATTCTTTTTTATTGAGTTTTGGAAGGTTATATTTTTCTAGGAATATGTCCATTTCCTCCAGGTTCAGTTTGTTGAAATAGAGTTGTTCATAGTATTTTTTTTAATCCTTAATATTTTGGTGGGGTCTGTTGTTATTTCACCTCTTTCATTTCTGATTTTGTTTATTTGGGTCCTCTCTCTTTGCTTCTTGGTGAGACTATATAGAAGTTCATCAATCTTGTTTATCCTTTCAAAGAACCAACTCTTGGTTTTGTTGACCTTTGGTATTGTTTCTTTGGTTTCTATGTCATTTATCTCTGCAGTGATTTTTATTATTTCCTTCCTTCTGCTTATACTGGGCTTTTCTTGTTACTGTCTTTTTAACTCTTGAAGTTGTAAGGTTTAGCAATTTATTACCATTGTTTCTTGTGTGTTTTTTTTGTTGTTGTTTTTTGCAGTAGGCTTGTAGAGCTATGCACTTGCCTCTCAAGACTGTTTTCACTGTGTCTCATAGATTTTGGATTGTTGTGTTTTCATTGTCATTTGTTACCATGATGTTTTTTATTTCTTCCTTGATCTCTCTGGTTATCCAGTCATTGTTTAATACCATGATGTTTAGTCTCCATGTGTTTGATTTCTTTGGATTGTGTTTATTGTAGTTGATTTCCAGTTTTATGCCACTGTGATCTGAGAAGATGCTTGATATGATTTCTATCTTCTTGAATTTGAAGAGACTTTACCTATGACCCAACATATGGTCTGTCTTTGAAAATGACCTATGTGCACTTGAGAAGAGTGTATATTCTGTGGCATTGGGGTGAAATGTTCTGAAGATGTCAATTAATTCCATCTGGTCTAATGAATCATTTAGGATTTATGTTTCTTTGCTGATTTTTTTTTTTTGTTTAGAGGATTTGTCCAATGGTGAGAGAGGGGTAATAAAATCTCCTACTATGATTCTCTCAATCTCTTCCTTGATATTCTTCAGGAGTTTTTTTTATGTATTTGGGTTCTCCTGTATTGGGTGTCTATATGTTTACCAGAGTTATTTCTTCTTGTTGGATTGCTCCCTTTAGTATTATAAAGTGTCCTTCCTTATCTCTTGTTATGTCCTTCACTTTGAGATCTATCATATATAAGTATTGCTACCCCAGCTTTTTATTCATTTCCATTTGCCTGAAAAACCTTTTTTTAAAAAATGTTTTATTGATTTTTTTACCGAGAGGAAGGGAGAGGGATAGAGAGTTAGAAACATCGATGAGAGAGAAACATCGATCAGCTGCCTCCTGCACACCCCCACTGGGGATATGCCCGCAACCAATATACATGCTCTTGACCGGAATTGAACCTGGGACCCCTCAGTCCACAGGCTGACGCTCTATCCACTGAGCCAAACCGGTTTCAGCTGAAAAACCTTTTTCCATCCCTTCACCCTCAGTCTGTGTGTGTCTTTTTTTCTGAAGTGGGTTTCTTGTATATAGCAGATATATGGGTCATAATTTCTTATCCAATCTGTTACCTTATGTCTTTTGATTGGAGCATTTAATCCATTTACATTTTAAGTTATTATTGATAGGTACTTATTTGTCACCATTTTTATTCTTTATCCTTGTGTTCTTTCTTCGCTTCCTATTTCTTCTTTTTTTTTTTTTTTTTTTTTTTTTTACAACAGATGCTTTAGCATTTCTTGCATTGCATTGCTGGTTTGGTGGTAATAAATTCCCTTAGTTCTTTTGTTCTGTGAATCTCCTGACTTCACCTTCAATTTTGATTTTTAGCCTTGCTGGGTACAGTATTTTTGGATTCAGACTCTTCCTTTGCATGACTTTGTAAATTTAATTCCATTCCCTTCTGGCCTGATGAGTTTCTTTTGAGAAATCAGTCCCTAGTCTGATGGGGGTTCCTTTGTAAGTAACTTTCTGTCTCTGTCTGGCCATTTTTAAGATTCTTACTTTGTCATTGGTATTTGCCAATTTAATTATAATGTGCCTTGGCATTGGTCATTTGTGATTAATTTTGCTTGGGACTCTGTGAGCCTCTTGAATTTGTGTGGGTTTTTTTCTTCCCTATATCAAAGAAGTTTTCTGTTATTATTTTTTCAATTATTTCTTTCATTATTTTTTGCTCTCCTTCTGGGACCCCTATTATGCAGATGTTGTTTTCTTTCATATTGTCTCAAAGTTCCCTTAGGCTCTCCTCCAGCTTTTTAATTTTTTTTTCTAGAATCTACTCTACTTGGGTATTTTTTCATACCTTGTCTTCTCTGTCACTGATGCGGTCCTCTGCTTCTTTTAGCCTGCTCCTGATGATTTCTATTGAGTTCTTTACAGCAATGTCATTTTTCTTTTCTTCTTGGTTCTTCTTTATTTCCCCTTGGTTCTTACACATATTGTCAAATTTTTCTTCCATTCTTTTAAGCCACCTTATGACCATTTCTCTGAATTCTGTCTCTGGCAGGTTGTTTGCCTCCATTTTGTTTACTTCCTTTTCTGGTGATGCCTGCTTTTCTTTCATATGCAGGCTGTTGTTGTTTTTTTTTTTTGTCTCACCATGGTCTCTCTTCTCCAGGTGTCTGGTTATGTGGCTCTCTCTCTCCTGCATTGATTTAAAGGCACAAAATACAACACAATCAGGTACAATGCACAAGGCACTTAACAGAATTGTATTCTTGACATTATTAACCCCAAATAAAGGTGACCACTAGAGAGGGGCAAATTAAGGGTAGGAGAGAAAGAAGAAGAGAAAAAAAGAAAGGAGTGCAAAAATGTAACTGGGAAAAGGAACAAACAAGTAAGAGAGAAAAGCAAGACAATAAAAAAGAAGAGGGGAACAAAGTATATATATGGGGAGAAAACTCCAACAGAACAGCCACTAATCCCAACAAATGCTAGCAACAAGTACCTGGAGATGAGTACAAACTACAAACAACAACTAATATCAAGCGAGGCAAGGGATAACAGAAGCAAAAAAACAAACAAACAAAAAAAACCAAAGCAATCTCACAAACAAGCATAAAAATTGATATAATCAACAATCAAGCAAACAACAACAAAAGGACAGAGAGTAAAACAATTATTTGGATATTGAAGACAGAGAAGAGAGAGGTGTGTATGAGCCTGGAGCAGGGGATTGCAAATTAGATATATAAATAGTGTGAAATTTTAACAGGGGTAAAAAGAAAGCATAGGGAAAATCTAAAGCAGGAAAAGGTTAAGAGAAACAGGACAACAAAAGAGGAAAAGTTAGGAAGAGAGTGACAGAATAAAGGTAAAGTTGAAATGGAGTAAAATGATGCTAAAGGAAAGATGAAAATAGAATGTACAACACTAATCGCAAACTAAAATAAAGAGAAAATGAAATGACACTTTTTTATAAAAAGATAAAATAGTAGTAGTAATAATACTGATTGAAAATAAAAATGTAATAATTAAAAAGGTGAAATGAAGTGAGAAAGAAAGAAAAAAAATTAGTTTCTTAAGTAAAAGATGAAAAAAATAAAATAAAAATGTGCAGTAGTGAAGGTCATTCACTTCCTCTACTGTTCTGTTTGGCATACCTGTTTCCTAGTCAGGACAGTATTGCAGTTCCCTGCATTCCACTGCTTCTCAGTGTTGTAAGCCAGTCCTGATTTTTAAGCAGGCAGTGTGTCTTCATTTCTTGTATTCCTTTATTTGTGTTTACACAAGTGTCAATTTGTGATTCAACCCCTGGCTGGCAGTATTTCTGGATTGACCTCTGGGTCTATAGGTCCTCTCTAGCCAGAGATTAGATCCTGCTTTCCCTGTGGCACTCAATGCTGGTGTGTGGGGGTGGGTTGCTCCGGAGCTGGTTCTCTGATCCCCAGGTTCCAGAAAAACAACTTTCCCCTGTAGTCTCTTAGGGTGTCTCCAATTGAGTGATCCTATGTATTGGGTTTAGTAATCAAAAGCAAGGATTTAAAGAGGAAAAAGAAAAAAGAAAAACAAAAGAGCCAGCGTATGTATGTGAACTCCGGGGCTACGCATAAGTCTGTGCAGTCTTTTTCCCCCCATAGGTCTAAGCAGCCGGCACACTTTTAAAATTCTTAGGCTGTCCTTTTGCGTCAGATCAAAATGGGTTGCTTTTTAGGGTTTCCATCTGTTAGCAGCTCTGGGGACTCTCTTCCCCATTCACAGATCACGCCAGCCCCAACAGCCACAGATTTTTGTAGGTTCAGACTTCCGTGGTCCTCCAGCTCCTGCAGTGTGCATGTTTCTCTCTCCTGCCAGGATCAGAGACCTCACCTTATCCCAGGCGAAATCTGACCTTTCCGTGGTGGAGTGTAGAGCTCCTCTGAATCCGCGTGTTTGCGCCAATAGGGACCGGTATTATGGGGTTCACAGCTGTTCCGTGGATGCTGTAGTTATAGCTTTTCAGGCTTCCAATAACATCCACTTTCCCCTTCAAGATGGTGTGGTCTCGGAAGGGAACCCAGCAGCAGTGGGGGCTGTCTGGTCAGCGAGCCCTGTCCAGCCGTTCCCCACCACCTCCTGGAGTATAGCTGTCCCTCAACTCACCAACAAACACTCCCCATGCGACCCTCAGCTGTTCTTTCAATCTGCTCTGAGACTAGGCTTGGGACATGTCTGTGTATTCCACTGCCATTTTGTCATTCTTTTCCCTTTTCTCTTTTTTTGCATCACATCCCAACATGTGAATTCTTTTAAAATCATAAAAGTTAAATTTAAGGTTTTGGAAATGTGGCACTACTGGTAAAGAAAACTATCATTAGAAGATTCAGTAAATTTACAAGTCTTTGATGTGAAGCTGGTCTGAAGCTAGGAACTGGAAAAAGCACTTTCCTTTTTTCCCCAGAGGCATGACCTGGACTTGACTTTGGCCTAGATGTGCTCAGTCTTATGGCTTTCAAAGCATCTACATACTGATGTTTTTGGATTCTATTCCCAGCCTAGATTTTTCTCCTTGAACTTCAGATTCATACATCCAATTTGTCACCTATTTTTCTCATATAACTTCAGACTCATATATGAATCCTACATTTCAATGTGGGCATTAAAACTCTTAATGTGTCCAAAAATTCACTTATCACCCCCTTCTTCTTCCTAAATCTTCTCCTCACCTAGTCTTGAAAGACTACCACAAATCCCCCAGATCACAAACTAAGGTGCAATCCTTTATTTCCCTTTTTCTCTCACATCCCACATATAATCCACCAGAAAATCCTGCAAGCTCTACTTTCTAAGTATAATCAATATCCAATCGCTTCTCACTTCTCTGCTATAACTTCCCTAGTTCAAGACCCCATTCTCTCTGGCTAGAATTATGCAGGAACCTTGTATTGGTGTTCCTGCATCTACTCTTAAAATCCTATAGTTTATTTTTCACATATCAGCCAGAATAACTTTTAAATCAGTAAATGAGATCACATTATTTCATTGCTTGAAATTCTTTAGTGGCTTGCTATTATTGATAAAATTCAATAGAAAATAAATCCTTACTGTGGCCCAAGGACCCTGGTTCCAATTACTATTGCTATGTAGAAAATCACTTTAAAACTCAGTGGCTTAAAACCACAATCATTTTATGACACTTTTAGAAACTTGGGCAGGTGCTGGCTACTTTTTTTTTTTTCATGATCATGAAGTCAACTGAACTCACTCAGGGGTGTTCAAATGGTGAACGGGCTGATCTGGATGGTCCAAGACAGTTTTATTCCCATGGCTGGCTCTTAGGTGGGGTGACTGGAAGGCTGGGATTAGTTGCAACTCTGTTTGAAATCCTCAACAGAGTATATATTTTTGCCCACTGGTTTTTAGAGAGAGTGCAAGGGAGGGGGGAGGGGGAAGGAGAAACATCAACATATTTGATTCGTTGCCTCCTGCCCGTGCCCCCATCAGGGCTGGGGGACCTGCAACTCTGGTATATACTCTTGACTGGGAATCGAACCCACAACTCTTTGGTCTGGGGGCCAACACTCTAACCACTGAGCCAAACCACCCAGGGCAGTTGTGACTCTTGAGTGGAATGCCTATACAGTGGTACCTCGAGATACGAGTTTAATTCGTTCTGTAACCTTGAGGCGTGGGAAACTATGAGACGCTCGAGTCGCGGTAAACTGGTGGGTCATGTGCAGCCGGCCAATCCACGCGATTAATCAACAGTTGCTCATATTTCAAAGCAAAAATCACTCGCTCGATGGCTTGTATCTCAAAAATCTCGTATGTTAGGGCACTCGTATCTGGAGGTACCACTGTACTAGTAAATGGCCACTCCAGCATGGCAGTCTCAGGATAGTTGTGAAGCCACCAAGTGGAAACTGCATGGTCTTTGTATGACCTCACCGTGGAAGGCATCTGGTGTCACTTCTACAGTACGGTTTTGGTTGCAGCAAGTCAACACCCACCAAATCAAGAGGAGGGAACTTAGACCCCATTTCTCGATGAGAAGAGTGTCAAAAAAAAATTGTGGCCATTTTAAACAACTATCCCAGTGCTGCATGAGCTAGCTCTCATGATGCCAGGTCATCTACAGCCTTTCTCTGCCTGGCTCACTCCGAGTCACATTGCAGCGCTACAGGGTGGCTGGTGCTTCAGAGCTTTTGTGCTTACTGTGCTCTCTGCCTTGAAATTTCCCCTTCAGATCCTTGAAAAGCTTACTCCTTCGTTTCATTCAGATCTCTGCTCAGATGTTGCCTTCTTATGTAGCTTCCCTAACCAACTTGTTGGAAGTAGCACCTCCTTTCAATGACTACTTGCTTTACAGACACACCCAATCCTATATCATATTTATTTCTTTTCAGTTGTCTATTAAGATCACATTCACCAATATATATATATATATATGCTTTATGAAATTTAAACTTGTGCCTCTAGTACCTTGAACAGAGACTCACACTCAAGAGTTGCTTCATCCTCCTTGTTAAATGAATGACTGAATTCACTTGAATGTTTTCCTTTTTCTCTTAGAATCCTTTGCCATTCCACTGAGGAGACAATGTATTTCCAGTTTCTTATCTTGTGGGGAAGTTTTCTACCTTTGTGGCTCTTTATCAACGGGCAGGCATTTGAGTTTGCAATGTTTTTGTTGCATCCATTAAACTTTTGGACAAATACTGGATTTGAGCAGCAGGGTCTATTTCTCTGATCTTTGATTTGATTTTTAGTTCGTGCTTTTGTTTGATTTTGTTTGTGCTTATTTTTTAAGCTCCAGCTAGATAAAAGCTTTGAGTTTTATATATGCCAAGTAAAAACCTGAAAATGACTTACAAATTTTCCACTAGAAATATATTTACAAAAGTAAAACCTTTTGGTATTTGCTTACATAAGACTGTGTTAATCTTAATTAAGTTGCCTCAGGCCATGGTATAGCATGTTCTTTCTTTTACCTGAAGAAACATAGGAAAGAATGAATATATGTACATCCTACTTCATTCCAATAAAGGATTTGAGACAGACTGTATTCACAATCAAAGAAAATTAGTAAATTGAGGCAGGCAAAATAATATTCCAAAAAGAAAATAAGTATTTGCCTTCATAGAAATATGCCAGGTATTACATTGAAATGTGAAAAAAGAGGAGTTTGTAATTGGATTTTGTTTTTTAATTGCAAAAGTACCATTTGGGTGTTTTAATTGCAGGAGAAAGATAATGAAAATGAATCTGTATTTTGATAGATTAGACTATGGAGTAGACTGCTTTTTACAAAAATGTTTGAGAAATATTGGGCCTTTAAAAGATTTTTGGATATCCTTACATACTACTTTATGTAGATCAGTTGAGATTATTTTATTAACCTTCTGAAAACTGGCATTTTGAATATTCTGAGTGTTATTTTTGTATCCAATATATCTTATTGTCTGTATCAACATTTAAAATTCTATTGTATGATTCTTTATTGAGTGCTTTCTGTGCCTAATTTTTGGCTAATGCTTTATTTATGGATTGAGGCAACATAAAAATTAATAGAAAATTCAGTGAACAAACCATAATATCAGGAGTGTTTGCAATACTTTCAGTTGAACCACAATTTGGTAGATACTTATTGTATGAGTCACAAACTCAAGTGCATCCACAGACCAAGCGGATAAATTAGTGAAGCAGAGAAGGCGTATGGAAAATCAATTGCCAGAAATATAAACAAGCTTTCTTTATTTTTACTGAAATATATAAAGGGATAACACAATAGACACAGATACACTAATAAAGATCATATTTTACCATATACATGAGAAGATGCAAACTGAAGATAGACATAGTTATGATGAATAATTTTCTTTCAGGTTTCATTACTCTTTTGATGTGTGGAACTGAACAACAGATACCTTAACTTCTGTGAAAACATGAAGTGTCAGGTCTTATATTTCACATTATGAAGTGCCGGGTAGAATTCAGCTTTGAATCTTTTAACTGATTTTGATATTTAATTGAATTCAGTTTCATAATAGAAAGAAGCTCTTCATAAATGGATAATTCATTTTAGACACGAATAGGATCATTGCACAGTGTTCTTATATTTAGGACAAATAAATGTCATTATTTCACTTTCAGTATTATATTGCACTGCAGTTCAATAACTTTCTTTTTGGAGCTCCCAATTCACACTATCATTGCTAAAGAAGACCAACTGAACAATGCCAGCTTATTTCCATAAAGTTTCAGATTTCTGGAATTTGAGATTCAATTTCACACTTTTGGGAATGTACATCTTGCTCTGGCATTCACTTTTATAAATAAAGAAAAATAGGTGAGATTATTCTCTGACAAATAAAACTACTAAAGATCCATTCTTGTGTGATTTATGAACAAAATCAACTGCTCCATTTGTTAATGCCTTTGAAGAGAAATATTCAAATATTTAGAAGGTTCATAATATCAAGTCTGATCCATTTTTTGCCGCTAAGTTGAGATGGGCATTTTTCCTTGGATAACATGAACCAGAGGATGTTAGCATTAAAAAAAAATTCCTTCAAAATCCATTCATGATTGAAGTAAAACTTTCAGCAAACTAGGAAATTATTGAAGCAATACAGACCTTCTTGCCTCTGCAGTTTCCTAATATCATTCACATATGCTGGTGACATAATTACATATTAACGATGCATCACCCATCCTGCTGACCACTTTGTTAATGAGGATCACAATTGAAAGTCTTGCTCAGAGTATGTAAGAAGATGTAAATTATCTATTTTCTGGCCATGTTAAATTGACCACCCAGAATTTTTAAAAATATATTTTTATTGATTTCATAAAGGAAGGGAGAGGGAGTGATAGAAACATCAATGATGAGAAAGAATCATTAATGGGCTGCCTTCTGCACAGCCCCTACTGGGGATATAGCCCGCAACCAGGCCATATGCCTTGACTGGAATCAAACCTGAGACCCTTCAGTCTGCAGGCCAATGCTCTATCCATTGAACCAAACCAGCTAGGGCACCACAGAATTTTAGAGTGCAAAGGTAGAGCACCATATCAATCAACCATGTATTTTCTTGAACCCTTTAGGCCATCATCACTGTATTCTTAGAATTCAACCTCTGTCAATGTGGACTATACCCTTGATGTGCACTCATAACTACCAGGGGCCAGGAGAGCCCAGGCTGAGCGAGAGGAGCAGTGGAATTGGCACAAGGTCTGTCTGCCCCTCTTCCCACATGGTTTGAGAGTGATCTGGGAGAGCATGGAATCACCACATTGATCAGGACAAGAGAGGACATGGGTTGTCTTTGTGGCACAATCTCCCATTGTGTACCACCAACCTTTGGAGGCTGCAGTGTAGGGGAAGATAGGGGATCACTTTGTGTTCAAGCAGAAGGACATACAGGGTCTACAGTACTTCAGGGACAATCATTCCACCCTGAAGCACTGTAGACTTGAAGAAGTATTGCTCGAGGGTCAGTAGTAGGCCATTGGTAGCTCAGACATACTTGTCCTGTGTGTGTGATGAGTGAGAACCCACTCCAAATCGGTGACTCGGCACCAATCTTGTACAGTTTCATTCTGGAAGTAATCATGCTGTCTGATGGAACCATTATGTTCCCCAGTCTGCTCTCTTGAAACTGGGACCTCAATACCAGCCGTAGATACAATTCCTAGAGCTCTTTGGGGCATCTGGTTGACCTCAAGATAGTGGCTCAAAAAGCAACCAGAAGGGAGAGACAGTAAGTGACCAGCTTACACGATGGTCTGAGCAGCACAACTGGTTGAGTAGTACTGGCCATGGAGGGGAACTTAGAAATTTTCCAGGAAGGCATCTTAAAGCCCGGGGCATTTTATATTTAATACACATGCTTTTGTAAAATCTCCAACTGTAAACTGTTTGGTGTCAGGCAATTAAGTTAATATTTAACTGTATTTCATAGTAGCATTATTGATCTCATTCTCTCAAAATAAGTCCTATGGAAATCACACTCCTTTTCCAGTTTACTAAATGTTTCCTCACACATTATGTTGGTTAAGAGCACAGATTCAGAAACTACAATGCTGGATGGAACTCCCAGATGTACATACTGGCGTGGTGACTTTGGGCAAGCTATTTAACTTCTCCATGTTCTAGCTTTCTCATCTATTTAATAGGAAAAATATTACCTACCTCATAGGGATGTATTGAGTATTAATATGTGTGAATAGCCGAAACCAGTTTGGCTCAGTGGATGGAGCGTTGGCCTGCGGACCGGGGTTTGGGAGGGGGTCCCAGGTTCGATTCTGGTCGGGGGTGTGTGCCTTGGTTGCGGGCACATCCCCAGTAGGGGCCGTGCAGGAGGCGGCTGATCAATGTCTCTCTCTCATCTGTGTTTCTGGCTCTCTGTTCCTCTCTCTTCCTCTCTATAAAAAATCAATACAATATATTAAAAAAAATAAGATGTGGGAATACATGTAGATACTTAGAACCCTGTTAGGTGCATGATAAGTATTTTGTAAGTGGTGCTATTTTTGTATACCAGGGGTTGTCAGTGGGGTGAGTTTGCCCTTCAGGGATATTCAGCATGTCTGAAGATAGTTTTGGTTGTGTGTATGTGTGTGTGTGTGTGTGTGTGTGTAAGTGTAAGGATGCAGGAAGTGCTATTGGGATCTTGTGGATAGAGGCAAGAGATGCTGCTTAATACCTTACAATGCAAGGATAGTCTTCTCCACAAGTTATTTGACCCCAAATGTCAATAGTGCCAAGGTTGAGAAACTCTTGTATACTACTAATAGTTCTTACTATGATCTGTTTCATAAGTGTCTCCAGCTATATTCTTTCAACATAGGTGCATTTTCTTTGCAAAATAAACAATTTACAGTCTTCATTTCAACAGTGAAATATGCTCTGTCTCAGTCATGTTGAAATAGGATACACTCTTATTTCATCTATCATATGAATAGTGGGAACAAGAAATTTTACTTGAACCTCTTTATTACACATGCAGTAAAGCATGCACAATAATTGTGAGGCAACAGCTGACTTCAGTGACAGAAATAAAATAGAGAGTGATGGGGTGATAGAGTGACAAAGAGCTGGCCTTAGGTGCTTGAAACACTCATTTTGAAATAAAGCACTTTCTTTTCTGTCCCCTCCCTCTTGTGTGCTAGTGGGATTAGTGTCAGTTATTGTTTGAATTTGGGGGGAGGTTAATGAGGGGAGAAATGAAATAATGGACAAAATACCATCAGTTGATATTTCAAATAAGTGTACTGTTTCTTGCAATTGCAAAAAAAAATCGTGAATCACAATAGCAACCATAAAACTGCAGTTGTGTCAAAAGGTTGGGCAAATTTCTGGGAATAGTTTCGTCCTGAATGAAGCTCATTTATAGGGTGGAATATTCTCCATGTTCTTGCTACTCAAAATGTGGTCCACAGATCAGCAGCATCACCTGACTTGCTGAATCACAATCTGCATTTTCACAAGATATCTAGGTGATTTCTATGCCTATTAAAATTTGAGAAATGCTGGAATGATCTCTCTGTCTCTGGCACATATGGTATGTAGTTTAGCTTTTAATTTAGGAATGGTACTCTTTTTTAAAAAAAACAGTTTTTAATATATTTTATTGATTTTTTTACAGAGAGGAAGGGAGAGAGATAGAAAGTCAGAAACATCGATGAGAGAGAGACATCGATCAGCTGCCTCCTGCATGCCCCCTACTGGGGATGTGCCGGCAACTGAGATACATGCCCTTGACCAGAATCAAATCTGGGACCTTTCAGTCCGCAGGCAGACACTCTATCCACTGAGCCAAACCGGTTTCGGCAGGAATGGTACTCTTAATAAGCTAAAGGTGACTGGGAAAGCATTTTTAATCAATGGGAAAGCTATTCCCCCTTCCATTAAGTAATTTACATACCTTTGAGTTTATTTAAAGATTCTCAAATGATCTGATTTTTATAAGATATGCTCTTTTCATTGAACCGATGTTATGCTTAATGATTTGTGTTATATTTGCAATTTAAAAGTTAAGGATAAAGAGTGTCAATGCTTTGAAAAAGAGAACGAAGTGTGTTCTGCTACCTTTGTAACTTGCGGACAGGAAGGACCCCACTTGCAGTTTAGCCATGGCATCCTATACTTCTGATCTCTATAGTCGATATTTATTTTAAAATATTTTAGGAGCTATAATAACTCTAGTCTGCTACACACTTAGCTGACTGCCACAGGCTGAGACTGAAAGAGAAGTTACAGTAACATTGAATGCTGCTAGAAGTAAAGGACACATCACTCGATTAAGTGCACTCCCTTATGAAATGAATTGGACTTGTAGACCAGCAGACGGAAAACTGCCCAAGTGTGAGCAGCAAAAGTGGGGACTGCTCCTTCATTCCCAGGGACTTTTGAGCCATCGCCAGATGCCTGCTTCTGACTTCCATTGCCCCATTTTTTTATCCTTTCCCCACCCCAGGGAAGGAGAAAAGGTTGAGTGTCTCATTCTCTGGCAAGGGGTCAGAGGCTGGGGTGTGCACCTGATGTGAGCTACATATTAATCATCGCATGCCAAATCTAACATCACTTTCACTTTTCCCACTACAGCTCCCGATAGCTCTCCATAGCCTTTTACTCGTGTTGCCTGCTGAAACTACAATAGATCCCAGAGAGCTTGACACAACTGAAAAAACTTGAGGCAGATACAGCACTCTGGCTTTCTAACCAGAACACAAAAATATTTCCATCCCTTTCCATGTTGGATGATTTCCAACGTACTGTAATCTGTGTGCCTTGGAAATGGTTGCATGTTTTGGGCTGCGAGCCACCAGTGAAATAAATTTTCACTTTATCTGCTGGTGGTGAAGGATAATGAGCATTTTCTTATGAAATTTGGGGCCTCTCTCTCCCCAACAGCCCATGCACTTCTATTGTGCCAGCTTCTATATACTTTCATTATCATTATTAGACACAACAACATCTAAAACACTATTAAAATAAATCGCATCTCAAATGGCCTTCCTGAAGTGAACTGAGGAGATTCTGGCAACGATAGATGCAGAAATACACACTGCAATCGACTGTGTGTTGTGTAAGACCAAAAAAAAATAAAATGAAGAACATATCAAGCTTGAAGGTTCATCAGGAGCTTCTAGATAATTCTGCCACTGTTTCAATTTTAGAAGTCTCTCATGAAACATTGGATCTCATTAAGCTTTCAGCTCTTGAGCCCCAGGATGCACTGTATTTAATTAATTCTTCCTGGCATAAAACTTTTCAGAAGCTCTAAGCACTGGTAGCTAAACAAAATTCTCTCAAAGGTAATTTCAGAAATCCCTCGACTATATATATATTCATTTATCTTCCAATATGCAAACTCAGACCTTGAGGGAGGTATGTGTGTGTGGAGAGAGAGAGAAGGAGAGATCTGTCTTTTTTTTCATATTTTTATTTCAAGAAAAACGATTTTAAATATAATAATGTTACATGCAATAAACCTTAATATTTCAAGAAAAATGATCTTAAATATAATAATGTTACATGCAATAAACACCGATTATTCAAGAAAAATGATCATACACATAATAGTATATGCAATAAACATTAATATTTCAAGAAAAAAGGATTTTAAGTATAATATTACCAAAACTGTACTAACATAGTATTATATCATAAAAGTTGTAGGAAATACTAAAAATTTGCAAATAACAAGATTACTTCTATTATATTCTAGTGTATATTTCCCCCCTCTGGCTCTATTTTTGTTCATCAGTTTATGTTGTTCATTATATTCCGCAAATGAGTGAGATCATATGATATTTATCTTTCTCCGACTGGGTTATTTTGCTTAGCATGATGCTTTTAAAGTCTATTTTGTCGGATTTGAATATTGCTATTCCAGCTTTTTTTTCTTTTCCATTTGCATGGAATTTTTTCCCCAATCCCTTCACTTTCATCCTGTGTGTGTCTTTTGTTTGGAGGTGGGTCTTTTGTAGACAGCATAGAGTTGGGTCATGTTTTTGTATCCATTCAACTACCCTAGATTGGAGCATTTAATCCATTTACATTTATTGAGAGGTACTAATTTATAGCCATTTTAATTCTGCATGTCTAGGTTCCTCTCTCTGTTTCTTCTTCTCAGCAATCCCTTTAGCATTTCTTGTAATGCTGGTTTGGTGGTGATGAACTTCTTTAGTCTTTTTTTTTTTTTGTCTGGGAAGCTCTTTATTTGACCATCTATTTTGAATGATAACCTTGCTGGATATAGTAATCTTGGTTTTAGATCCTTGCTTTCCATGACCTTGAGTACTTCATGCCATTCCCTTCTAGACTGTAGTTTCTGATGAGAAATCAGGTGTCAGCCTTATGGGAACTCCTTTGTAGGTAATAGTTTTTTTTTTTTCTTGCTGCCTTTAAGATTATCTTTGTCTTTAATTTTTGGCATTTTAATTATGATGTGTCTGTGTATGGATCTGTTTGGGTTCTTCTTCTTTGGGGTTCTCTATGCCTCCTGAACTTGTGTGACTTTTTCCTTTACCAGGTTAGGGAAGTTCTCTGCCATTATTTCTTCAAACACCTTCTCTATTCCTTTCTCCCTTTCTGCCTCTTCTAGCACACCTACTATTCTAATATTGTTACGTTTTACATTGTCCCACAGCTCCCTTAAGCTGTCCTCCTGTTTTTAAATTGTTTGTTTCTTCCCCTAATCTGCTGTGTATTCCTTCCAATGTGTTCTTTATTTGTGTTATGTCATTCTTTATCTCAGACTGTTCTTTTTTCATAGCTACTATATATATTTTTTCATACTGTTGAGCATTTTTAACATCATTACTCTGAACTCTGTTTCAGATAAATTTCTTATCTCTGCTTCATTTATCTCTTCTTCTGAAGAATTCAATAGTTCTTTCTTTTGGGTGTTTCTTTGTTTCCTCATTTTGGTTGTCTTGGGTTTGTGACTATGTATTAGGTAGATCCTCTATATCTCTCAATCTCTAGTGCAGGACAGTGTTAAAGGCTATTTCTGACTGATTGGATCAGGCAAAGACTCAAAGCCTTCAGAGTCTGCCTCTGTCTACATACTAATAGGATTCTGACTTGAATTCCCACCAGGCAATCATCCTCAGATGTGGTGAGAGTTTTTTCAACAGGGTGGGGTAGTTGCTTCTGCCTGGAGGCTAATTGTTACTTTTAATTTCTTAAGTGGCCTTAGGGCAAAGTTTTCCAATAAGGTGTGCAAACTGTTTCCCCACCTCCCCCAGGCAAAGCAGATGTCTATGTGGGGAAGATGTCCTCCACTGTGTGAGGGAATAACTCAGCCCAGGAAACTTGGGGTGTCTGCCTTTTGAGCAATATATCCCCCAAATTCCCAGTCCTGGATTCTGCTCTCCCAGCTCCAGTCCACTTTACCCTCCCTCTGCTAGAATACAAGATGGGTCATTCCACAGGGATTTTTTGTGTGTTAACCCTTTAAGGGGGTGCCCAAACTATCAGCTGCCACTCCCAGGCAGACAGCAGCTAGATGTTATGTGGGTACCTTCCTCAATTTGGTGTTCTCTGCTGGGGAGCCCAGATTTGGGATTAGATCCCAGAGTTCTCAGTGGCATCCTCCATAGCTGAGACATCTCTACGGGACTCCAGTTGCTGTCTGTGGGTGCACAGCCAGTCCTTTCACACCTCTGCCACTCCTAACAGTCTCCTTTTGGTCTCCACCTTCGATCCGTGAGTTTTCCATTCTCTCTCATGAGTTTTCCATTGATTATTCAGAAAAAGATCTGTCTTTGAGTCAGTATGAAATCTGGTTTAGAGGTAGTCTTTATTGCTGTTGAGTGATTGAAAGCAAGATGCATGCTCATCTTCAGATAGGATAGGTGACCTGGCTATAGCCTATTGAAACCTTTCAGAAATAGCAGAAATCTGGGCTGAATATGCCCAAGCTGTGGCATGTCAACTCTTCATAGTATTTTAATAGCCTCTTTGTGATGGGTTCTTTTCCTGTCTTGTCCATTTGCTATCATCAGAGACTGGACTGTAATTAGAATATGGGGCTTTAATAACTAACAACAACAACAAACAGTGTTCATTTTTATCTTTTGAACTTATTTAACAAGATGCAAGAGAAAACCTCTTTTTTTTTTCAATCAAGGTCTCTAAAGTTAAAGCTACAGAGAAGAGCTTAAAAATCTCCCAGAACAAATTATCTTGTTTGAACATGTTTATCAATAGGAGATTAAAGGGAAGAGAGATAAAAAGGCAATGAGGTGGGGGTACTTATGGGAAAGAGCACAGGCAGCTTTTGAGATGCTGATGTTCTCTTGATCTGTGCAGTGCTGGTAACAAGGACGTATTCTGTTTGCAAAATTATATTATGCTATGCACTTATGATCAGTACATTTTTGATGTGTGTTTCAATAAAAAGTAGCAAAGAAACAACAAAATAAAACATATACTACAACTATGGCACCCACCAAACAGCTGTGAACCCCAGAACACTGGTCCCCAATTGGTGCAAACACTCAGATTCAGAGGAGTTCTACACTCCACGTGGAAAGTTCTACACTTGGATTTCACCTGGGATAAGGTGAGGTCTCTGGTCCTGGCAGGACAGAGAAATGCATGCACTATGGGAGCTGGAGGACCAAGGGAAGTCTGCACCTAGAGAAAGCCATGATTGTTGGGCCTGGCATTATCTATGAATGTGGAAGGGGGTCCTCATAGTTGTAAACAGATAGGATATCTAAAAATCAACCCATTTTGATCTGATGCAGGACAGCCTGGGAGTTTTTAAAGTGTGCTGGCTACTTGGACAAGAAGGGGGAAAGGGGACTATGCAGATTTGTGCGAAGCTTGAGAGTTCACATACATGCGCTTTTCCTCTTTAGATCCTTGTTTCTAATTGCTAAGCCCAATATATAGGATCACCCGGTTGGGGACACCCTAGGAGACTGCAGGGGAAAGTTGTTTTTTGTGGAACCTGGGGATCAGAGTGGGGAGTGACCATCAGAGAACCAGGTCTGGGGTAGCCTACTCCCACAAACCAGTATTGAGTGCACAGCAAAATCAGGACCTAAGCACATGCTAGAGAGGACCTATAGTCTCAGAGGTCAATCCAGAAACACTGCTACCCAGGGGCTGAATCACAAATTGACTCTTGTGTAATCACGAATAAAGGTATAAAGAGATCAAGACACACTGCCTGCTTAAAAATCAGGACTGGCTTATAACACTGAGCACCAGTGGAATGCAGGGAACTGCAATACTGTCCTGACTGGGAGACAGGCATGCCAAACAAAACAATAGAGGAAGTGAATGTCCTTCACTACTAAACATTCTAATTTTAATTTTTTCATCTTTTACTTAAGGAAATAATTGTTTTCTTTTTCCTTACTTTTTTTAACTTCTTATTATATTTTAAATTTCAATCATTATTATTACTACAACTTTTTTACTTTTTTGAAAAAAAAGGTGTCTTTTTATTTTCTCTTTATTTTACTTTGGGATTAGAATTCTACATTCTATTTTCATCATTTCCTTAGCATCATTTTACTCCATCTCAGCTTTACCTGTATGTCATCACTCTATTCATAACTTTTCCGTTTTTTTTGTCATGTTTCTCTCACTCTTTTCCCACTTTAGATTTTCTCTATTCCTTCTTTTAAACCCCTGTTAAAATTTCACCATACTTCATATCTGATTTCCAATCCCCTGCTCCAAGTCTATGTTACACCTCTTTCGTTTCTCTCTTGACTCTCCAAAAAATTGTTTTTCTCTCTGTCCTTTTGTTGTTGTTTGCTTGAATGTTGATTATATTGACTTTTTATGATTTCTTGTGAGATTGTTTTGCTTATTCTTTTTGTTTTATTTTGCTTTTTTTGCTTTGTTTTTGTTTGTTATTTGCTTCTGTTTTCCATCACCTTGCTTGATATTAGTTGTTGTTTGTAGTTTGTATTAATCTCCAGGTACTTGTTGCTGGCATTTGTTGGGATTAGTGGCTGTTCTATGGGAGTTTTCTCCATATATATATATATATATATATATATATATATATATATATACACACACACACACAAACACACACACACACATACATACACACACACATATACATACATATATTGTTCCCCATCTCTTTCTTATTCTCTTTCTTTTCTCTCTTACTTTATTCCCTGCCTTCTTCCAATTTCATTTTGGCACTCCTTTCTTTCCTTTTTTCTTCTTCTTTTATCTCTTCTTTCTCTCACATCAGTGAGCTAAAAGACAAGGTAGGAAAAAATACCCAAGTAGAGCAGATTCTAGAAAAAATTATAAAGCAGGAGGAGAGCCTAAGGGAACTTTGGGACAACACGAAACAAAACAACATCTAAATATAGGGGCACTAGAAGGAGAAGAAACTGAGCAAGGAATAGAAAACCTGTTTGAAGAAATAATAACAGAAAACTTCCCTGATATAGGGAAGAAAAAAACCGACACGAATCCAAGAAGCCAACAGAGTCCCAAGAAAAATGAACCTCAAATGACGGACGCCAAGGCACATTATAATTAAATTAACAAACACCAATGACAAAGAATCTTAAATGTGGCCATTAAGAGACAGAAAATTACCTACAAAGGAACCCCCATCAGACTAGCAGCTGATTTCTCAAAAGAAACTCATCAGGCAAGAAAAGAATGGAATGAAATATACAAAGTTATGCAAAGGAAGTGTCTGAATCCAAGAATACTGTACCCAGAAAGGCTATCAATCAAAATTGAAGGTGAAATCAGGAGCTTCACAGAAAAAAAAGGACTAAGGGAATTTATTATCACCAAAACAGCAATGCAAGAAATGCTAAAGCGTCTGCTGTAAAAAAATAACTAAAGTAAAAAAGAAATAGGAAGCGAAGAAGGAACACAGGGATAAAGAATAAAAATGGTGACAAATAAGTACCTATCAATAATAACTTTAAATGTAAATGGATTAAATGCTCCAATCCAAAGACATAGGGTAACGGATTGGATAAGAAATTAGGATCTATATATTTGCTGTCTACAAGAAACCCATCTCAGAAAAAAAGACACGCAGACTGAGGGTAAAGGGATGGAAAAAGGTTTTTCAGGCGAATCGAAATGAAAAAAAAGCTGGGGTAGCAATACTTATATCTGATAATTAGATCTCAAAGTAAAGGGCATAACAGGAGATAAGGAAGGACACTTCATAATGCTAAAGGAAGAAATCCAACAAGAAGAAATAACTCTGGTAAACATATGCACCCAATACAGGAGTACCCAAATACATAAAAACAAAACAAAACAAAACAAAAAATCTCCTGGAGAATATCAAGGAAGAGATTGAGAGAATCATAGTAGGAGACTTTATTACCCCTCTATCACCATTGGACAAATCCTCTAAACAAAAAATCAGCAAAGAAACATAAATCCTAAATGAATCACTAGACCAGATTGAATTAATTGACATCTTCAGAACATTTCACCCCAAAGCCACACAATATACATTCTTCTCAAGTGCACATAGGTCATTTTCAAAGACAGACCATATATTGGGTCATAGGCAAAGTTTCTTCAAATTCAAGAAGATAGAAATCATATCAAGCATCTTCTCAGATCACAGTGGCTTAAAACTGGAAATGAACTACAATAAACACAATCCAAAGAAACCAAACACATGGAGACTAAACATCATGCTATTAAACAATGACTGGGTAACCAGAGAGATCAAGGAAGAAATAAAAAATATCATGGCAACAAATGACAATGAAAACACAACAATAAAAAGTCTGAGACATAGTGAAAGCAGTCTTGTGAGGGAAGGGCATAGCTCTACAAGCCTACTGCAAAAACAACAACAAAAAAAAAACAAGAAACAATGGTAATAAATTACCTAACCCTACAACTCAAAGAGTTAGAAAGAGAGCAAGAAAATCCTAGTGTAAGCAGAAGGAAGGAAATAATAAAAATCACCACAGAGATAAATGACATAGAAAGCAAAGAGACAATAACAAAAAAATCAACAAAACCAAGAGCTGATTCTTTGAAAGGATAAACAAGATTGATGAACCTCTAGCCAGGCTCAACAAGAAGCAGAGAGAAGACCCAAATAAACAAAATCAGAAATGAAAGAGGTGAAATAACAATAGACCCCACCGAAATACAAAGGAATGTTAAAAAAAAAAACTATGAACAACTATTCCAACAAACTGGACAACCTGGAGGAAATGGACATATTTCTAGAAAAATATAACCTTCCAGAACTCAATCAGGAAGAATCTAAACATCTCAATAGACCAATAACTATGGAATAAATTTAAGCATTCACTAAAACCTTCCAGCAAACAAAAGCCCAGGGCAAGACGGCTTCACACAAATATTCAAGCAAGAAAAAAATCCTTTCCTCCTCAGACTATTCCAAAAAATTCAAGAGGAAGGAACCCTTCTAAGCTCGTTCTATGTAGCCATCGTCACCCTAATACCAAAACCAGATAAAGACAACGCAATGAAAGAGAATTTCAGGCCAATATCCCTCATGAACATAGTTGCCAAAATCCTCAAAAAAATTTTAGCAAATCGGATCCAGCAGTACATCAGAAAGATCATACACCATGACCAATTAGGATTTAACCCAGGGATGTAAGGATGGTACAATATCAGCAAATCAGTAAACATGATACATCACATAAACAAATTGAGAGAAAAAAATCACATAGTCATATCAATTGATGCAGAAAAATTCAACACCGCTCTTCATAAAAACTCTCAACAAGGTGGGAATAGAAGGATCATACCTCAACATCATAAAAGCTATCTATGAAAAACTCACAGCTAAATCATACTCAGTGGGCAAAAACTAAAACCATTTCCTCTAAGAACAGGAATAAGACAGGGATGCCCACTCTCAACACTACTGTTTGACATATTACTGGTAGTATTAGCCATTGCATTTAGACAAGAAAAATAAATAAAATACATCCAAATTGGAAAAGAAGTAAAGCTGTCCTTATTTGCAAATGACATGATACTGTACATAAAAAACCCAAAAGACTCTGTCAGAAAACTAATAAATAGACTTAATAAATGAATTTGGAAAAGTAGCAAGATACAAAACTAATGCCAAGAAACATATGGCATTTCTATCCACCAATAGGGAACGTACAGAAAGAGAGAATATAAAAGCAATCCCATTTACCATCACACCAAAAAAATTAAGATACCTAGGAATAAACTTAACTAAGGAGGTAAACGACCTATACGTGGAAAACTGTAGGACACTGAATAAAGAGATAGAAGAAGACGTAATCAGATGGAAGAATATACCATGTTCATGGATTGGGAGAATCAACATCATTAAAATGTCCATACTACCCAAAGAAATCTATAGATTAAATGCACTCCCCATTAAAATACAAACAGCATATTTCACAGACCTAGTAAGTACTCTTCAAAAATTCATCTGGAATAAAATAAGACCCCAAATAGCCACAGCAATCCTGAGAAAGAAGAACAAAGTGGGTGGGATCCCAATACCATATTTCAAGCTGTATTACAAAGCCACTGTTCTCAAAACAGCCTGGTACTGGCACAAGAACAGACATTTAGACCAATGGAATAGAATAGAGAATCCAGATATTGCCCCAAACCACTATGTTGAATTAATATTTGACAAAGGGGGCATGAACGTACAATGGAGTCAAGACAGTCTCTTTAATAAGTGGTGTTGGGAAAATAGGACAAATACATGCAAAAAATGTAATTAGACCACCAATTTACACCATACACAAAAATAAACTAAAAATGGATACAATACTTAAACATAACACGGGAAACCTTAAAAATACTAGAGAAATCCACAGGCAGAGAAACCCCAGACTTATGCCAAAGCAATTTATTCACTAATACCCCTCCTAGGGCAATGGAAGCTAAAGAAAAAATAAACAAATGGGACTACATCAAAATAAAAAGCTTTTGCACAGCAAAAGAAACCATCAACAAAACAAGAAAGCCCACTATATGGCAGAACATATTTGCAAATGTTATCACTGATAAAGGTTTAATCTCCAACATCTACAGCCAAGTTATACAACTTAATAAAAGGAAAATAAATGATCCATTGAAAAAATGGGCAATGGACCTAAATAGAACTTTTCGAAAGAATACAGAAGGAAGGCCAAGAGACACATGAAAACATGCTCAGAGTCACTGATTATCTGAGATATGCAAATCAAAACAACAATGTGGTACCATCTCACGCCTGTCAGAATGGCAACCATCGACAAATCAAAAAACAAGTTCTGGATAGAATGGAGAAAAAGGAACCCTCGTGCACTGCTGGTGGGAATGCAGACTGGTGCAGCCACTGTGGAGTACAGTGTGGAGTTTCCTCAAAAAACTAAAAATGGAGCTCCCATTTGACCTAATAATCCCACTTCTAGGAATATATCCCAAGAAACTAGAAATACCAATCAGAAAGGATATATGCTCTCCTATGTTCATAGCAGCAGAATGCACCATGCCTAAGATTTGGAAACAGCCTAAATCCCCATCAGCAGATGAGTGGATTAGAAAACTATAGTGCATTTACACAATGGAATATTATACTGTTATAAAAAAGAAGCATTCTTACCATTTGCAGTAGCATGGATGGACCTGGAGAGCATTATGTTAAGTGAAATAAGCCAGGCAATGAAAGAAAAATAACTCATGATCTCACTCATTTATGGAAAATAAAGAACATTATAACCTGATAAATAAAAAGATAGATACAGAGGCAGTAAAACATCGAACAAACTGTCCAATTACAGTGGGAAGGCTGGGGAGTGTTGGATGAGGGGGTGGGAAATAGATCAACCAAAGGACTTTTATTTTATGTATGCATATAAGCACACCAATGGACACTGTGGAGGATGGGATGAGGGCATACAATAGGGGATAGGGTAGGCTGGGCTAAGATCAATGAGGGAAAAAAGGAGACATATGTATTACTATATATTTTTTATTATTTAAAGTATTATATAAAGAAATAAATAAAGCCATAAGACTGGATTAGATCACTGATGCAGGTCATCCTATATAATAAAAGACTAATATGCAAATTGTCCCTTGAACCAGGAGTTCGACCAGGGGCAGGGTCGGCCAGCCATCCTCCCTAATCGTCCCCGAACAGTCTAGCTGACCAGACCACCACCTGTGCACGAATTTGTGTACTAGGCCTCTAGTTTAGATATAAATGACAAGAGGAGCAGTGGACTAAAAACTGTGCCGAAGTATGTTTTAATATTTTTGAAGTAAAAAAGATGCTGAAATAGAAACTGGGTTTATACATGTAAAAGAATTGATTTGGTGCTTGTCGTATACCATATACAAAAAAATAAAATACATCAAAGACCTAAACTTAAAAGGTAAACTATAGGACACTTAGAAGAAAACATCGGAGAAAGTCTTCATAACATTGAATTTGGCAATGATTTTTTGGGTATGACACCAAAGGCACAAGCAACAAAAGAAAAAAAAATTTAAATTAGACTTCATCACAACTTAAAGCTTTTTGCATTAAAGGACACTATCAAGAGAGTGAAAAGTCAACCCACAGAAAGGGAAATTATGCAAATTATGTATCTGATAAGAGATTAATATCCCAAAAAATAAAATGCCCCTACAATTCAATAACCAAAAGAACAAATGATCCAATTAAAAAAGGTCATAGAACTTGAATAGACATTTCTCCAAAGATACACAAATACTCAATAAGCACATGAAAAGGTGCTCGACATCATTAGTCATTAGGGAAATGCAAATCAGAACTACGATGGGATACCACTTTATACCTATTAAGATGGCTATATCAAACAAAAGGAAATGAGGAAATGTTGGCAAGGATGTGGAGAAATTGGAACCCTCAGAAAGAAAAGATTGCATTGCTGGGTGGAATGGAATGTAAAATGGGCAGCCTCTGCCGAAAACCATTTGGCAGTTCCTCAAAGAGTTACACAGAGAACTACTATGTAATCTGGCAATTTGACTCCTAGGCATATGCCCAAGTGAATAGAAAGCAGGAACTCGAAATGATAGTTGTAACCAATATTCATCGCAGCCTCTATAATAATATAAACGAAGGCTGGGCTGTGAGGGAAGCCCAGGTCCCGGGTGCCCATGGGAAGTGTGTGCCAGCAGCTGGAGGAAGGAAGGCCTACTTTTGCATGAATTGTGTGCATCGGGCCCCTAGTTATTTATAATAGCCAAAAGATGGGAACAATTCAAATGCAAATGTCCATCAACAGGTCATTGAATAAACAACATGCGACATATATTATTTGATCATAAAAAGGAATCAAGTTCTAGTATATATGCTAACATGGACAAACCTTGAAGACATGCTAAGTAAAAAAGGCCAGACACAAAAGAATAATGTATGATTCCACTTATATGAAGTACCTAGAATAGTGGTTACCCGGAACTGGGGAGAGGCAGAAATGAGGAGTTAGTGTTTAATGAGTACAGAATTAGTTTAGGATGATGAAAATATTCTGGAAATGGATAGCGGTGATGGTGGCGCAGCATTGAGAATGTACTTAATGATACTGAACTGTCCTCTTAAAATGGTTAGACTGATAATTTTTATGTTGTATATATTTTACTATTATTACTTTTTAAAGTCTGGAAGTGGAGGAAAACCTGCAAATGAGATGGAGAGGGAGCAGCCAGGGAGATAAGACAAAATCCGGAAGAGTGTGTGGAGCCCTTGTAGCAATTGGGGAAAAGACATTCAATACTGAAATTATGGGTGGGTTGCGGGCTGGGGATTGATCATTAGGTTCAGCAAAGTGGAGGCGAAGGGATCTTTGATAAGAGCAGTGGGAATTAAAGACTTAACCCAGACTGAAATGGGTTAAAGCAGTGGTTCTCAACCTTCCTAATGCCGCGACCCTTTAATAGAATTCCTCATGTTGTGGTGACCCCCAACCATAAAATTATTTTCGTTGCTACTTCATAGTTGTAATTTTGCTACTGTTATAAACTGTAATGTAAATATCTGGTATGCAGGATGTATTTTCATTGTTACAAATTGAACATAAGCATAGTGATTAATCACAAAAAACAATATGTAATTATATATTGTGAAATATTTCTTTCTAATTACAAATAAATGAAATTTTTTTGTCTTGAATCGTGGTGTAGCATGGGTAACAGTCTTCATAGGACAACAGTAAACTACATTGCTACATTTTGCTACATCGAGGAGCGGTGTGTTGGTTCCTAAGACCATGGAAAATAGGTGTTTTCCAATGGTCTTAGGCGACCCCTGTGAAAGGGTCGTTTGACCCCCAAAGGTGTCGCGACCCACAGGTTCAGAACCGCTGGGTTAAAGAGAGAATATGAGCTGAGGCAGTGGAGGCAGAGAATATAAACTAACCTTTAGGAAAGTTTTGCTGTGAAGAGTAAAATCCAGAGAAGTGAGGTACAAGGGGGACTCTGGACCTGAGGTCTAAGGACAGCTTTTGGTGATAAGCCTGTTTGTCTCTGGGATGTAAATGTCCATTGAACCAGATGTAATTTTATGTCCCATAAAGACCTAATTTCCATAACAAATAAAAGGCCGAGCAATATACACTAGGAAGCAAGCAAAACACTGAAATTATAACTACTAAGAACTGTGAACTAATCCTTCCAATTAGTCACAAAAATCAAATCCCTTCCCAAAAGATGGGGGTCCATTTTCATATTCCATAGTAAAATATGTGGAAAAATTTGAAAGTGATCAAGGGGAAATCATAAGTATGAGAAGTTTTTATAAATGAGAAAGAGATAAGTGAAAGGAAAAAGAAAAAAGGTTCACTAATTCTTTCCATGTGACAGTAAGCCATTTTTACAGAGGATTTATGAATATTCTTCACCATATTCTCAGAAGAAGAATTTTAAAAAGTTAGTAAAATGACATAAACAATGGTATTGGCCTTGGGAAAGGCAAAACAGAACACATTACATATTACAAACATATTTTATATTCCAGGAATAAGATTTGAAACATTCTAATAAGTTTCTGATTATAAAACCTCTTTGCTATTACTTGCAAAACAGACAAGTTCTAATATTTTTCTGGAATTTCTGGCCAATACAATAATGCATTAAGCAAAAAAAAAAAAGTGTAACTATTGGCAGGTAGAAGAAAGGGTTTTTATTAATTGCAGATATTAAGATTGCACACCTAGTTAAGGCAAGAGAATCAATAGGAAAAATATTAGAATTAATAAGCATATTCTAAAAAGTGACTGGATGCAGGGTAATTACCAAAAAATTAATAGTTTAGGTAATAAGCAGATAGAAATATAATGAAAATTCAATATCACGGTCTAAAAATTACCCTAGAAATAACATATAATAAGAAATTCATTGAATATACACATTTTTATTTTTATTTTAAATATATATATATATTTTTATTGATTTCATAGAGAAAAGGAGAGGACAGACAGAAACATCAATGATGAGAATCATCAGTCAGCTGCTCCTGTATGCCCCCCCATTGGGGACCTAGTCTGAAATCTGGGCATGTGTCCAGGGAATCAAACCATGACCTCCCAGTTCATAGGCTGATGCTCATTCACTGAACCACACCAGCCAGGCACATTTTTCTTTCTTTTTTTATAGTTTAAAGTATTACATTTGTCCTTTTTTTCCTCAGTTAACCCCCCCTCTGCCACTCCCACCTCCAAGGGCAAGCTGCCACCACCCCAATGTCTGTGTCCATTGGTCATGCTAAACATATTTCTTTTATTAAGAGAAATAAGAGAAGACTTCAATGCTATGTTCCTGGTTGGGCAGACTTAATCTTGTAAAGATGTCCACTCTTCCCAAATGAAAGGTAATGCAGTACCAATCGTAATCTCATGAGGATTGATTTTCATTTGGCAATATATTTCTAAAGTTCATCTGGAAGAATAAATAAGCACAAAAAATAATAATAACCAAGGAAACTTTTTAAGAGAAATCAGTGTAGTCTGGCTCTGCTAGATGTTAAAGCTGTTTATAAACCTCAAGTAATTGAAATAAGACTCCAGTAAAATATTTATAGAGAGAGCAATAAAACAGAAGAAATAATACAAGAACAGAACTCCCGAATGTGCAAGTATTTATAACATGATTGAATAGGTATTACAAATCACTTGAGAAAGGATGGTGTTTTTTCCATATGGAGTGTAGAGTAGAAATTGACAGCTATATAAGAAAATCATATTAAACTAACACTATATCATGTACCAAATTTAACTTTAAAATATTAAAAAATTAAATATAAATAGTTTAACTACATAGAAGCTAGACTAGGTATCTGATTTTTGAGTGAGAAAAAAACATTTAAGTCTAATGTTATTTTTAAATGACAAAGAAAAATATAAAAATCACATGAAAAGCAAATCAACCAATTGAAAAAAATATTTGCAACAAGTGAGAGACTAAAGTTAATATCCATAGTATATAATGAGTTCTTTAAAAATGGATGATAAACCTAAGACATGACACAAAAATGGCAATTTAAAAAAGAAGAAATGCAAATTGGTAGAAAATAACGCCATTCATAATTGCAAATAATCAAATTAAATAACCAGTGTGGTAGAGCTGTGAATATAATAAAATGGTGGTTGTTATTTACAGCACCAGTTTGGGGTGGTTTATTAAGCAGTGATACTAACTTTAACAATGACCTTGCCTAAAACTTGAAATATTCAATGCTCTTGTGTTGAAATACAATTCCACTAAGTCCCACAGACTCTTCCAGACCCCAGGAGTGCCACCCCACATCCCTCCACGTTATAGGGGAGCAGGAAACAGGAACTCTGGCCCAAACTCTGATCTGAGCTTCATCTCTAAATCTCTGGCCTCAGCAATTTCTCACTCCTTCCTGATAGGCCTTTCCAGTATCTTTTTCTACCTAGTGCTTTGTCTTAGTCATCCGAAGTATCTCTTGCCAGTCTAACCCTACCTCTGAGGTTTAGCACTGAGATTTCTATCTTCATTTTTCACAGTTCTCCCTCTGGTCCCTAAAAATCTGAAAAAAGTATAGTTGCTCTTGCTCTTAATCTTGAGATTTGTTCATCACACTTATTTAAATTGAAGTCACAATATTCCACAGATATCCAAACCTCCCCACCCTAGAGGCCTGTCTCCCATTCTCTCAACACTATGCACGAGGCCAAGATGGCATCCATCCTTCTCTTCTTTAGGGTGAGGACATAAATGCCAGAGCAAGGCCCCAAACAGACAGAAAATGCAGAGCATCCTCATTAAGCATTGAGATTTAGTAAAAATTTCATTTATTAAGCTCTTACTTTAAATACATATTTAATTTTTTTTCAATTACAAGTTACATTCAGTATTATATTGTATTCAAATGTGCAGCTTAGTGGTTAGATAGTCATATACTTTATAAAGTGTTCTCAGTATTTCTAGTACCCACCTAGAATCAGACATAGTTATTGGAATATTATTGACTACATTTCCTATACTGTATTTTACATCTCTGGGACTATTCTGTAACTACCAATCTGTACTTCACCATTTTCACCCAGCCCCCCAACCCCTCTGGCAAATACCAGTCTGTTCTCAAATACATGTCATTTATTAAAATGAAATATGTATCATTTTTCATTAGAATTTTGATCATATAAAAACAATTGGCCATATAAAACACAATTTAATGTCTAGTACCCACTAGAAATCAATTATTCTAATGCCTTCTTAAAATAAAAGCAGGGATGTGGAGGATCTTTCTCTTTGAGAGAATTCTAGTTAGGAATGTCACTTCTCCAAGCGGAGCAGGGCACAGCTGGCACTGAGCCAAGGGCACCTAAGTCTCACAATCTCTGGTTTCTTATCTAAGCCGTCTCTAACCTCACCCTGGCAGCGCAGGCATGTATTCTGCAGAGCGAGAGCTGAGAGGCAACAGAAATTTCTCATCTCTAAACACACAGACTAAGTACACTATAGCTAATGCCTGAAATTCTGTTTGGCTTAAAGCTTTGTTCCCCCTTAAAATACAAATGTCTTATGAGTTAAACTTAGTGATAGTGGCAAGTCTTGCTAACTGCATACCTAATATCCCCCCCCCCGTTTTTTTTCTAGTTACAGAACTATAAGTGGGAGTTCAGGAGGAGGAATATGCCCAGATTCCATTGCAGCTAGAGGTAGTCATGTGACCCAGCTCTGGCTTCTGAAATATAAGTGGAAATTATTGGGAGGGGCTGCCAGGAAAGCTTATAAAAAGGGGCAGACTTAAAAAAAAACACACACAATGGTTCTTTCCCCTTCGCGTTTTTCCTTCACAAATGATGGATACCATTCATGGAAGCACAGCAGCCATCTTGCAAACCCAAGGACAAGGACAAAGAGGGAAGATAAAATAAACCCAATTTGTGAATGGCCTTACAGAGCCACTGTATTGGCCCTATAGTCAGCCTACCTCCTCCCCGATTGGGGGCATCCTGTTGGGTTTCCACCTCTACCAGATGCAGCGTTGCAAAGAAATAATCCAGGGAGTGAGTTTTGAAACGAGCAAGAGGTCACAGAGACGTGGGCTTTAAGAACTGAACAGAAAAAAAAATAAAAATAAAAATAAAAAGGTCTCCCTGCAATAGAAAACAAAACTGGAAGTTGAAGGTCAGCTTATCATGAAAAACTTTACTTAGGTTTTACCCTGCATTGAAACTAAAGAAATGGAGAAATCATTCCATGACCTTCTGTAAGTGGGAGAAAAAGTATTTCTCTATAGTATCTTTATGAAACAATAATTTGAATGCTCAACATACTAATGCCGAAGGATAAATTTTCTGAAACAAATCTAGGAGAATCACCATTTTGTCCACTGGTTTTCATAAGCAACACAGAAAGCCAAAGCTTTTCCCGAATGATGGCTCCACAGGAACTAGCGGGGGTATGAGGTCATGGATGAGAGTGAATGTTGAATTGCTGGCTTTGTTCTCCTAAAATGCGGTTGCTATTGGCTGGACACGGGCACTGCATAAGTTGGCACAAACATTACCTAAGACCCCTTGAATTTTTTACCAAGAGCTTTTTTATTTAAGAACTGGAAGATCAAATTACTCTAAAGAGAAAATACAGACCAATTTTAATCATTTCCCTCAAATATTCGTGTAAAGTTTTATTTCATTCATGATTTCATGCATAAAATCAAAGACAGGTCCAAGGTTCAAACTGGTGGAGGGTTTCTTTTAACTTGGAATCACCTGTACTACCTATCATCACCTCTTTTAGGACAGTGTTGCCAGAAGTTGTAGGCATGTTATGTGAAATCCCGTCAACAGATCAATGGGTAGGAACAAGTAAGTTACAATATTTTTAACCCCACCAAGAATTTGCCAATTCTATCGCACTGGGGTAGAGCTGCGCTTCTCAAACTTTAACGTGCAATACGAATCATCTAGGGCTTTTGTTAAAATACAGGCTCTGATTGAGTGGGTCTATAGGCCTGTGATTCAGCATTTCTGGAAGCTCGCAGGTGGTGATGATGATGCTGGTCAATGGACCACACTTTTGAGCGGCCAGGGAGTAGAGCATGGCTACTCATCAGGATCATTTAAGGACCTTGTTAAAAAAAAAAAAAAACAACAACCTGCAAAGTCTTGGGCAGCATCCCAACTCTACAAAATCAGAATCTCCGGGAATGAGGTGCAGGGCTTTGTATTATTAACTATCTCCCTGGGTGATTCCTATTCAACCGTAAGCTGCACCTGGTCTGCAATGAGAGATCAGCATGGGTCAAAGAGTGGCTGTGCACCCTCTACATCAGAATCGCCCGAGGAGCTTTTGACAGTCGTGCACATAGCACTCCGCAGATCCCTCCCTTCTGCTGCCTCGAAAGAAGGCAAATGGTGGAGGGAGTCGGAGAACTAAGGAGACCGGGTAAAAATGGAAATTGACGTCATTTCAACTCCCACCTGGCAGAAGTAAAGAGGGCCAATTCTCCTGGAAGTGACAGCATGGAACATGCCTCCCGCTGCCTGACCACCTGCACCTCCTTCCTTCTTTTCCTTTTCCTGGCAACCGCAGCAGCCAAGGCAGCCCCTCAGGGCTGCTGGGAGGGGGGATGGCGAAAGAGGAGTGGGGGGGGGGACTGAAGAGAATGAAATGGGGAGGCAGCGAGAAAAATAAGGTGAAGGTGTAGGAATGATAACCAACCTTAGGCTTCTGTCCATATTACAATTCAATTCCACACCAATAAATAAATACCTATTTTAATATCTGCTGCTTGCTGAAATGATAACAAGATATTATTTGGCCAAAAGAGTGTTTTCCAATTGCCTAAAATTGCATCTGTGCATGAAAAAGGATCTGAAAGATTGTGAACTGGATTAATCTCCAAGTGGTGAAATTAAAGGATTGTTTTCCTTCCTTCAGTATATTAATCTGTACTGTTTGAACATTTAAACTGAGCAGGAGTCCTAACAGGGTTGGCTCAGTGGATAGAGTGGCAGCCTGTGGACTCAAAGGCCACAGGTTCGATTCTAGTCAATAGCATGTATCTTGGTTATGGGCACATCCCAGTAGGGGTGTGCAGAAGGCAGCTGGTTGATGTTTCTCTCTCATCGATGTTTCTAACTCTCTATCCCTCTCCCTTCCTCTCTGTAAAAAAAAAATCAATAAAATATATTTTAAAATAATAAGTTAATAAACTGAACATGAATTGTTTATAATGCGAAATAATTAATAAAGCCATTTTAATTTGGGGGAAACCAAAATAAAGGGTTACTAGGGCTGAAGTACTAGAAAGGACAACGTGAAGAGTAGGGTATAGTCCCTTCAAGAACCTCACACACTCAGGAGTCCGAACTCATAGATGCTTTCTGAGTTGCAGAGATACGCAGGTACGTGGCCCCACACATGCCTGCAGGGAATGGCATTTGGTCCAAAAGTTCAAAATGCATTCCCAATGCATGTTCTTGAGTGCAGATCTGAAGAGGAGGTTAGTAAATTAAAGGAGGGAAACTTATCAAGGTTAAAAATAGCTGTGAGAGGGTACAGGCTAGGCCAAGGGACCCCACTGGTGAACAAATCCATGCACCAGGCCCCTAGTTGTATTAGAATCAGTTGTCTCTACCACCACGTCCCTCCCTTCTCTTCTCCCTTTCCTCATTCTATCCTCATCTCCTAGAAACAGTTCTCTTTCATTTTCCTGAGTTCAACAGACAGCACAGTGACTGGAAACTCAATAAAAGTGAGATGATGAAGTCAGGATTTTTCTCCTAAGTCCTTGCTGAAGTTGCCCAAGTTGTCCAAGGCAAAGGTGTATCATACAGTCCCAAAGTGGAATCTTTTCCCTTTTCTTCTTCTCCCTCATTCCTCACTGTTAAAAAGGTGCCTAATAATGGAACTAAATGAGAATAATCTCTGAATAAAATAGCTCTGGGGAGAAATACATGGGTCAGAGGGGTCTAGATAAGGCAACTTTAGTGCTACAGAAAGACAGAGCTTTCTTGCATCTATAACAGTAAGATGAGCCAAGAACTCAGCTGGAGATTAAGTAAGTAAACCAGAGACCTTATCAAATATTGAACCACTCCTTATTGCCCTGGGACCTACTCCTCATGGTGCTATTATAATAGAATCAACACATGCAAATTATTAAATAGTAACTAAGCATGGGACAATGATCGCAGTAGAAGTCTTGGTAGGCTTGTATGTCAGAGGAAAGATGAGCTCAGGAGGGTAAGAATCTGGGTTAAACAGTATCTTTCTACTTGGGAATTTCTTGGATACTGCTGACCTGTGATGTCTACTCCTGACCTTAACTGTAGTCATGGGAAATAATAGACTAAAGGTTTGTGGCCCGTGCTGCTTCAGTTTCCTGCTTAAAGCACGGGGAGAGAAACAGATAAAGCAGTGTGGAGAAACGGGAGGTCAACAAATTAAATCACCCTTACATATTTGAAAGGTCAGCAAAACTCCCTAAAACTCCAAGTCTCTGAACCTGTACTTTTGCCATCCATAATCTAGAGAGATTATTCTCATTTAGTTCCATTATTAGGCACCTTTTTAATAGTGAGGAATGAGGGAGAAGAAGAAAAGAGAAAAGATTCCACTTTGGGACTGTATGATACACCTTTGCCTTGGACAACTTGGGCACCTTCAGCAAGGACTTAGGAGATAAATCCTGACTTCATCATCACACTTTTATTGAGTTTCCAGTCACTGTGCTGACTGTTGAGCTCAGGAAAATAAAAGAGAACTGTTTCTAGGAGATGAGGATAGAATGAGGAAAGGGAGAGGAGAAGGGAGGGATGTGGTGGTAGAGACAACTGATTATAATACAACTAGGGGCCCGGTGCATGGATTTGTTCACCAGTGGGGTCCCTTGACCTGGCCTGCACCCTCTCGCAATCCAGGACCCCTTGGTGGATGACAGAGAGCCAGTTTTGGTCCGATCCCCACAGGCCAGTGCACTAATCCCTTCCCTCTGATATTCATCAGTCTTTTCCATGTTTCCATGCCTGTGCATTGAGCATCTGCCACCTAGTGGTCATTGTCATAGCTTCCAGCTGGTTGGCCAGTCACTTAGTCTTTTATATATATACTAGAGGCCTGGTGCATGAAATTCGTGGACAGTGGGTGGGGTGTGTCCTTCAGCCCAGCCTGCACCCTCTCCAATCTGGGACCCCTTGAGAGATATCTGACTGCCTGTTTAGGCCCGATCCCTGGACATCCCTCTCACAATCCAGGACTGCTGGCTCCCAACTGCTCACCTGCCTGCCTTCCTGATTGCCCCTAACCACTCCCCTGCCAGCCTGTTTGCCCCTAACTGCCCTCCCCTGCAGGCCTGGTCCCCCCCAACTGACCTCCTCTACTGGCCTGATGGCCCATAACTGCCCTCCCTTGCAGGCCTGGTCCCTCCAAACTGCCCTCCTCTGCTGGCCACCTTATGGTGGCCATCTTGTGTCCACATGGGGGCAGGATCTTTGACCACATGAGGACAGCCATCTTGTGTGTTGGAGTGATGGTCGATCTTCATATTACTCTTTTATAAGATAGGATAGAGGCCTGGTGCATGGGTGGGGGCCAGCTGGTTTGCCCTGAAGGGTGTCCCAGATCAGGGTGGGGGTTCCCTTGGGGCATGGGGCGGCCTAGGTGAGGGGCCTCTGGTGGTTTGCAGGCTGACCATGCCCTCTGGCGACCCAAGTGGAGGCCCTGGTATCTGGGATTTATTTATCTTCTACAATTGAAACTTTGTAGCCTGGAGCAGAGCTAAGCCTTCTGCTCCCTCCGTGGCTGCACCCATTTCTGTTGGAATTTATCTTCAATAATTGAAGCTTTGTAGCCTTAAGGAGAGGCCTGGGCCAGCCAGGGTATGTGGAAAGCTTGGCTTCCTCCATCACGGGGGGCAACCCAAGCCTCCCTCCTGCTCTCTCTGTGGCCACAGCCATCTTGGTTGGGTTAATTTGCATAGTCGCTCCTGACTGGTTGGTGAGCATGGCAGTTGGTGTGGCTTATGGATATAGCAGAGGTATGGTCAATTTGCATATTACTATTTTATTAGATAGGAGATAGGAGATATATATCATAACAAGTGGGCCCTGTGGCCAGTTCTGAGTCATGTCCTGTCTTCTCCTAATATTTCCATTGTTTATATCACATGGATATGCCGCAGGTATGGAGTTGAAAGGGTAGTTACTTAAAGCTAATTTTACTGCTAGAATAAGGTAGGATTTACTAGGTTCTCTGCAGTAACTTTGAAAATATCTGTAATAAAGCATCAACAACTGAAATCAAAAGTATCTCAAGGAGGGAATTGGGTGATCAAAAATAGGAAATATGTTTTTATTTAAGAGTTTCAATCTCATTGGTAAAATATTCCTTCTGTTCATTAATTTTTATTATTGAGCTCATTAAACTGTCTTTCTGGGTTTTCTTGAGTTCTGTCCTGACAGCTATTGTGAATTCTTTATACTAAACAAAATCAGTCAGATGAAGAAAGACAAATACCTTGTGATTTCACTCACAAGTCGGATATAAAACAAACCAAATGAACAAAAACAAACTCATAAAGGTAGACAACAAGTTAGTGGATACCAGAGGGAAGGGAGATGGAGGGCAAAATGAGTAAAGAGGCTCAATTTTATGATGACAAATGGAAGCTAGATTTTAGGTGGTGAACACAACGTAGTATATACAGATGTCAACTTATAATGTTGTACACCTAAAACCTGCATAATGATATAAACTAATGTTACCGCAATTTAAAGAAGGAGGTGAGAAATAGTCACTGGCTTGTTTGCCACTAATTCTAATTACAGATGAATGTGTGTACAATTTGGAAGAAGGCTGCATTTAGGAACCTTTGACTGGTACTGATTATTTCTGTGTCTTTTAGGGTCTCAGATCTAAAACAACTGGACACATCTCTTTAGGAAGTTTCTAGTTCAGCTCTAATTCTCCATGCAACATCAACCTATAGTATTCCTGCAGAAAGAAATGTTTCTTGATCAAGATTCTGACCTTCCTCCCTCCCTCCCTCCCTCTCTTCCTTTATTCCTCTTTTTCAGAACCATTAGAAGAGATCTCTAAGAAGATGCATAAGGAAATTGTCCAGTTGGCCATTATCTGCCTGCGGCCCAGTATTCTACCAGATACTTTCCAAAACAAGGTACATGTAGCACATATGCTTGTTGAAAATTCTGGGTCTTAAACCCAACCTCCATTAGCTGAATTATTGTTCATTATTCATGGCTGAGAGTCTGACATCTACTTACTGCATGATTCCTGGATCAGGAGCAGCATCTGGGGGCATGTTGCAAATGCAGAATCTCGGGCCCTATCTCAGACCTACAGAATCAGAATCTGCATTTTTAACAGGTGATCTGTGCAGGTTTCCAAATTTAAGAAGATTCTCTTAAGGAGGTAATTTTCATCAGGTTCTGTTCTTAACAGGAAACAGATTGAGAAGCAAAAAGCTTAACAGAGCTCCAAATACTAAGCCAGAAAATGCGACATTTTGAGTGAATATTGAAAACAAGCTAGCACACTAATGCACCCTGGAATGAGGCCCAAGAGCGGGTGCTGTAAGGACAGGGACTCTAATTATGAACATGGGTATTTCAATGATACAAACCATGAACACCCAACCCTTCCTTTTCATACTTGCAGTCTTTTATCGACATGCCACGTGACTCTTTTGGCATAATTAGCTCCCAGATTTACAGTGGGAATCAGACAAAAACGTCTTCTCCTTCCTTCCCTTCAAGATGCAGGGATGGGGCCTAGAACATGCAATAGGGAGTACTTCTGAGGCCCAGAGTAAGTAAAACTGTAACTGGAAAAGGAGTGTAAAGATGCAAATGCCAGATGAAACACAAGGTCACAGAACTGCAAGAGAGGGGAGGAGAATGGTACATTGCCAGGTACCTGGGACCAGAGGGGCAAGAGACGGTGGGATCTTTATAAGGAACTAAGAGCGGGGTAGGGAGTTAGAGTAGGGAAGATGGGTGGCCATTCTATATTGAAGTCACTGTCTTGATTTTTATTACTCAGTGCCTGGCGATTGGGCCCAGCTAAATAACGAGAATGATAGATTCTACATGGGAATGAAATAATGAAAGAGGTTGAAAGAAGTCTGGAGATAAATTCATCCAACATCTCTGGATGGGTTGGTGGATGTGAAAGGATATAGAGATGTGATCTTTTTTAAAAAATGTATTTTATTGATTTGTTACAGAGAGGAAGGGAGAGGGATAGAGAGTTAGAAACCTTGATGAGAGAGAAACATTGATCAGCCGCCTCCTGCACACCCGCTACTGGGGATGTGCCGGCAACCAAGGTACATGCCCTTGACCGGAATTGAACCTGCAACCCTTCAGTCCTCAGGCTGACGCTCTATCCACTGAGCCAAACCGGTTAGGGCTAGAGATGTGATCTTAAAGAGCACACACGAAGGTGGATGTTACGCTTAGAACCAGACCTTACAAAAATAGTGAAGAGATATTTTGCTGCCAGCATCTGGTCTGCTCCTGCCTTTGCCCCCTTCATTCTTTTGCTTCCTCCAACCCATATTCAAACCCCTAGTTTCACATCTGTCCCCCAATTCTTTTAAGCCTATAGATGTCAACCAATAGACTTGTAATGCTCTCTTAAGGAGGTTGAATTCCACTGTGTAGTCTTTATATTTTTAATATATTTTATTGATTTCTACAGATAGGAAGAGAGAGGGATAGAGAGTTAGAAACATCGATGAGAGAGAGACATCGATCAGCTGCCTCTTGCACGCCCCCTACTGGGGATGTGCCTGCAACCAAGGTACATGCCCTTGACCAGAATCGAACCTGGGGCCTTTCAGTCTGCAGACCGACACTCTATCCATTGAGTCAAACCGGTTTAGGCCGACTGTGTACTCTTTAAAGACCAAACCATCTTCCCGACCCACAACAAGGGTGTCCCATAAAACCCTTCAAATCCATGTCAACACACCCTTGCTCCATCTATCCCCAAACCAGACTGTGTACATGACGTTCTGAAGGGATAAGAAAGAGGACCTCCATAACTAGCAAAGTGGCCTAAAGAGATGGATGACCTCCAAGTTTCAACCGTGGGTTCTTGAGAAACTGATAAAGCCACTCCTAGACTGGGGGCAAGGGATTTATTTCCGGTTTAATCTCAGATTCCTCTTTCCATACTTTTTAGTGTTTACTTATTAAGATACAATTTTTCCTAAATGATTGTCATACCTCCTTTTGTTCTTGAATGTCATGCCGCTCAAATTCAAATGCCTTGAATTTCAGAGTACAGAATTGGCAAGAAACAAACATCCCAATATTTGACATCAGAGGGTGAATGGTTTCTTTTTATATATTTGTTATTGATTTCAGAGAGGAAGGGAGAGGGAGAAAGAGATAGAAACATCAATGATGAGAGAGAATCTTTGGTAGACTACCTCCTGCATGCCCCCTCCTGGGCACGTGCCCTTGACTAAAATTTAACCCAGGACCCTTCAGTCCGCAAGCCCATGCTCTATCCACTGAACCAAACCAGCTAGGGAAATGTCAATGGTTTCCTAACAGTGATAAATAGAATTTGGTTTTCCTCGTGGATCTTGTAGTTTAACCAATTGCATTAAACTATTAACTTGAAAGGGGCGAAGAGGAAAAAGTACAACTCTCTCATTACTTTCCTCCTATCTGTCATCCTTAGAAGGTGTGGGGGGGGGAGGGTTGTTTGTTTTGGCACATACAGATGATCAGGGTGGCGGGGCAAAACTGAACTCCAAAGCATATATTGGCCAAATGGTGCAGTTCCTATTTCACGTGTGCCCTCGGCCTTACTTGTCAAATTAGACATGCTAGTAATGTCTATAATTACACATCGCAAGCAGTCGAGCTGCAGTTTGTAATATACTTACATGCTAATGAGACTTCAGGGAAATCTCCATGAACCGTGCATTCAAGCCTCCTCTGACCTCTGAATCAGAGGCCGGGCATAAGGTTCTTTTATAATGCCCATGTTTTACACATCATTTCTAATTGTCCTGGATAATGCAGAATGCTTCTTCAAATGAAAAAGAGCAGGGAGCTGATCCCCAGGGGTTCTGGGGAACCATTTTCAAGTTTTGCCAAATTTATTTTGTTTTAATGCTATCTTTGCAGGCCACACCAAAAGGATGGGGTGTGGACAAAGTTTAGAACCAAGACTTATACTCAAAGGTTCATGTGCCTTCACTTCTCATCCAGCCTTTCTGAGACTCTGCTCCACCCATGCCCCTTTCCCAACCCCAACCCAGCAGGGTCTCCTCCCTTGTGATTTTAATCTGTACATAGGTCCTGAACGCCTAGTGTTTGCCTGGCACTGTGGTACAAAGAGAAAGGATTCCTGTCCTCAAAGATGGTCACAGTAAAATGAAGGACACTGATACACGAAGAAATTGTTTCAACCTGGGGTAACTCAGTGATAGTGATATCGCCTGCATATGATAGAATTACTGAGGAGGCAAGCCCAAACCAGCCTGAAGTGTGTGTATGTGTCCCCATGTACATGTATGTGTGTTTTGGAGAGCAGGGAATATGACGGGAACTGGTCAGTATTTGCTAGAATCTTTTTGCCATTTTCATGCAGATCAGTTTCAGGCTGCCTTCATTCCCAGCACCCACACGTGTCTCCTGCTGCAGAGCCCGCTTTGTGCCATGCGCAGACAGCTGACAGGTCTTGGAATTTACTTCCCAAGAGGCAGCCCTGTGATTGACAGGTGTGGGGATATTGGTACACCAGCCTCTTTACCATGATCAAGATAATCCTGCCAAAACCAGTTTGGCTCAGTGGATAGAGCGTCAGCCTGCGGACTGAAAGGTCCCAGGTTCGATTCCGGTCAAGGGCATGTACCTTGGTTGCAGGCACATCCCCAGTAGGAGGTATGCAAGAGTCAGCTAATCAATGTCTCTCTCTCATCAATGTTTCTCTCTGTCCCTCTCCCTTCCTCTCTGTAAAAAATCAATAAAATATATTTTTAAAAATAAAGATAATTCTGATGTGTACCCTACACTGTCTCCAAAAGCCACCCATGGGATTGGGCCAAAGATACTCTCTGTGGCAATATTGCATCTTTGCTTGCCCTCCTTTCTTTATCCGTCTCTTTTTCTCACTACCCTATTAGTTTTTCCTATGAACAACTACTAATAAATGACATGAATCTCCATCTCAGGGTCTTCTTCTGGGCTATCACAATTAAGACAAGGAGAGTATACCACCAGAAAAATATTTACAACTTTGTATGGTCATGGATGGTAACTTGTTATGGGGATTAGTTCACAATGTATACAAATATCAAATCATTACGTTGCACATTTGAAACAAACAATGTTATATGTCTACTATACTTCAATTTTAAAAAAGAGAGACTAAAATACTTTTTTTGGAGGGTCCAACTAACCTAGGTCCTGAAGGAATGGAAGATGAAAAGGGTAAGAGATTCACCCCAAGAGAGGGTAAGAGGGGAGTGCTATGGGAAGAATTTCAGACAGAAGGAACAGACGTGTGCAAGTAAAAAATAGCCTGGATTGTGCAAGTGGCTTCAACTTCATCTTAGAGCATAAAGTCTGAGTAAAGGATTGGCCAGCGATAAGTGGACAGATACCACATGTTTGAAAGGCTTGATGCACTTGGAGTGCTGGAGCTAGCCACTTGTTAAATATTCGGAAATTTCATGATCTGGCTGTTAAATTGTGGTAGCTTGAAATTGGCCTGGGTGGGAGTATTTAAACTATGGAAATTTGCAAACATTACACAATAGGGCCTTTTTAGAAATAGAACTGGTTTACCGGGCAAAGGAGTGTGCTTTATACCCAATAGGCAGTAATGGGAAGACCACTGAGTTTTTAGCAGTGGAGTGTTGTTGTTGTTGTTGTTGTTGTTGTTGTTGTTTTAATCCAATTAAACAATTTGATACCTATGTGGAGTTTGGAAAATTAAAGGTGTGAACCAAGTCAACGGTAGCAGACATGAGTATGGGGGATGGAAAGATTGAAGAGTTTGTCTAATTGGATATGAAGATTGATGGACAAGTTGACTGGGCAGATGGCTGAGCCAGGCACCAACTGAGCTGGAGAATATAGAATGAAAGTTAATTTGGGCAACAAGTTCCTTTCTGGAAACATTGAATTTCAGCATTCTGAGGGATCGGGCAGTTGTATATATGGATGTGAAGCATAGGCATAAGGCCCAGTCTGGTAGCCTCCATGGCTCCAGTCACTTAAGTGAGTCCTAGCCAAATCCATTCTCTCCTGGAAGTTGCAGTCTCTGATGCTAACTACTTTTCTGTCCGTTTCTCCCTACTCTTATGCCTCCAGTAGAACACCTCCTTTGAAGGTAGGGCTTGTGTAATTCCACCTCTTCTGAATTTATAGTTCTTTCTCTCAGGCATTTAAGCCAACGGTCCAAGATGTCACCTAGAATACTCCTCATGTGGCCCTAGCTTGTACCCTTAGTTAATTGCCCTCCTTCCCCAAACATGACCTCAGGTCACAAAGTCAGATGTTTCCCTTCAACTCTTCCCTATCTCAGACAATTCCCCAGCTTTCCAAAACAGCTGGCCCAACTGGGGAAAGGCAGTGTTAGCTTCATTCTCTTGGAGAGGGTGGTGCTAATCCAAATGTCAGGAGAATTAACCTCAGTCCCAAGTACCCATCTTATTTCCTTTATAGGATCGAGGGAATTTAAGAAAATTAGTATCTGGAGGCTGACCATGACTTCTCAGTCTTCTAAGGAAGCTTTGCCCTTTACTACATTTCTTCATTTCATAACATAATTTTACTTGCAGATGTAGATTTTAACCAAATTCCATAAGCATTTCTAAGTAATTTTTAAAATAAGTGACGTAATATTCATGCTTAATTCCTGACAATTCTATCACCTACAGACAGACCCCTTCCTCAACAAAGTTGGAAATGACAAACCAAATACAGACATTTTGAGAATTAATTTTAAGGCCAACTTTAATTCCTGCCTACTGTAAATGTATTCATCAGAGGAACTCTGGAACCTGACATAAATGTATGCCTTTATACTTCAGTATAAAGTAAATCAACTTTTCTAAACTAATAGAGTATGGGCATATTATCATTTTCAAATTTAAAAAATGTGATTTTGCAAAAGTATGTAGGTGACTAAACAGATAGCTTCAGAAATGGCTTCATTGTAAAGCTTGAATTTTATGATTAACTAGGGGCCCAGTGCATGACATTCGTGCACTGGGGGGAAGGGTGGTTCCTCAGCCCAGCCTGCATCCTCTCACAGTCTGGGACTCCTCAGGGGATGTCCACCTGCCAGCTTAGGCCCATTCCTCAAAGGGTCCTTAGTACTGCTGCGAGGCAGGAGAGGTTCCCACCACTACTGCTGCGCTCACCGGCTGTGAACCCAGCATCTGGCTGAGCTGTGTTCTCCCTGTGGGAGGGCACTGACCACCAGGGGGCAGCTCCTGCATTGAGCATCTGCCCCCTGGTGGTCAATTAATGTCATAGCAACCCATCCTTCCACTGTTCGGTCAATTTGCATATTAGGGTTTTATTGTATAGAATGTACCTTTTCTTAATATTTTATTGATTTTAGAGAGGAAGGGAGAGGGAGAGAGAGATAGAAACATCAGTGATGAAAGAGATTAATTGGCTGCCTCCTGCATGCCCCCTATTGGGGATCAAGCCCGCAACTCAGGCATGTGCCCTTGGCTGGAATTGAATCTGGGACCCTTTAGTCTCCAGGCCAACATTCTATCCATTGAGTCAAACCAGCTAGGGCAGGATGTTCCTTTTTAATGTAGCAGTAAGTATAGAGGGAAAAATCGCTCTAACAAATGCTCAGTAATCTAGAAGGTTTTCATTAAAATATCCAAAATCCCTGCACTAAGCATATTTATATTGAGAATTTTCCCTTTTGAATATCCACATTGTTTTTTTAAATACCTTTGGTAAATGTTCAGAACAATATCCAACACCTAGCAAGCTTTCAAAATGTGGACACTATTTACTTTCATCTTTATATTTAGCTCACAAATAATTGTATTATTCTTTTGCCAACATTTCTCAATATTCTCATAAGGGAACTAAAATAAATCATGGAAGATTTCATCTCAAAGGGATCTTTTGGTGTTTAGGAGTGGAGAGAAAATTTATTTATGAACCATTAGCAGCATAAATGGATATTTCTCTTGGGACATAATCATTTATTATATAAATAAGATATGGCTAAATGACAATAAAAATCACAGAATTCACTTAGATAAACAGAGAACTGACATATTTGGAATTTTTCTATTTAAACATGCATTATATATATCTAAAGTTTTTTAACGTAAGAAGGTAACTTGGATTGGAATGACTCTCAAAAATATAATAGTTGAATATTAGAACTTGAATGAAGGGAACTTCTTGATGAACTACAAATTGTTTTTGGCTTTAGCTTAATGATGTTTATAATAAATAAAGAATAAATGTTATTTCATAGTCACATTATGCATACCAGCTTAATGAAGCTTTCTCTTGTTCCCAAATAAAATGAAAACTCAGAAATTCTAAGATGAATCATCTCACATTAGGCAAATTGTATCTTACTTCTTCATATGTGTAGAATGTTTAAAGAAAAGAGGTAGCTATGGCATAGTGAAAAGACCATTGGCTTGAGACCAAACACAACTGTGCTTGAAGGCGGCACATTTACCCACTGAATAAATAGAAAAGTTAATATTAATATTTTATTTTGAGCACATTTCTTAAATTATCTTAAATTTTTTTTCTTATATGCAAAAGCATGAAAATAATGGTGTGAAAATTAATATTTATGTTAATATATTTAAAGTCTCTAGCATGATGCCTAATATACACAGTAGAAGCTCAATAAATAGTAGATACACCATTAACTATTTTTTTCAATTACAGTTAACATGCAATATAGTAGCTCCCCTACTTTTAAAAATCAATGGCTCCCCATTGCACTCAAATTCACACGAATGGCTCCAAAAATCTTTCATGATCTGGTGCCCCTTGCCTCTTATGACTTTATCTTGTAATTTATCCCTCTTGTACTGCACTGGCAGTTTCTAAGTTGAAGTATGTGGACCCAGAGGAGGGATAGCAGACACTTTTTGTGCCTTACCTATATCCTCCAGGCCTTACCACTGTGGTGTGCAACAGCCAATTCTAAAGGGCAACATCTATATCTCTTTGGAGTCTTTCTCCAAAGTTTCAGTTTGTTTATGCAAAAAGCCAGAGATGTTGGAGATTTGATGCCTCCTGGGATCAGCCTTCAACCAATGACTGAGAGATGTTATATCCCCCAGTTTTAGCATAGATCAGGAGAGATGAGTCTGAGACATCTGTCAATGACTGTGAATTTTTAGAGATTTTTACCCCTCCTGCAAACTAGCAGTTTAACCTGCCACAGTTTCATGGATGCTGGCTGAAGATAAGAATTCTGGGTCGGAAACCAAAGACTTCATTACTGCCCAGCAGGCAGCATGAGCCTCATGTTCTCATTGGTTTCCTTTCACATGCAAATCCCGTGGGGGTGATCTGAAGTGGTCCAGGCACATAGTGGGTCTATGTCATAGCTGAAGGAAGGACCCCAAGTTTAGAAACCACTAATCTTATAAGGGCTGTTAGGCAAACCTACCCAACCTTGGTCCCAGAGAAAGACATAACTGTTATTATCCTGGTCGGGAAACATCTGGCCTCTGCCCTTGGATGGGAATATTATCTTCTGTATTCCAAGGTTGTTCGCTATGCAAACATCCTTGAAAAGATAGAACTTAACAAAATCTGTCACAATATATGTAGAAACAGCATGGAGAATTGTCTCCCGACAGCAGGCCCACTCACATCATCACACTTCCACAGCAGGACTGAGCTCCATAGTGCTAACTCACTGGATAATGTTTCCTTGATTGGCCTCTTTCCCTTCTCTGCCTCATTTCTCCGCTCTCTAACGGAGATCGCCTCCCGAATAAATGGTTTGCGGATACCTAACAACATCGGAATGCCATTGGAGAGAAGGAAATGAGAAAATGAATGGGGGAGCAGTGACCAGAGAGTCTACTGCCTTGCTTACATTTCTCCTGCAGGCATTTAGAAGCATTTGCTTTAGGTATTAGAGTTGAGCTAGCCTGAGAAAGTAAACAGAGCTTTGTATTTTGTATTAATTCAAAATACACTGGTTTAATGGAAATGAGTCTTGCAGTGTTTCCTGAGCAACTGATTCAATTACCTCATGGGCATCATTAGATAGCTAAGAAATTCATTGGTCCCAATCATTACCCAATAAGATGACCCTCTCAAGGAAGAGGATGGACTTATGACATATTCTCATATATATATTCAGAATAGAATTTGGTGACCGTCTTATCACTCATGAGAAAACAAGATTTATTTCGTCATTTGAATCAGAAGAATGTTCCTTCCTTTTAAACCACCATGGTAGGAGTCACTTTCACTGCACATACATAAGATGCTGAAACGCTCTGTTTTTAGTGGATAGCAGTAGTTCTGGGCACAAAAATAAGGAAGCTTTCTGTTTGTTTTCCCATGTGGCATCTAGCTTTCTTGGCTTTCAACTTGTATCCCTTTTATATACTTAGGTTTTAGTTGTTTCAATGGCAAGGTCTGTTGTAGAAAGAGCTGCATTACTATATAAAACTGCTCAAGGACGATGCTCTTCTAGTTCATTCTTCCTCAAAGTGTGTGATCTCTGGACCAACCTCAGCAGCAGCATCTGGAATGAAGATTCTCTAGCCCCATCCCGGACCTATTGAATCAAAATCTGTGGGGGTAAGGCTCAGCCTCTCTCTCACAAGTCTTCCAGATGATTCTGACCCATACTGAAATGTTAGAAACTACTCTAGAGTCTATCCCAAAGTCCTCACACTGGTAAGAAATTCCTGATGGCTTCTAAGTCAAGGAAACCAACTATCAGAAACCTGATCATGCGAACTAAAGTAGCTTCAAAGCCAGCCAGGCTGCAAATATGCTGAGGGTGAGTTACCTCAGAAATTGTATTCTGAATGACTGTAAACTGGAACGTGGACATTGAATCATCCAGTCTTGTCTCCTTCCTTGAGAACTTTTAGTGGTTTTGGTTTTGGTTTTGGTGTTTGGGCCTTTTTTGTGTGTTTTAGATATGTGACATTATCTTCATTTCATAAAGTGACATTCATGTCTTCAAAAAGGGCTTTCCCGATTAACCCCATCCTCCTTTGATGTGACATTTTACTTGTGACTCCGTGTCCTATTAACCTTTGAATATTCATTTTGCCTGGCAATAATCTGCATTTAAGCCACGTACTTTGAAAATATTCTCTGAGTAGGTTACATTCATCTGTCAGACTGGAGCTCATGAGAAGGAACCATGATTTTTTTTTCTCATCTCCTTCCTCACAATCCATTTGGCCCCCATGCCTATGTCTGTCAATGCCGTGGCAACCAAACAGGGGTATCTGTGTGTCGGCACCACAAGTCTTTAAAAAAAAATAACTTAAAAGAATGAAAATCCACTATGTGGTTGTCCTCAATTGTATATCTAGGATCAGGTTTCTCCAGATTCCCCACCATCTTTACAGTGCCTGGCCTCATCATTAACAAAGAACAAAAACCACTTAAGAACTCAAGGAGGTCAATTTTCTTCCAACTGATTAGCCAGAAAGAAACATCCACTCCTCTGTGGTGGCTGCACTCTAAAATCTAGGTGTTGGGCCTCAGTTCCCCTGCCAGGAAGTGGACCTCCGTGGATGCCAGGTATTGGATGAAGATATGAGTAGTTGTAGGTATATAGGAGAAACTTTACTGCAGAACAAGTAGCCATCGCTAGCAAGGAGCTGTCAGACAAAACAGTTCTACAAAGCAGCTTCACACCAGCTGGTCAGCAACACATCTCTATACCAATTTAGACAAAAGAAGCTTCTTGCCAAATAGTGATGTCAGTATATGGTCACAGAAAGGTATGGCTGCTCAGTGTGTGAAGTGAAACTGCCATGTCATTTCTTTTACACCTGAGTGTGGCAAATGGCCTTGAACATCCGGTGTACTCTGATGAGGGTTCCCACACTAGGTCACAGCCACAAAGATTGACCAACTCTGTGGGTTTGCCTAAATATGAGGAGTTTCTCAGGACACAGTACTTTCAGTGCTAAATCCGGGACAGTTCTGGGTAAATTGGTTTCATTAGTCATCCTCACTAAAGCATCTAATTCAAATAATGATTTTAAAATTCAGTAGGTTCTCCTTTCACATCGTACCCTGCCCACTACTGAAGCCAACTAGCTAATAAGACAAGGCCATAATCAGACCTTCTCAAATACTCCAGTGCCAACACCCTCTCCAGGAGCCCTGGGCAGAGTTATACCATGTACAAAATGCCCATCTTAAAGCTTTCTTCACATTCCTGCCCCTCGTTTGCCCCCAGTTGTCTGAGCTTTCCACCTATTGACTCTCTCTCGCCTCCCCCAAAATCTTGCCTACAGATTTGATCTACATGAAGTTACAAAGCATTGGTTCTCAAACCTCACCACACATTTGAATAATTCAGGCTGCTTTTTAAAAGCACTAATGACTGAAGCCTACCAGTTGAGATTCAGATTTAATTGATCTCAGGCATATCCAGGCATCGGTATTTTTTTAAAAAGCTCCCTTGATAATTCTAATCAGCAGCTAAGGACTGAGAACCACTCATTTGAAGCACTTGTTCTCAAATGTGTCTGCACATTGGAATTGCCTGGGAAGCTTTCAAAAATACTTATGTCTGGGTCCTACCCCCCCCCTCCCTGAGAGTTTGATTTAATTAGTTTGGGGCACAGTCTAGACTTCTAGATTGGCAAAAAAACTTTCCAATAGTTTCTAATAGGCAGCCAAGTTCGAGAATCGTTGATCCCACCTTGCCACTCAAGGTGTAGTCTACCCACCAGTAACTTTGACCCCACCTGGAAGCTTACTAAAATATAGACTCCTAGGCTTTACCCTAGACCTACTGAAACCACATCTGAACTTTAACAAGGCGTCCCAGACGATTCACAAACATGTTCAAGTTTGAGAAGCTCTGGTTTCGAGTGGTACCCCCTCTCAGAGCATTTAACAAGAACTAGAACTTGGAACCAAAGAAGAGGGCTCTCTAGCAAGAATTTGAGGCATCAGGCAGAAAGCATTTTGGTAACAGGAGGGTTTCCCCAGTCCCCTGAGTCATGTTTCCAGAAGCAGTCACCTCCTCCTCCTCAGAAGAAGAACATTATGGTGTTATTGAATGTCAGCTGAAGATATGCATCTGGCTATGAGTCAGCCGAGGGGAAAATAGATGCTGTGGAGGGCTGTCACTGGTATGGGTGCTTTCTGGAAATGGCTGGCAGGAACTGGAACTAATATTCAAGTTATCCAGGGGCACTGTTATTTTTTTTATAAGAAATGTTTGAGAAAGATGTCTCACATAGAAAGCAAAGAGTATGATGGGGCAGGGGAGAGGCACAAAGAAATAGCATTATAGAGCTATATTGGTGGGCAAGTTAGCAAATCTTCTATGACTAATACATTGAGCACTACAAATGAGAGCTTAAGCAGAAAACAAACATGGTAATGATCTTTACTTAGTTTAATGATGATTAAATGTTAATTGGTTTAATTTCTTTGTTTCATTCTTAGCAGTCAGAGCTGAGGGGCTCCCAAATGTCTGAGCTGCATGTCCATTATATTGCAGTCTCACGCACTCCTTTTCTATTTAGAGTTATTCAGAATGACACCCCATTACCCAAATGGAGCTGAGGGGTGAAAATAAAGGCACTGCTCTCAATCAACTCCAATGGCTTTAGTCTAAAAGACCCCATAAAGGAGCAAGTGACAGCCACGTTTTCTATGGAACCAGGAACAGGGAAAGATGTCTACAGAACTGAATATGCCACTGTATCTGGTCTTTGGGAGAGCCCTCCTTCTAGGTTAGGTACACAAATTCTTGTACCCTACATCCCAATAATAGAATAGTTAACACATTCATCCCATGTTCTCCAGCAGCTCGTGTTATCCAAGAGGAAAAGGCCAACTCCGAAATAGTCAGTCAGGGGGCTGCGTGGTGAATCACAGCCATGCGTGCAATTCCACGTGGATTTCACAAGGAGCAAAGGCAGAATGAACTCCGAATACACAGGAATCCAAGAAACAACGGACCCAACATTGGAGCTACTAGTGATAGCTTGAAGGCAGAATAGTTTCAAACTCAAGGTTAGGGGCCACAAAGGACAGACCCATCCGTTTGAATGCATCTGTTTAAATATGTCTCACTTGGCAATGACAATGAATTCAAACTCATTTGAGAGCAACACAGTAATGCAAACAGTTTAGAGGAGCATGGTCATCTCTGGGGAGCTTTTTAACTCCACCCCAGACCTGCTAAATCAAAATCTGCATCTTAAAAACAAATCCCCAGGTGATTTAGATGTTCGTGGCTGTTTAAGAAACACTGATCTAGAACGGTGATCATCATCCTGGCTGTGTATTTGAATGACCTGGGGAGGTTCTCAGTCTTGCAGCTATCCAGGCCCCACTCCAAACTGATGAAAGCAGACTTTGGGAATGGGATGTAGGCACCCCTGTGTTTTAAAAGCTCCCCCGGTATTTCTGATGGGTAGTCAATTCTGAAAGCTGCTGACAGGACATGTAGGATAAGGAGCAGGGCTGATTTTCAGGATATGTCATTCTCTCTCTCTCTCTCTCTCTCTCTCTCTCTCTCTCTTTCTATGAAATATTGGCATCGTGGCATTATAAGTATGCTTATTAAATTTACAATAAAAATTAAAGTGCTTTTTGTTAAGCAGACACCTGGGTATGATATGAACCTGTGTCTCTGCATATTATCTTTTCATGCCTCCTCAATAGATAGAGCCAAAAATTGTGTCCTGCTTGCTCTACCTAGAATGCTCTGTGTGACCTTGAATAAGTCACCCTCTCTGAGCCTTGGTTCGGTTTTCTCTCAAATATATATAACCTTATATATTTTTATCAGATCATCTCAATGATTATGTGATAAAAGGAATAGGGTGACCAGCTGTCCTGGTTTTAGCACTGAACGTCCCTTATCCTAGGACAATTTTCAGTCATGGACAAAACAGACTGGTTGGTTACCCAGGACAGTGGTCAGCAAACTCATTAGTCAACAGAGCCAAATACCAACAGTACAACGATTGAAATTTCTTTTGAGAGCCACATTTTAAAAATATATATATTTTTTTAATTGATTTTTTTTTTACAGAGAGGAAGGGAGAGGGATAGAGAGTTAGAAACATAGATGAGAGACATCCATCAGCTGCCTCCTGCACGCCCCTACTGGGGATGTGCCTGCAACCAAGGTACATGCCCTTGACCAGAATCGAACCCCAGACCTTTCAGTCTGCAGGCAGATGCTCTATCCACTGAGCCGAACCGGTTTCGGCGAGAGCCACATTTTTTAAACTTAAACTATATAAGTAGGTACATTGTTATTAACTTAATTCGGGTACTACGTCAATCGCACTGTATGTGTGCACCCGCATGTAGTATTTTGTAGAAGAGCCACACTCAAAGAGCTGCATGTGGCTCGAGAGCCCCAGTTTGCCGACCACTGCCCTTGGAGAAACCGATATGAATCACTTAAACACACCTAGGGGGCTTTACTAAGCTAAGAGTGTACCTGGCTCTCATTGCAGGCCTTGTTAAGGAAAAATTAAAATGTCTAAGCCCATCTGAAATGCAGATAATGCAAATGCGAAACCTACCCCTTTTCTCCCGAACCAGGAGAGGCTCTGAGAAAGAGGAAACAGTGTTTGGGAGTCTTGTGGAAACCTGATTAGTCATATCAGTTTTTATAGACTCAGATCCAGCCTAGAAGGCAAAGAGCAGGGTTTAAAAGATATAAGATCCTGGCAGGTAATAATGTTAACAAAATAAAGGATCCCCTGCAGCCTGGAGAACCATTAGCAGGAAATTGTAAAGCATTAAAAAAAAAAAAAACTACAGAAAGTTTCCAGTCATGCAGAAAAAGAAGTCATAAGCTTCGCATTTGTTTCAAGCGTGTCTCCCAGGTGGAATGAGATAATGATGTGAAAAGCACAAGTTAGTCCCTTGGATATCAAGGGTAGTGGTGGTGGGGGTGTGTGTACAGGAAGCCATAGATCTTTGCAACTCGAAAGAAAAGATGCCTTTAGGTGAATTATTATTACAACAAACCACCCTATGGATTTCCAGTAAGATCTGTGGAAGAAATCTCTGCAAGCGAGGTCTACAGACTCTCCTAATCCAATGACACTCTTTTGAGCACAGTTTCTCATTGCAGTCCTGAAAGCAAACCTAGCCTTGCTTTGTAAAGCAACAATTCTGGCCTTGCTTAGACTGTTATAGTGACCTCCCAACTCATATACTGTGTCAACTCCTCCCTCCCTTTTATCTAGTGTCTGATCTGTAGGTCCAGCTGACACCACCACTCTTGCTAAAATTCCTTAATTGGCCACCCATTGTCCTCAAAGTAAAGACTCAAACTCAATATGGCCTCAACTCTTATCTCACTTTCCCACATACTCCTCCTGGCCAGACAGACACAGGAATCAGTCAGGTTAATCTCTACCTTACCCATTCCCAACCCCCATAAAGGCTGGATCTCTCATGCGTATTACCTTCTGGAAACTTCAAAATCCATAATTACACATTTGTATGTGAATATTTTATCATTATTTATCTTCCCATGAATACAGGACTACATTAGCACAGAAGTGGTGTGTTCTTTCCTCTCTGTATGCCATATTTGTATCAACATATTGCCACACAGTAGGTACTCCATGAATGTTTGTTGAAGGAAGAGAAGAAAGGAGAGGAGGAGGAACAGAGGGAGAAGGTTAAAGATAATAGTATTTTTACTACTTTGTAGGGGGAAAGGTGCTTTAGCAGAAAACTATTCATTGTCTAGAACAGGATAGGAAAATATTTTCTATAAGAGCCAAATAGCAAATATTTCCAGCTTTGCAGGGCATAAGGTCTCTGTGGCAACTATTCAACTCCGTAGTGTTCATACTGCCACAGACAATACACAAATGAAGTGTGTTCTAATAAAGCTTTGTTTAGATACTGAAATTTGAATTTTATAAAATTTTCACATATCACAAATTATCATTCTGCTTTTTATTTATTTATTTATTTTTACCATTTTAAACTCACAGCCATGCCAAAACAGGCTGTGGCTAGGATTTTTTTCTGGAAATAAATTGCGCACTCTTCCAGGTTATCGGATCCTGATTCTCTGGAGTTCGTCTACAACTCCCCAAGTGTGGCTAGCTGGTAGAAATGCAAACTAATGTTTTCTATAGACATTCATAGGCGTGCCAATGAATTTTGTCTGATTAGTGGGACAAGTGCCAACCCATCAAAAAAAAAAAAGCCAACTTTGAAACCTTTTCAAATTTGTTTCAGCATCCCTGTAGTCCACATAAATTTGTACTTTTATGACTTCTCTTTGTTTTCTCTAATTTAATTAATGAATTAAGCTTAACACCTTTATTTTACACCTTCATTTTATATATATAGGAGAATGATGTTTTCACCTTTTAAAAAATATCTCTTAATACGTTTACCCAACTGTCCCTTCCATTTCACATTAAGACCTATGCTAGAACCTATAGGAAATTCTGTCGACTCCTTCTAAATACACCCCTATGCTGAGGTGAAAATCCATAGTCTTTCTTTATTAATGTCTTAATGTGCCTCATTTATTTATAACCCCTTATGTCAGAAAGTAAGGAATTTCAAAAAAATATATTCACAGGGAAAATGAAGTTGAGAAAGATAGGTTGAATCCAAAAATGAGCTTAGTACACAAAATACTATGGTGAGAGGTGGGCCATAAATTAAACTCTCAATTATCGAGAAATAGACACAGAGAAGAAATACAATCAGTTAAGCTTCCTGCCTACTGTCCATGAGATAAAAATAGACTAGGAGGCTCAGGGAAATGAGTTGTTCTGGATCACAAAGATGAGAAGTTTCTCCCTGGGTTCTCACAAAGCAGCAGCTTCTGCAACCCTCCAATTATTATTTGTTGAGCTCTAACTAGGCTCCGGCCCAATTTTATTTTTAATTATAGTTGACATACAGTATTATATTAGTTTCAGGTGATTAGACATTTATATACCTTACAAAGTTTTAAGCATTTAAGAAGTTTGTAGGCCTGTCACTCATGCAATTATAGTGGTACCTCGAGATACGAGTGCCCTAACATACGAGATTTTTGAGATACGAGCAATTTTGCTTTGAAATACGAGCAACATTTGAGATAGGAGTAATCGCTTGGATCAGCCGTCTGCACACGACCCACCAGTTTACCGTGACTCGAGCGTCTCATAGTTTCCCACGCCTCAAGGTTACGGAACGAATTAAACTTGTATCTCGAGGTACCACTGTATTTTAGGAAATTTCTTAGCCAAAAAATGAGGCCTAATCTAATTGATTGCTTCTTTGTATAAGATAGTGAAGGAAAGACTGAGAATGCCAAAGGACAAATATAAAAGGGTTTTTCAATCAAGTCTATAGTTTCTGATAAAAATAATAGTAAGGGAAAATCAGATATTAACCACACTGGATTCACAACCAACTAGTCTTACCCTCAAATAAACTGAAAAATACTCACCCTGAAGAAATACACTACTTTAGGAGAAGTGACAAAGACAGGCTTGTCAATGGGCAGTCTCCCAGGGGAATCACTAGAATTATCAGGTTCATCTCCAAAATCAGGCTTACTCTTCGTTTTGTACACATCTATACACAATAATCTCATCTGCCCTTGTAATTTGTATAAATCCACTTGAAAATAGAAAGGCCTAAATTTTGCAGTCCAGTGGTCTCCTGGGGGTAATCTTACCTAATAATAGACAAACATGTAAATTGACTGTACCTGCGCTATGCCACCAGCCAATCAGGAGTGATATTGCAAATTAACCCAGCAAAGATGGTGGTTAATTTGCATATACAGGCACCTGAGTGATGGGAGGAGGGGAAGATGCTTGCATCGTTGCCATAGTGACAACGCAGGCATTCTTCCCCATCCCTGGTCTCTCAGGGCCTCTGGGCAGCGTGGGGAGGCATGGCTGGGTCAGAAAGGTGGCTCCGGGGCCTGAGCAGGAAGGAGCTGGGCTAGAGTGGAAAGGCGGTGCCAGCAGCCAGGGAAAGGAAAGCCCATTCTGGCACAAATCTTCATGCACCGGGCTTCTAGTTAAGACTATATTTTACCAAAGAAATGAAGAATTATTATTTACCAAATGGTCCCAAAACTCCCCACTTCCACCTTCTGCCCTTCAACACAGAATGTAGGTCTTTTCCAAGTCACAGATATCTTGCTTGCTTCTCTCCACACGTTTTTTAATTTGGTTTTCAAAATAGGTAATACAGTCTTATGGGCCAGTCTAATGACCTGTCGATTGGTCACTATGACGCGCACTGACAACTAGGGGGCAGGTGCTCAATGCAGGAGCTGCCCCCTGGTGGTCAGTGAGTTCCTACAGCGGGAGGGCTGCTCAGCTGACCGATGGGTGCCAGACGCTGGACTCAAGGCTGGCAAGCACTGCTGCGTGGTGGGAGCCTCCTGCCTCTGCAGCAGTGCTGTGGCGAGTGGTGCCACCACAGCGGGGACCAGGGGATGAGCAGGAGTGGTGCCCGCCTGGGCTCGGGCTCTTCCCTGGTTGCCTGCCACTTTGCGCACTACTACATCCCTGGGGGATGTCCGACTGCAGATTTCGGACTGATAGGTGGGGATCTAGCCGAAACTGGCAGTCCAACATCCCTCGAGGGGTCCCAGATTGCAAGAGGCCAGGCTGAGGGACCCCACCAGTGCAGGAATCCATGCACCGGGCCTCTAGTATAAATATGAAGGGTCTGCACAAAGGGGTTCCTTGATGTTGATAAGACAATTCTGTACCTTGATTATGACTGTAAGTACATTAGTCTATGCATGAGATAAACTTGCACAAAACTACACACACACAAATGAGTTTATGTAAAAATTGATGAAAATGAATGAGGTCAGTAGTCTAGTTAACAGCAGTGTATATCAATGTCAATTTCGTGGGTTCGATATTATGCTACAGTCATATAAAATGTCACCATTGGGGGAAGCAGCTAGGTGAAGGGGTCATGGGACTCCACATTTTTATAACACTGTGATTCTAGAATTAATTCAGAAAACCTTTTTTATTTTATAAAGCAATCCATAAAGGGCTTATGGTGTGAGTCTATTCCATTCCTCCACTCTCCCAGTTTTCAAAATCTACATTCCTATCCAGGCATCCAGTACCCTCAGTTCCTTGCAGATTCATCCAAAGTTTTTCTTTCTTTATATCACCAAATGTGAATACATATTCTTATCTTCCACTTTTTTGTTTTGGTGTGTTTTTTATTTTTATTGATTTCAGAGAGGTAAGGAAAAGGAAAAAAGAGATAGACATATCAATGATGAGAGAGAATCATGGATCAGCTGCCTCCTGCATGCCCCCTACTGGATATTGAGCCAAAAACTGGGTCATGTGCCCTTGACTGGAATCAAACCTGGGACCTTTCAGTCCATAGGCCGATGCTCTATCCACTGAAGAAAAGTAAGTACACTGTCCCAACCAACTAGGGCTTTGTTGTTTGTTTTGTTAATCCTCATCTGAGGGTATTTTTCCATTGATTTTTAGAGAGAGTGGAAGGGACTGGGAGATACACACAGAGAGAAACATCTATGTGAGAGAGACACATTGATTGGTTGCCTTCCACATGCACCCTGGGATTGAGCCTGCAACATGGTACATGCCTTTGACAGGAATCAAACCCATGACCCTTAGGTCTGTGGGCCAACACTCTCACCACAGAGCCAAACAGGCTAGGGCTCTTATCTTCCCTTTTTTTACAAAACATGTACACTTTTGACACTGTTCTACACTTTGTTTTTTTTTTTACCTAACACTATATCTGGGTACACATTCTATATGGCATTTAAGAGTTTTTTCTTCATTCTTTGTACAGCTATGAAATATTCCACTGTATTAATATGCCATAATTTATGTAATTAGTCCCCCACCAATATATCATTGGATTGTTTCTAACAGTTTTGATTTTATAGTTTATTGTGGTATGATTATATTGTACCTAAAAAAAAGAACAACCGCTGAAACCAGTTTGGCTCAGTGGATAGAGCGTCGGTCTGCAGACTGAAGGGTCCCAGGTTCGATTCTGGTCAAGGGCACATACCTTGGTTGCAGGCATAAGCCCAGTAAGGAGTGTGCAAGAGGCAGCTGATGGATGTTTCTCATCGATGTTTCTAACTCTCTATCTCTCTCCCTTCCTCTTTGTAAAAAATCAATTAAAATATATTTAAAAAGAACAACAGACTACACAATGAAGTGTGCAATTTGATAACTTATAGCATGTGTATACATTCACAAAACCGACCACAATCAAGATTATGATCACTTAGGTTGCTTCCTTATCTTCACAATTGTAAATAATGCTGCAATGAACATAGGGGTGCATATCTTTTTTATTTACATTTTTTTATTCAGATAAATACCCAGAAGCAGAATTGCTTGGTCATATGGTAGCTCTATTTTTAATTTTTTGAGGAATTTCTGTACTGTTTTCCATAGTAGCTACACTAGTGTACTAGGGTTTCCTTTTCCTATGGATAACTGATTTTGACAAAGGTATAGAAGCTATTGTTTTCCTGGAACAATTGTATATCCACATGCAAAAGCAATTAACTTAAATCAATAATATTCTCTATATATAAAAATTAACTCAAAATAGATCATAGTCATAAATGTAAAACCTAAAATTCAAAAACATCTAAAAGAAAACACAGAAGAAAATATTTGTGACCTTAGGATAGGCAGATTTCTTAGGTATACACCAGAAGAATAATCCACAAAAGAAAAAAATAATAAATTTGTCTCAAATCTTTTGTATTATAAAAAAAATGCTACAATGCCTAACCTTGAACATATACCATTCCACATGTGTGCAATTATTTGTAAAGGATGAATTGCTAAAATTTCAACCAGGTGTTAGATAAGTATTAAATGACAGCAAGCTTGAGATTCTTCTTCCAGATGAATTCCTTGGTGTTAGTATATCTTACATTGTCAGTTGAGGGTAAAACAATATGCTTTAACAGTCATATGTGTGGATAGTAGGGATTAACCTCTTATGAAAGTTGAAGAGTTGATTAGGCCAAGGGACTACTCATAGATAGGGCCAGAATTCTTCTTTAGAAATAATATTGGGTCACCACTAACTCACAGAGAGGAGACCAAAAGATCAATTCTAGACCACAATAAATTAACCCTCAAAGTATTTAAAGCATGTGACAAAATTCTATTCTGGCTTTAAAAAAATTCTAAACCATTTTGGACAGAAAACCTTAGAATGCTTAAGACTGAGCAATATGATTTTCTGTAATCTTCACTACAAACAGGTTTTGAAATTTATGCCTGGGTATCAGGGCTGATTTGCAATATAATTTGTTTCATATAAATTAGTTAAATATTGGCTAACTGCTTTCATAAATGATCATTTTGTTTTTAAAGAGTCACCTATAGTTCGTTGATCAATAATTAGGTGGTAGGGCCAAGAGTTTATCAAGGTCCCATTATGACATTAAATCCAGCAGGAATACTTATTTGTATGTATGTACATGATAGTTAAAAATAAGAAAAATGAATATGTTTTTATGTTTTATTGATCTTAGAAAGGAAGGAAGGAAGAGAGAGAGGAAAAAAAACACTGTTATGACAGAAACATTTATAAACTGCCTCCCACATGCCCCCAGCTAGGGATTGAACCCACAACCTACATATGTGCCCTGACTGGGAATCAAACCCATGACCTTCCAGTGCCCAATTTGACACTCCAGCCAACTGAGCCACACTGGCCAGGGTGATGGGTTTTTTATTTTGAAAAAAGTTTATTGATTGGTGGATTTTTATATAAGAACCCCATGTTAATTGTAGAAATGATTAAAACGGAAAAAAAATGACTTGCAATTCCACTTTTCCAAAATTTTTTTCCTGGTTCTAAAATTATTCTTTCTTCTACTAATTACAAGGAGAAAGTTTTGAATATGTTACTGTACTTTTATTTTCTTAACATGTTATTTGTAGAATTGGGTGAATTTCTGTTCTTCTTAGTGAGGGATGCTCAAGTAGAGTGGTTCTTCATAATGACTGCACATTGAAGTCACCTGGAGAGCTCTAAAAAGTGCTGATGCCTGAGTCCCATATACTGTATAGACTCTGATGTGTTTGGCCTGGGGTATAATCTTGGCATCAGAAGTTTTAAAACTCCCCACTAGGTCCTAATGTACAACCAATATTGAGAACCGCTGGTCTGAATATAAAGGAAGAGAGTCTGTTACAAGTTGAATTGTGTTCCCCCCAAAATTCATGTCAATGTCCTAAACCCCAGTACCACAAACTGTAACCTTATTTTGAAATAAGTTTGTTATAGATGTCATTAGTTAAGATGAAGTCATACTGAAATAGAATGGCTCTCTTAATTCAATATGAATACTGTCTTTACTAGTATACAGGGGAGAAGTTGAACACAGACACACACAGGGAGAACACCATATAAAAATTGGAGGTGTACTGCTGTTACAGAAAACCGGAATAATCAAACCATGCTCGGAGAGTTTGGAGTTACATTTATTACGCGCGGGTCCAGAGAAAAATGTTTCTCAAATTCTGGGCCCCAACATGCAGAAATTTTCCCTATTTATATGTTTCTACCTTGTTTGTCTCCCAAATATGAGGTGTTTCTGGCCTCTTTTGCAAGTTCTTAAAGATCCCCTATGTGCTGAGGCCTTGAAAACTCAACCAAAGGCCCTGCCTGGTGCCAGCACTGATAATTTTTGCCCGGGGAAGGTTTAATGGCCTCTCCGAAGTGAGAATAGTCTCATTTGCTTTATTATTTAAGCAGGCAAACATTTACAGAAGCTAATAGCAAGGTTAAAATTTCACACAGCAGTTTTTCTATAAGATGGATGCTTCACTGCCACAAGACAAAAGGACTATCCGAGACTGGGAGAGAAACCCTAGAACAGATCCTCCGTGGCGCCTTCAAAGGATGCATGGCCCAGCTGACATCCTTGATCTCAGACTCCCAGCCTCCAGAACTGTGAGCCAATTTCTGTTTTTCAAACCTCTCAATTTATGGCGCTTTGTTACGGCAACCCTAGCAAGGTCATACATATGTATGAGCATTTTCAGTAGCATCTCTCCTGATCAGCATGTGACATTAACTTGGCGGTGTGACTAAGTAAATGGCAAGAATAGAGTCATGGGCGGCACCCGAACTGGAAACATTTTACCACATGTCCACACAGGAATGAGACGGTTCTATTTCTGGCAACTCGTCACCTCCCAACGGCTTCCATTTCCTGGATTGGTCACCATCTATACCCGGTCCCGACTCCCCTGTAAGTTTTTCAGAAATTCTTACTGGCTGGTTGCCATGGTCAGGCCCACAGCAAGTGTGAAAGCCTGAAGATTCCCCCCCAGTCTATGACCAGAGGCCCTCTGAGAATGATTCAAGGCATAAGCTGCTGACAAGTAGAAGTCTGAGTCAAGCTACAGCAAAATAACATTCATATCTTCCCCACCTTTGGGCTTTATCACGTAATCACAAACTCTTAGACTCTGCTGCCAAGATATCTTGTTCCAGTCTTGCGAAAGTTTGAGGTGAATGCAGGTGCAAGGGGTTAACTGCGACTATTTTATGGTGAATTAACGTTCCCCGAAGATTTGTTTGTGGCATGCAGAAAAAATGCATATAATTCTATAGCCATTTATAGCTACCTTCCAGAATTCGTTCTTTTATGTGATTTAATAATAAATGTAAATTATTTTAAAAGCTATTTAAGTCACATATCTTTCAATGCATCTGGCCTGCATGAAGACAGACCCTCCAGATTCCCATGAAAATGCCTATGGAAATGCAAGAAGAATACTCGCAGACTATAAAAAAACTGAAATTGGCAGAACTCTTATTGTTGTAGCTGAGTACAAAACAGATGGATCTCAGGGGAAAAAATAAGAAACGAGGCAACTGGTACCCTATCCATGCTTTCCTCGCAAAATAAAAGAGTCCCACTTAGCAGAAAGATTTTTTAAAAAGACTCAGATTCCTTTTCCCATAGTTTGATCTGTTCCACCCAAGATGCAGTATTGTCTGTGAGTGGCTATCTTAGCCGGGGAGTGGGCGCGGAGTATAGTTTCAGGTTAAGGACCCAATGTAAAGGTTGCCAACTGCTATGTAGAGCCATACCGTTTAGACTTTCGGCTCGATTCATGTACCCAGGTGGACCCACTGTGAGCCAGGACTCCATTTATTACCTGGCGTCATACACCCCTCTACAAATATGGGGAGACCATGATGATACTTAGGTCTTGGAGTATCTTTGTCAACTAGGACTCTGCATCAAACATCCCTGGAAAGATCTTAGTATTCCCCTTTCCTCCAGGCGTGATTACTCAAGGAAATGTCCATACGATTTTTAGGGAAGAACTTGGAGAATTACTACTGTGTAGTGTGATGATGTGCCAGAAACCGAACATGGTCTCACTAATAGAAAGATGTGGACAGGAAGCCGGGAAGGCTGGTCAACAACCTTAATGGCTCTAACTACTCATTGTTTAGTTGAGACATTGTTAGCTGAGGTGGCCTCCACCTCTGTTTGTCTTTTGTCTTTTGTCTTTTTGTTCTTGAAATTTCCTGCCTAAAGGCTATGGGTGTGTCCCAAAGTCTCAATACAAGGGATAGCAAGGCAAGAGCAGAGGGTAGTCTTCTCACTAGAGGAAGCCTCTCGCCTGGCCCCCCAATATTCCCAAATTCATACTTTTCTAGTCTCTCTTTTCATTTGCGTGTGGCCTCCTCCAGAACCCGAACCCTGAACCACGCGGGATGTGAAAGGGGTTCGCACAGTGATGTGGTCATTATGAAAATCCAGTCTTCAGTCAGTTCATTCTGGGTCTAAGAACTGGTTGGGTCTAGAAACTGGTCATAGAATTGTGATTTCCCATATGTTGTTAACCTCAACCTAATCTGTCCAAAATCACCAGCTTAGATGTAGAGAAGCCAGGATCTGAACCAGGTAGTAAGATGCCAGAGTGAGTGCTTTTATGTTCTCATACATAACTGAGTCTCCAGTGGTAGGATTTTAGGCCTCAGGTGTGTGGGGGTTTTTTTGTTTTTTGTTTTTTGCGGGGGAGGGGCGGTCCACTTTAAATTTCAGTCTTTTTTGTTGAAAGTATTACAGATGTCCCCCCTTTTCCCTATTGTCCCCCCTTCTAGCCTCTTGCAACTGATCATCCACTCTTGTGTGATTATGTATGTTCAGCAATACCAAGGGTGGCTGCCTGTATCTGTTGCCTCTAAAAATGCCATGTTCTATTAGCCACCTCCATAGATCCTTGCAAATCGGGGTCCCCTGGCTGCCATTCTGAACTTGCTGGCCATTGTAATCATCATGCCCACCTTTGCCTCTGTTGGTTAAGCGTTGCCATCTCGCCTCTCCTATTCTTGGATCCTGTCATCCCTATTGGTACTAGGGAGCCAGGTCTTAACAGCATTTCCTACTACAGTGGTACCTCGAGATACGAGTTTAATTCGTTCCATAACCTTGAGGCGTGGGAAACTATGAGACGCTCGAGTCGTGGTAAACTAGTGGGTCCTGTGCAGCCAGCTGATCCGGGTGATTACTCGTATCTCAACGGTTGCTCATATTTCAAAGCAAAAATAGCTCGCTTGACGGCTCGTATCTCAAAAATCTTGTATGTTAGGGCATTCGTATCTCAAGGTACTACTGTATCAGCTCTGGCCTACATTAAGCGACTCAGTGATGGCTGCCTCTTCGCCAGTGCACTCCTTATTGCCTTGGAAAATAGGTTCCCAAGGAACACAGTCAGTCGGTGGGCAGACTTCTAAGATGGTCCCCAAGATTCCCACTCTCTGACTTAGCGATTATTCAGCTCCAGCCTGCGGGGACTGTCAGTACTCCACCTTCCACCGTGATGAGGTCCTCATTGCCATTCATCAGTAGTCCAACTCCAGAATCCTATTTTTAGAGTCTGCTTTCCAGGACCACTCCTGCTACCCACTGTCTTAGGTTGGGATCCCTAGAAACAGAGGCTGTGACAAGGATCGTTCTCCACAGGATTTAGAGAGGGAGAGCCCTTATGACAGCGGTTCTCAACCTGGGGATCGCGACCCCCATAGGGGGTCGAACGACCCTTTCACAAGGGTCCCTTAAGACTATCAGAAAACACAGATATTTACATTACGATTCATAACAGTAGCAAAATTACAGTTATGAAGTAGCAATGAAGATGATTTTATGGTTGGGGGGTCACCACAACATGAGGAAGTGTATTAAAGGGTCGCAGCATTAGGAAGGTTGAGAACCACTGCCTTATGAGAAAGTGAGTGAGTAGAGCAGGCTAGGAAAGAAGTGAAACAGCCACGCAAGGATGTCGTCTCGGTTGGAAACTCGTTTTGGCCTGACCCACAGGGAGCTCTTAAAGAGAGGGAGCCAGATTTTTATAGCCTATGGCAGTTAGTCATTGGCTGTGGGATTCCCCTGTTGGTGCAGGAGAATACTCCCCAAAGAAAGGTGCTTCCTGCAAGCAGATTTCCTGCAGAAGGATCAGCGGAGAGGCTGTTAGCAGGCAGCGCTCGAAATAGCTGGGGAATGGATGTATCAGCTGGCAGAGGAGATGCTGGTGGGGCACTACATAACCCCTCCATCATCTCCGTCTTGAGCATCTTTGAAAAAGCCCATGCAAGATCTGCTCCCATAACTCCCTTGGTTTGGAAACCATCTCCTATCACCCCTCGTACCTTCAGCTCCACTGGCTTCCATGCTGTTCCTCAAACTGGTCAGTGTGGTCCCGCCTCCGAGCTTTCCCACCTTCTGCTCTCTTTGTTTGGAATGTTTTTCCTCCACATCTTGGCACAGATAGCCCCCTCACATCACCTTCTCAGTAAAGCCTATCCTAATCATCCCCCTTAAATTGTAAGACAACCCCTGAACCCCCCTATTCCTTTTTCTTGCTTTGTTTTTCTCAATTGTACTTCTTATCACTATCTGACCTTCTATAGTTTTACTTACCTATTTATTGTCTAACAATCCCCCCACAACTAGAGTGTTAGATCTATAAGGGTAGGAACTGTTTCTATTTGCTACTATATTTCTTAGAACAGTGCATGTTGTGATAGATAGTAAATGTTTGATGGATTCATGAACTAGTTAATATATTTTAATGAAATTATAAAAGAAAACCTCTTTTTCATGAATTCCTCTAAAGCAGTGGTTCTCAACCTTCCTAAGGCCACGACCCTTGCATACAGTTCCTCATGTGGTGGTGACCCCCAACCATGAAATTTTGCTACTGTTATGCATCGTGATGTAAATATCTACATTTTCCGATGGTCTTGGGCGACCCCCAAAGGGGTCGCGACCCACAGGTTGAGAACCGCTGCTCTAAAGTTTAAAGCAATGGTTCTCAGACTGGAGTGTGCATCAGAATCACCTGGAGGGCTTGTTCAGGCGAAGACGTCTGAGTCCTTCCTCCAGAGTTTCTAACTCAGTAGGTCTGGGGTAGTACCCCAAAATTTACATCTCTAACAAGCTCATAGATGCTGCTGCTACTTCTGGTTCAGTGACCAAATGAGAACCACTGGTGTAAAGACATATGGATGAAATGCATGATGTGAAAAAATCTTAAAAATCGGTACGGATTTCTCACCACTTCAAAAACGAATAATAGGTAAATGTACTTTTCCAGAATTTGCCTTTGGTAAGTTATAATCACATTTTCAAGTTTCTTTAGGCTTGACCAGTTTGGCTTATGGATAGAGCATCCGACTGTGGACCGAAGGGTCCCGGGTTTGATTCAAGTAAAGGGCACGTAACTCGGTTGCAAGCTCCTCCCTGGCCCTGGCTCTGGTCAGGGCACGTGCAGGAGGCAACCAATCAATGTGTTTCTCTCACATCGGTGTTTCTCTCTGTCTTTCCCTTCCACCCTCTCAAAAAAATCAATGGAAAAAAAATAAGGACGCATATGTAAGACCTTAATCAATAAAGAAAAATAATAACAAAAATATCCTTGGGTGAGGATTTAAAAAAGAAAAAACAATTAAATGGAGTTTCTTTAAATTTTATATTTTTTACACATGAATCACAGTAATTGGGTCAACCAATAAATTATTTACAAAGATTTAAATAACCTTCTTAAATGCTTATATTTACCCTGGCCAGTGCAGCTCAATTGTTTGAGCATCATCCCATGCACCAAAAGGTTTGATTTTTAGTCAGAGCACATGTCCAGGCTGTGGGTTCAGTTCCTGGTTAGGGTTCATAAGGGAAACAACCAATTGATGTTGCTCACATCGATGTTTATCTCTCTTCCTTTCCCTTCCTCTTACTCCAAAATCAATATATATATATATATACACACACTATACATATATATGTACACACACACACACACATACACACACATATACATATATATGTATAATAAAAATGCTTATGTTAAAAAAAGTAAAATTGAATACATACAAATTTAATGTCATCTATGTAAAATAAGCATAGAAAGAAATTCATTAATATAACTGATTTTCTTTGGTTAAAGGAATTATAAGACATGTTGTTTACCACTTTTTATTTTTCTATAATAAGCATATATTACTTTAATAATTAGGAAGATCAAAATATATTTTTATTTCAAAAGTTAAGGTTTATCTTTTGAGAAAGGATAAAGAGTCAAAGATAGAGGGCAAGAAGATAGTCACGAAACTATCCAAAATGATAATAACTAGTATTGGTTACACCTAAACTATCATATTGTCCAATTAAATATGAATTATTTCAGTCATAAATATCCAAAAGACTATCCTAGCAACTCATGTTTAATTATCATTGAGTAAGTTTATTCCCATCACCCCCAAATAGTTTTTGTAAGAAATATGAATCCATTGCTTGTTCTCACAACTCCAGACCATGAAAGCTATATACACAGTTGTTTAAAATAACTCAGCTTTCTAAAAACTGGTGGCTCAGTGGGTTGTAGCGTCATCCTGTACACCAAAAGGTTGAGGGTTCCTTTCCCAGCAGGGGCACCTATAGGAGGTAACTTAAGGGCGTTTCTCTTTCTCTCTTGGTCTCTCTCTCTCTCTCTCTTCCTCTCCCTCTCTCTAAAATCAATAAACATATCCTCAGTTGAGGATTTAAATAAATAACAACAATGAAAACACATTAGGGCATGTTTTAGAAGCTGCTCCTCAGGTCTGCCTAGGTAGCTTTTCTGGTCTGTGCTGAAGTCTCCAGGAAGATGCTAGTGTCAACTCAGGAGCGGCCAGGTCCTCATGAAATTTTCATTTTAGAACAGCTGTATGTAAATAATAAAATGAAATATCTAAATATCTTAATTAGGATTACATTTGCAAAATTCCCTTGTTGGTTTTCCATTTAATGATTTTGTGAAAATATTTTTGGCTATGTACAAAATGAAAGGAATTAGGAGGCTAATTACCGTGAAATTCCAGTTTCTCTCTAGGATGAATACAAGGTGACTTATTTTAAAGGAACTCAAAAGAAGGTTATGCAATGTTATACAGGCTATCTTAATGGAATCATTCTATTTAATAAAGATGTTTTATAAAATATTCATAAAAGTGTGATACCTAGGGAAATGTTAGTGCATCTGGTTTTAAAAACATGAAAATGAGCAAACTAATTTCAATTAGCTTAGAGAATAAATGCATTGAAATTGTATTCATGTAAATATGACTTTAGAAACATGTAAATATTCTGTAAAACAAAATTAAATTTAAAAGTAATTACTAAAACATTCTAAAATAAAATGACATGAATGGACATGACTATTTATCCAGCTGGAGTTATAACATGGACAAAGAACAACTATTCCATGTGGTGAAGGAGTGGAGAGGGATTAGGAGTAGGGAAGAGGGGGATCCTGGGGGTGAGAAAGGGGAGACATCTAATATACTTTTAACAATAAGGATAAAATTTTTAAAATACAGTAAATATATATAAAATAAAATTTTAAAATAAAACAATAATTTGACTCTGAATCTCTAACAAGATATAGCCTAATTTTTACTTTTATTTTATTTATGAATTATTTTTATTAGAGGCCCAGTGCATGAAATTTGTGCACAGATGGGGGTGCGCTTCAGCCCAGCCTGCTCCCTCCCAAATCTGGGACCTCTTGAGGGATGTCCAACTGCCCATTAGGCCCTATCCAGGTAGGATTGGGCCTAAATGGGCAGTAAGACATCCCTCTCACAATCCAGGACTGCTGACTCTCAACTGCTCCCCTGCATGCCTTCCTGATTGCCCCTTACTGCTTCTGCCTGCCAGCCTGATATCCTCCTAATCACTCCCCTGCCAGCCTGATTAATACCTAACTGCTCCCCTGCCAGCCTGTTTGCCCATAACTACCCTATTTTTTGGTGTATAAGATGACTTTTTAATCCAGGAAAATCTTCTCAAGAGTCGGGGGTCATCTTATACACCAGGTGTCATCTTATAGGATGAGTATATCCCAAACTCTATATTTTAACTGGAAAAATTAGAGGTCATTTATATGCCAGAAAATATAGTACCCTCCCCTATGGGCTTGGTCACCCCTAACTGCCCTCCCCTGTAGACCTGGTCACCCCTAACTGCCCTCCCTTGCAGGCCTGGGTCCCCCCCAACTGCCCTTCCCTGCAGGCCCGGTCACCCCCACCTTCCCTCCTCTGCCAGCCTGGTCACCCCTAACTGCCCTCCCCTACAGGGTTGATCACCCCCAACTGCCCTCCCTTGCAGGCCTGGTTCCTGCCAACTGCCCCCCCTGCTGGCCATTGTGTGGTGGCCATCTTGTGTCCACATGGGGGTAGGATCTTTTGACCACGTGTGGGAAGTCATCTTGTGTGTTGGAGTGATGGTCAATCTGCATATTACTCTTTTATTAGATAGGATAAAGGCCTGGTGCATGTGTGGGGGCCAGCTGGTTTGCCCTGAAGGGTGTCCTGGAACAGGGTGGGTGATCCCTTGAGGAATGGGGCCTGTGGTGGTTTTCAGGCTGGCCATACTCCCTAGTGACCCAAGTGGAAGCCCTGGTATCTAGGATTTATTTATCTTCTACAATTGAAACTTTGTAGCCAGGAGCAGAGCCAAGCCTTCTGCTCGCATAGCCATTGAAACTTTGTTGCTTTAAGCGGAGGCCTGATGTCCAGGTTGTGCAGAAAGCTTGGCTTCCTCCATCGCCAGGGGCAACTCAAGCCTCCCTCCTGCTCTCTCCGTGGCTGTAGCCATCTTGGTTGGGTTAATTTGCATACTCACTCTGATTGGCTGGTGGGCGTGGCTTGTGGGTGTAGGGAGGTATGGTCAATTTGCATATAACTCATTTATTAGATAGGATTTTTTAAATCTTTATTGTTGAAAGTATTACATATATCCCCTTTTCCCCCATTGACCTCTTCCAGCCTGCCCCTGTCAACTCACCCCAGGCCTTCACCACCCCATTATCTGTGTCCATGGGTTATGCATATATAAATACAAGTTCCTTGAGTGATATCTTTCCACCCACCCACCCCTGCCTTCCCTTTGAGATTCTTCAATCTGTTCCATGCTTCTATGTCTATGAATCTATTTTGTTCAGCCATTTAGTTTGTTCATTAGATTTGAAATATGAGTGATACCTGTCCTCTGACTGGCCAAAATTGCTTAGCATGATACTCTCCAGGTCCTTCCATGCTGTCTCAAGGGTAAGAGATCCTTCTTTTTTATTGCTGCACAGTTTTCCATGATGTAAATGTATCACAGATATTTTATTTATCTACTCATCTACTGATAGACACTTGGGCTATTTCCAGGTCTTAGCTATTGTAAATTGTGCTGCTATGAACCTCGGGGTGCATACATTCTTTCTGATTGGTGTTGCAGGGTTCTTAGGATGTATTCCTAGAAGTGGGATAATTGGGTCAAATGGCAGTTCCATATTTAAATTTTTGAGGAAACTCTGTACTGTTTTCCATAATGGCAGTACCAGTCTGCAATGTACTTGGGTTCCCTTCTCTCCACATCCTCCCTTTTCTCCAGAACTTGCCATTTCTTGATTGTTGGTAGTAGCCACTTTGACAGGTGTGAAGTGATACCTCGTTGGCCTTTTAATTTGAATCTCTCAGATGATTAGTGACTTTGAGCATTTTTTTCATGTTTCTTGGCCATTTCTGTGTCCCCTTTGGAGAAGTGTCTATTTAGGTTCCTTGCCCATTTTTTTCTTATTTTTTTATTGATTTCAGAGAAAAAGGAAGAGGGAGAAAGAGATAGAAACATCAATGATGTGAGAGTATCATGGATCAGCTGCCTCCTGCATGCCACTGGGGATTGAATCCACAACCTGAGTATGTGCCCTGACCGGGAATCAAACTTGGACCTCCTGGTTCATAGGACTGCACTCAACCACTGAGTCATGCCAGCTGGGCACTCATTTTTTAATTGGATTGCTGGTCTTCCTTTAGTTAAGTTGTATGAGTTCATTATATATTTTGGATATTAACACTTTTATCAGATGTATCTTTGGCAAATATATTCTCCCATGCAGTGGGCTCCCTTTTCATTTTGTTGTTGGTTTCTTTTGTTGTGCAGAAGCTTTTTATTTTTATAGAGTCCCATTTGTTTAGTTTCTTCTTAGTTTCCTTTGCCCTAGGAGAAGTATCCACAAACATATTGCTACAAGAGATGTCTGAGATTTTGCTGCCGATGGTTTCTCCTATGATTTTTATGGTTTTACAACTTACAATTACGTCTTTTATATATTTTGTGTTTATTCTTTTGTATGATGTAAGTTGGTAGTCTAGTTTCATTTTTTTGCATGTATCTGTCCCATTTCCCCAACACCATCTATTGAAGAGACTGTTTTGACTCCATTGTATGCTCTTACCTCCTTTATCAAATATTAATTGAGTGCAATAGCTTGGGTCAATTTCTGGGGTCTCTGTTCTGTTTCATTGATCTATATGCCTGTTCTTGTGCCAATACCAGGCTGTTTTGATGAACAGGGCTTTGTAGTATAACTTGATATCTGGTATTGTGATCCCTACAACTTTGTTCTTCTTTCTCAGGATTGCTGAGGCTACTCAGGGTCTTTTTTGTTGTTGTTCCATATAAATTTTTGGAGTATTTGTTCTATGTCTGTGAAATATGCCATTGGTATTTTATCATTTTTAATTTATGTTATTGCTATTTTTACAGAGAGGAAGGGAGAGTGATAGAGATTTAGAAACATCAATGACAGAGCAACATCAATCAGCCGCCTCCTGCACACCTCCCACTGGGGATGTGCCCACAACCAAGGTACATGCCCTGAACCAGAATCGAACCTGGGACTCTTGAGTCCACAGGCCGATGCCCTATCCACTGAGCCAAACCAGCTAGGGTGCCATTGGTATTTTAATAGGGATTGCATTAAATCTATAGGTTGCTTTAGGTAGTATGGGGATTTTAATTATGTTAATTCTACTAACCCATGAATATAGTATATTCTTCTACTTGTTTATATCTTCCGCAATCTCTTTTTTCAACATCCTATAGTTTTCTGAGTACAAGTTTTTTTTTACCTCCTTAACCTAATTTTTTAATACCAGTTGCATTTAAATTTCAGATAAGCAACTCGTTTTTAGCATAAATATGTCCCAAATATTAGAATAACATATTTATACCAAAATATTTATACTGAAAGGATATTCATTATTTCTCTGAATTTCCAATTTAATCAGGCATTTTAAAAAATATGACAGTCCTATATTGGAAACTGGGCAAAGGATATTCAGAACTTCTTGGCACAATTTTTGCAACTTCTTATGGATCTATAATAATTTCAAAATAATTGAGAGAATAGTTTGAAAAGAATTTGTTTCATGAAATGAGGGTCTGACCTCAAACTACCTATAGCTAAATTTAAAAAGTGATACCAAGAATATTCAAAAATAGTAAGTGCAAAGAGGCAGTAGTTCTGGGATAAGACCTGATATGAAATTATTTAATATAAGGGAAAGTTGAATTGATTTCTTAAACTGTTCTTTAGAGAAATAGACTAGAAGTTATTTCTCTGACCTTGGTGCTGGATTTACAATAGAGAGACTTTATTTCAATTTTATACAAATACACCTTAATCTAAGTCACACCTAAGATCACTGTAAAGAGAATGACTGGATAGTGTTTTCCTTTAGACAATTCTTCTATATACCTAAAATTGCATGAAAGGCAGTAACAGCAAAAAGAATTTAAAAGTGAAAGTTGGGAATATAAGAAAACCTCTTCCATATAAACAAACATTTTTCTTAAAGTGATATGTATTTTTTTCAATTGAAGAATTGTGTGTGTGTGTTTTTTTTTTGGGGGGGGTGTTTTTTGTTTGGTGTTGGCTTTTTTTTTTCTGTGTGTGTGTTTTCGTGTGTGTTTTTTTCCCCCAGAATATCAAGCTGTTCACTCTGAGTCATTTCAACATCTACCTGAAGTGGGAAAGAATAATAGCAGTGCCCTCCTTCCTTAATTTCAGTAACATTTCAATGTGGGTGGGGGGGGGATTGAGGAACTGATTTTCTTTTATCTGGGTTTGAGAGAAGGAAAGAATGTAAGAAGGAGAGAGTACTATGAGAGTGGACAAATATATCACATCACCAGAACACATGGTGAGTGGGTAGAGTGGGGGAACACTACAAAAATGGATAGGCATGACCTCAGCCTGAGCATCCCTAAAATATCCCGTAAAGATTATTCAACACTGTGTACAGATGCACAGAGCAGACCAAGGGCTCAATTATCATTCCTTGCCTGTCCGATGCTTCATTAAAAATTGGTGTTTAAAGCTCAAGATAGTTTTGCTTAGAGAATTAAGAATATGTTCTAAATGTATATTTTCACTTAACAACATGCCTTAAATAGATTTCTCCTCTTGTAAGCAATGTAGCCAAATCCCCCACCCAGTGGGTAATATTTAGAAGAAATCACCAGAAAGGGAAAGAGTCAGAGGTTTTTATTTTGCCAAAGTTTAGACCATAACATTTCATCAAGTGCTTGTTGTTGTTGTTGTTTTTTTTTACTGAGAGCTGAGATAGATACCAGGAATTTATAAAGATGAAATAATGCATATCTCACCTATAAGATCATTATATTTAATTTGGAGATAATACAAAATCATACAAAGTTTGAACTTTTCATTTAAGGACTTTAATTATTTGAAAATTGACAACTTTATAAACATTTGCCTCACATTTCCAGGTTTACAGAGCACTTCCACATATTCTACCATTTGACCCATACAGAGGCCTTTGAGGTAAGGGGTTTTGCTACACCCCTGAAACTTACACGAATTCAACTTTCGAGAAGAAATTATGTTATTTCTAAACAATTTTTCAAACAATATTAATGTATTTGATCTGCTGACTTATGGGGATTTTGAAAGTAATTAACCTCCTTGTGGGCATACTCATATCCCCAGTAATGCATTGTCCAATCTTTGGTACACAGTAAATATTCAATAAATATGACTGAAGACAAGTTGCATTAATGTATTAATAAATGTTACAGCATATCCTTTAGTGTAATATCCACTGCATTAGCCCAATGTTTGACATAATTAGCAGTTCAGTGTACAGAATTAAACTAAACTGGTAGAAGACTGACCCTAATAATAGAGTTCTTACCACATGTCACATACTGTTCTAAGCTCTCTGTATTTATACCTTCTCTAAACCTCATGACAATTTTACAAGGTACGGGCTGTTATCATGCCTATTTTTTCAGAAAAAAAATAGAAGTGACCTCGGGCAGGTTAAATAACTTATCCAAAGTAACACAGATATTAAGAGCTTGTGATAGTTTCATTATTTAAAGCTAATAGTCACATTAGAAATTAGAAGGAGACCTTTCAGGTCAGGCCCTCTGGAGAGATGGCTGTTGTGCAGAGGCCTGAGGTGAATGCGGACAGTGGTGAGCTGAAACCGAGTAAAAATGAGCTAAAGAGACAACTGAAGAAAATGAACAGGAGTGTTTATTATACATAAAGAGCACGTGCCAAATAAATAAGAGTGCTTATTAAACATATAGAGCACATACAGAGTGAACATGCCAAGCACATTTTATTCGAGTAATAAATGGGAAATATTAGGATAGAAGAGAGAGAGAAAGAGAGGGCAGCGGGTTTAAGGAAAGATTTACCTGTCACCATAAAAATAAGGTAATAAGAGCTTCCACTACAAATATGTTCAACAAATATACTTGATTTAGTGTTTTATGACAAATATTGCTCAAATAGGGGATAGACATTCTTCCTTTCTCCCCTCCCGTTCCTCACCCCCCAGAATTGCTCCAAGCACCCCAACAAGCTTCAACAAGATAACAATACTAGGGCAGTGAAAGCCCAAACTGGTGTGTATGTTTGTCTACCTTATTTCTTCCCCTTCCATTCACACTTCCCCAGTGTGGATTCTCTGCCCTCCACATCACTGAAACCACTCCAATCCAGTTCACCAGCAAGCTCCATCTTGCCAGATCCAGGGGTCACTTCTGAGTCCTCAAACTTCATGTGCTCTCTCCTACACTCAGCACAGCCGATCACTCCCTCCTTGAAATAATTTCCTTTTGTGGTCTCACACTTTTCCTAACTGGTTGCTCCTTCACCAACTGACCTCCAAATGTTCATAAGCCCCAGAGTCCTCTGCCCTGTCTTATCTTGATTGATTCTTATGGTTCTGTAGCTTTAAATACCGCCGATATTCTAATATTCCCAAACTGTATCTTTTGTTGACATGACATCTCCTTTGGAAGTCGGGTAGGCTGCTCTAAAAGATTCTTTAAATTACTGACTTTGACCAAAAACTCATAATTCCCTTCCTGCACAAAATCCACTTCTCCACTTGTCTTTGCCACTTTGGTAGGTACCATCATTCACCCAGTTGGTCAAGCCAAGTCTTGAATGGCCCAAGTTTTACTTTCTCTCCTTCAACCCCCGAGACCAATCTGACAGCTACTCCTTCCACTTCGACATCAAAAAAATCCCAAATCTATCCATCAGCATCGCCTCGCCTGGTCCATTCCATCACACCTCGCAGCTTCAACATCCCCCTTCAGCAATCCAATCTTGCCCCTTTCTCAAATGTTTGCTATTTAGAAGTCGGAGTGGTCTTTACTCAGATAGACCAGATAATGCTATTGCCACCATTTAAACCCGTCTTATAACATCCCGTTGTTTTTGAAATAAAATCCAAACTCCTAAGCAGCACTGAAAAGAATATCTACCTTCCTAAACGCATCTCATAAAACCCTGCCCCACCTTATATTTCTTCCTATCTTCAGACCGAGTCCCTACCTCTTCTAAACTATATACCATTGCATTTTATCTTGTTACCCTGCTAATCTCATTCTCAGTACTGGTAGCAGCCTTAATTATCCAATTTACATAATAATATCCTTGTTTATTATTTGCCTCATTCACAAGATTATAAAGTTCACGAGGGCAGAAGCTATATCCATGTTGCTCACTACAATATATTTAGTATCTCGCACCAGTAGCTTATTGGAATAGCCCTCCATAAAAATGTATGAAACAATTTAAAGGGAAGAGCAATTTGAACACAAGAAAAATGGAGGAAATGTATCTCCTTTGTCACCGGAATCTTCCACCGTACTGTCTTCTGTCAGGGCCTGAAGTCTGCTGAGAACTCACGAGAGAAAGAATGAGAGAACTCTGGACTGCTGTCAGGCAGTGGTGGTCCCAATCAGAGCTTTCAGGGAGGTGTTTTGGTGTGAGGGAGGAGCATCAGGGAGAGTGGGAAAAGGCAGGAAGAAAAAGGCCACTGGGGCTCGAAGAAGCCAGAGGAGGTAAACTATAGAAATCACAAAATAAAAGTTTTCGAACCACCCCTCTGGCTTCCACTTCCCAGCCCACACTAACCACCAAAGTGCTCGTCATTTTATTTTCAGGGTTCTATTTCTAGGCCGAAAGAATGGAGCAGATTTTAGAGTAGCGCAGACTTTCACAGGAAAAAAGAAAAGATTACCTAAAATATCCTCACCTTTGCCAAGAACTGCTTCTAAACACAAACTTGGTCGCACCTGCCCCATTTCTCCTCCTTACCTTCTTTGCTACTACCTGTTCCCTCGTTGCTCCAGATACATCTGCTGCCATGAGAATTAGCTCGCGTGTTCCAGAAATAACAATAAGGTGCTAAATAGTTACCACTCGTTTCTACCAGAATTATTGTTGAGATTTTTCTATTTTTAAGTTTTACCCTTATGTTTTATGGAAGATAATGCCAAAGCATTTGATATGTCACCATATGATTAGTTCTCAAATAAGGGATGCAAAGTTAGTATTATCTGGAGACACGTTTTCTATTTTCTCTTGCAAATATGCCGCAACCTAAAAGAAGAAGAAATTGTTCTTCTCCGTCCAAAGAGTCTGACAAGTTGGATTTAAACTCTCTGCGGTATAAACTCTCTGATTAGGCAGTAGATTTACATTTTCATTCAGATAAAATTTACTAAGTACCTATTGTGTGCCAGGTAGAGTGGTAAATGCTTTCACACTCACTTCATAACTACCCTCTACATGGGATATTAGTGCGCCATTTTGAGAGGGAACATTTGAAAAACTAGACTTGAAGTAACTTGATCATATTCATAAAGGCCATGGCCAGTAGATAGATACATAGACAGACAGACCGACAAATAGACAGAGATATACATAAATGAATATAAAGACCATGGCAATTGTTGGGTGCCTACACTGTGTGGTAGGCAGAACAACAGGCCCCTCAAAAATGGCCACATCCTAGTCCCTGGAACCTGTGAATATATTGCCTGAGTGGTGAAAGGGACATTGCAGATGTGACTAATTAAAGATTAGTCTGGATTATTTAGGTGAACCTAATGCAATCATAAGGGGTCTTATATAAGAGGGAAGCAGGTGATTGTCAGAGAAGGACACGTGAAGATGGAAGCAGAGATCTCAGTGATACAATTGCTGAAAGGAGGCCACCAGCCAAGGAATGCAGGCAGCCTCTAGAAGCTGGAAAGGCAAGGACAGATTCTTCCCTAGAGCCTCCATGAGGAAGCAGCCCTACCAACACCTTGATTTTATCCACTGAGACCCGTATTGGACTTCTCGCATCCATAACTATAATAAATATGTGGTTGAAGCCACCAAGTCTGTGGGAATGTGTTACAGAACCAATAAGAAACGTACACTGTCCATCCTTTTAAACATCTCTATATGTTCTTATGTTTAACCATGGGACTTGTAGGTTCCATGTATCCTGTTCACTTCCACATTCTCTGTATCTGTCACAGCACCGTCTCCCCATTGTTCATAAACTGATGGTGGTTATCAATGATAATTCAAATCCTATAGAAAACACAACAGCAATCCAAACCATATCTGACATCGTTCATTTTCATGGTAAGAGAAGGAAATTATGATTTAAATCCAATTTGTTGCTTCTTTAATCACCTATGTAAATATCTCTACTGCTTTTTACCAAAATTGGAGTTGTATAACATCTTCAGCTTTTCAAAAGTGAGATGGTTTGATAAGCTGCGGAATGTTAGCAGCCTTCTCCGAAGCTTCTCCAGTTCCATCCTTGGGGTAAACTAAATCATCAGAAACCAACATGCTTGGCCTACTCTCAAACTATGTTTACAGAACAATATTTTAACACTGAACATTGACCTCCACTGAGACCAAGGAAAAGATAAATCAAGAAATTTTAGTTGTGTTTTATTTTGGAAAACATTTAAACATGTTTTTCTGACATGACTAAAAACAACAACACAAAGAACCCAGTGATAAATTTCTCTCGTGTCCTCATAAAATATTGTTAGTTTCTCTGGAGATACTGAATTGGTTCTAACGAGAGAAAATGTGAGTTAAAAAGCCTATTCGGTTTCTCTCTGTTTCCCCCTGACCACTGGGAGACTCAGATCTAAATATGGTATATGAAACCTATAGCTTCTTATAGCAAGGAGTTCTCTTGGTTTTGTTTCTTTCTTGTTTTGTTTTGTTGTTATATTTTGTTAATCCTCACCTGAGGATATTTTCCATTGATTTTTTTAGAGAGAGTGCAAAGGAGAAGAGAGACACATCGAGTGGTTGCCTCCTGCATGCACCCCGACCAGGGCCGGGGAACCTGCAATGAAGGCACATACATGCCCTTGACCGGAATTGAACCCAGGACCCTTCAGTCCAAGGGCTGACACTGTATCTACTGAGCCAATCTGGCTAGGGTATAGCACGGAGTTCTTGCTAGAGTTTTCTCCTTTTCTTTTCTTGAAAATTCATTTATTTTTATCTTGTGATCATAGTTTTATATTACTCAGCCTGCTTCAAAGGTTAGAAGAATATAAATGAATCAATAAATAATATATTGAACCACATGCTAACTTTAATATTTATTACTGTCTCGTACAGTAATACATCCCAGTTTGTTGAGAGTCATGTTGCTCATATGCCATGAAACGATGAACTAGCAAATCACCAGACACTTGCTGGCTGAAAGGGTGCAGAGGAGGAAAATTTAACAAGCTCTTGTGGATACGCACAGAGAAAATTACTTCTACAGAGTAGGAGAGACACTCAATCTAGAAGTTGTGCATTTTCTGCTGAAAACCAGGATGGGCTCAAAAAAATATTAATGAAGAACCGTGGTGCTCTAAAAAGGACAAATGTTGTGAACAAAGAAAATTTAGAACTTTGTCCTTTAATGTTTGGGTTTTGGACAATTCAGACAGAGGCTGAAACGTCTGTAGTGTTCACGTAAGGCCTGGTTTAAGGCGTTGACCAGTCTGCCATGCCTTTAGGCAACCATACACAGTGAGGGATAGTAATTAACCAAGTCTATAAAAGAAGACACCCAATCAGTCAGGAATCAGCAAGACATTTCAATGGTCCATTCCTCTGCAAGCCCCTCACTAACGCCTGCGACAAGAGGGACTGGGAGCCATACTTAAGATGTGCATGTACAATAGCTACAATTTGGAAACAGCCTAGGTGCCCGTCAGCAGATGAGTGGATCAGAAAACTGTGGTACATCTACACAATGGAATTCTATGCTGCCATTAAAAAGAAGGAATTCTTACCATTTGCAGCAACCTGGTTGGAATTGGAGAACCTTATGCTTAGTGAAATAAGCCAGTCAATGAAGGAGAAGCACCACATGATCGCACTCATTGGGGGATAATAAAGAACATTATAAACTGATGAACAAAAGGATAGATACAGAGGCAGTAAAGCATCAGACTGTGAAATTACAGCAGGAAGATTAAAATTAGGTGAGGTAGATAAGAGATCAATCAAAGGACTTGTATGCATGCATATAAGCATAACCAATGAACATAGACACTGGGGGGTTGGGGTATGCCTGGGAGGGAGGGGTGGCAATGGGGAGATATGTATAAAAATTAATAAAAAAAGATGTGTATGTTCCTGTAGCCCAACTCATTTCAGTCTAAAAAAAAACATTTATGTGATACCTCTTTGGTACTAAATACTGCACTAGGCAGCTGGAAATAAAAAAAAAAGATGAATAATATATGGTCTGGGCCAAAAAAGAGAGAGCCCTATTCTAGTGAGGAAGACAAACATACGAACAAATAATTATAAGGTTTCATGAGAGTTACAATTAGAATAGAATGCATGAAATAAGAGGCCAAACACAAAAAGGAATTTGAGGAAGAGAGAAAATAGAACATTTTTGCCTTGGTCAGCTGGCTCAGTTGGTTGGAGTGTTGTCCAGTACACTGAAAGTTTGCGGGTTCGATTCCCAGTCAGGGTCCGTACCTGGTTTTCAGGTTTGATCCCCAGTTGGGGCATGTACCAGAGGCAACCTATTGATGTTTCTCTCATACATTCTCTTGATCTCTCTCTCTCTCTCCTTCCTCTCTCTCTAGAAATCAATGGAAGCATATCCGCAGGTGAAGATTAAAAAAAAAAACAGACAAAAATAGAACATGGTTTATGAAGAAATTGGCTTCATTTTTGAGGCAGCGAAGGGACAGAAGAAAACTCCAGGCAGAGGGAAAAAAATAGAGGAAAAGTCATAGAAACATAAAATCGTATGTCTGATTCAGAAAAAATATACAAAAATAAAGGTAGGCGTCGGTAGTGGGTAGAAGTTAGGACATATTAAAGGATTATGAGGAGGGAAGTTTTATATTACTCAGCCTGACCCGATTTTTACTTCTAAAAGTTTCCTCTGGAGCAACAGCTGGCTGAGTCGTTCCAGACCCACAGTCCTGCTGAGAACAATTAGAAAAGCTGGGGAGTACACATACTTTCTAAAAAACGTAGCTTGAATGAATCAAGGAACTACCAAGACAGTGAGAAGTTGCAGAGTCAAAATCCCGGAAAAAGATGGGAGAGATAGGCATTTGGGAATACTTTCATCATGAAGGCAATTGCCAATTACAAAAGTGAAAGCAGAAGCCGAGAGGCTGAAAGGCTAAGCATAACAGGGCACACGTGGACAGAAATTGGAGCTCAGAATGCCCAGAAATGGGGCTCCGGTAACTATCTCAAGATGTCAGGCAGGACCTCCACTCTAGGAGGAAGGGCGAACTAGAAATCAAACCTCCCCCAAATGGGTGAAAGCATAGCTTTAATGCCTGATTGGGAAGGAGGAATCGTTCCTCCAATCTAGTTACCTAACAAATGTAAAAATAAATCCCCTCTGGAGAAAACTTGAATGATACAGAGCCTCAAAACGTCTCTAACATTTTTAGTGCAACTATCTGGCACTAAATCAGAAGTAAGCAGACATTTAAGGAGATAAGATGTAACTAAAAATCAGTTTTTTAAAAAAGACAATAGTAAAAGACCAACGGAAATCCAGAGAATGGAGTTATAAGACATGGATTTTTTTTCATGGTAAAGATAAGGTGTTTAAAAAATCAAATTACAAGGGGAGAATTTGGGCAGAGATCTGGAAACCAGAGTGGGGGAAATACTACATTATTCATAAGTTGGACCACATTGCAATTCAGAGCTTCTACATCTTTAAAAAAAGTACAAAGAAATCCACACACCAGGAGAAAATACTTTTGAGCACATATAAATGGTAGAGGATTTTTAAAAGAAGATGAAATGAGAGAGAAAGCTAGGTGGGGGAGAGAGAAAGAGAGAAATAAAACTTCTACAAATTTGTAGACAAAATGCATCCAAAGATTTGAATAAGTATTTCCAAAAGGTGGATATCCAAATAATAAAGAAACATAAAAATGTTCTCAATGTCATTAGAAAAATACAAATTAAAACCACCATGAGATACAATTACATACTTAATAAAAGGGCCAAAATTTGAAAGACTAACAATATCAAGTATTGGCGATGATGTAAAAAACTGAAACTCATAGACTGCTGTTGGGAATGTAAATAGGTACAACCACTTTGGGAAGCTGACATCTACAGTTACTGAACATATATATCCCTATAACCCAGAACTCTCACTCTTAGGTACATACATAACCAACAGAAGTAAATATATGCACCGAAGGACATCTTGAGAATATTTACAGCAACACTGGTATTAATAACTCAAGTGTTTATCAGTGTTAAACGGTAAATAAATTGTGGTGCACTCATACAGTAGAATACTATACAGAAATAGAAAATTAATAAACTACATCCACCTACAATGACATGGATGAATCTCATAAAGATAAAGTTGACTGGAAGAAACCAGACACAGATGAATATGTATGGTTTGATTCCATTTATTTAAAGTTTAAAAACAGGAAAAAAACAAATCTATTCATTAAAATTTGGGGATATTGGCTACCTTGACAAGAGGAGAAAGTGACTTGAGTTCATTTGAGGGGCCCTTGTAGGGTGTTAGTAACATCTACTTTTTTAAAAATATATTTTATTGATTTTTTTTTACAGAGAGAAAGGGAGAGGGATAGAGAGTTAGAAACATCGATGAGAGAGAGAGACATCGATCAGCTGCCTCCTGCACATCCCCTACTGGGGATGTGCCCGCAACCAGAATACATGCCCTTGACCGGAATCGAACCTCAGACCCTTCAGTCCGCAGGTCGATGCTCTATCCACTGAGCCAAACTGGTTTCGGCAGCAACGTCTACTTCTTGATCTAGGTGGTGATTACACGTGTCTGTTTACTCTGGAAATTCATCAAGCTGCATACTTACAATTTGTGCACTTTTTAAAATGTTATATGTTAATATAAAAAGTTAAAATTTTAAAACTACATTTACAAGCATAGTAGCAATATGATTAAAATAATCAACAAGTTTAGAAAATTTGGGGCATTTAAAAAAGTATAAGATGTGTCAATATTAGCACTTAATGCATAAATAAATCACTGCTTTTATGCAATTTTGCTTTCTTTATTGATTTATGAATTTAATTTCACTTCAAGTACTAAAGCAATTTGAAGATCGCTTAGTGTTCTCAAATTTGCATCCAGGATGTTGATCGTGAGGGCATATTAAAAACCCACAAATAGTAGATCTGTCTAAACTTGTTGGAATTCTGAGTTTAAAGCAATTTTCTCAGAAGCCAAGCCTAAAATATTTAAGAAAGCTATTTCAACAACTCTGAGTTTGAAATTTAGATTAGGAGTGTTGAAGCACAAAATTAAAAAGTAAATAATAAATCTTTCAGACTTCTGATTCAAGATAACTGAGTGAATACATTTACTTCTCCTTGCAAAAACCAATGAAGAAGAAATACAAAAATAATCATTCCACAGTCTATCAAGAGTCTGTGACGGGTGTCAGCAATAGACCAGAAGAGAGAGAAACATGTGGTAGCTATAAATTCAGTTGGATGAGACTGACATTGACACCCATAAGAGCTGCAGGAAATCCTAACTTTTTACAGTACAGGCAGAAGCAAAGACCTTTCTGTTCTACCTAGTTTGGCTCAGTGGATAGAGCGTCGGCCTGTAGACTGGAGAGTCCCAGGTTCAATTCCGGTCAAGGACACGTACCTTGCTTGCTGGTTCTCTGGCCCTGGTCGGGAGCATATGGGAAGCAACCAATTGATGTGTCTCTCTCACATCGGTTTCTTCTCTCTGTCTCTCCCTCTCCCTTCCACTCTCTAAAAGTCAATGGAAAAAATATCCTCTGGTGAAGATTAAAAAAAAAAAAAAGCAAAAGACCTTTCAAGGAGACTTTTCCCAGTAAAAGCTTGGTGTCATGACAAATTCAGAGACAATGAGGCTGAGAGAAGTAGGCAGTGGTCAAGTATTCAGCTAAGACGTTGGTTGGGGGATGATTGAGTTGATTATATTTCTCTGTGGCATGCTGTCATTGGTCCATGCAAGGGCCACATCTTGTATTTTATTTGTTGTTTATTCCTTAGTCTCAGTCCCCACTCTCATTTGCATGCCCTCCTTGTTTTTCCCCACTCAGCATGATGTTTTTAAGATACACATGTGACTATGTACAACTGGTCAAATGCTTCCATAATGGCACAGTATTCCATGAGTTACACCCTTGACATTCTTTTAACTCGCTTCTCCAGTAATGCACATCTGGATTACTGCTCTATTCCTCCCTACAAATAAATTCAGTGATGAGCCTCTTCGAATGTGGCCACCTTACAGACTTCTCTGAGAATTATCTGAGATAATATAACCAAAAGTAGAATTTCTGGGTTATAATATATACAAATTGTTCATTTGGGTGAAAACTTCCACATGGCTATAAAATGGTGGCAACAGCCTATAGCCCACACTCCCCCCCAGTGATGTATAATGGTTCCTATTTCTACACAGACTTAGTGTTAATCCACCTTTCTCATGTTTGCGAATCCCGATAGGTGCAAAATGATGTCCCTTGTTTTAATTTGCATTTCTCTAATTACTAATGATTTAGAGCATATCTTCATACACCTGATAATAGTCACTTTCCTCTTTTCCTTTTTGTTCCTCTATAAATTGCTACTTCTTTTGCTTACTTCGCTACAATGGTATCATTTTCCAATTTGCAGGATTTTCTCCTTAGTTTGACACTGCAAATATTCTCTCCCAGTCTGTTAGATATCTGACTGTTTACTTTGTCAATATTTTCTTCACTGGACAGAAATCTTGAATTTCTATATAATTAAATTCAACTATATAGCTTTATCTTTTGCATTTAATTATTTCATGTATCTAGAGTTCACTTTTGAACATGGTATTAAGTAAAGTCCCAGTTTCCCTTTTCTCCATATAATGAGCTGTTTTTCCCAATACCATCTGCTAAACATCCCATGCTTTTCCCATTGATTTCCAGTGCCACGTTCATCAGATATTAAATTTCCATCTAAGGTCTGTCTCTGAATTCTCTGTTGCCTTCCATTGATCTATTTGTACTTACACAAGTACCATATATATTTTTCTTGCTATGGCTTTGTAGTATGGCTTAATATCTTAATTGGTAACTGTCCTCTTCATTCTTCTTTTTCAAAATTGGTTAAGGTATGTGCAGAACTTTACTCTATATTAATTTTAGAGTGAAGTTTATTGATTATCTCAAAAAATCCAGATTTATTCTGGATTGGGGATACATTATATAATTAATATAAGCTGTTAATTCGCATCAATTACATAATTGATTTAAATGATTTAGAGATGACAGACATTTTAATAAAATTTGGTCATTCAATCTAAGAGCAAGAAAAATCTCCCCATTTATTCTGATCTTCTTTTCTGTCCTTTAATAAAGCTTATGACTTTTCCTATACAGGTGTTGTATATTTATTGTGTTAATTCCTAGATACATTTGAGTATGAATCGGCAATTTTTTTTTCTGTAAAGGGCCAGATAAGAAATATTTTAGGTTTTGTGGGACATACAGTCTGTTAAAACTACTCAGTTCTGCCATTGTTGCATGAAAGCAGCCACAGACAATATTTCACAGGTGTGTCTGGTACTCCAATAAAATTTTGTTTGCATAAACAGATGATTAACTGGATTAGTCCATAGGCCATAATTTGTCAACCCCAGCTTTATGGGGATTTTTTGGTTTGTTGGTATGTTTGTTGTGTGTGTTGGGTTATATTTTTGAGTTTTGTTTTATTTTTGCTATTATAAATGGTTTCTTTTAAAAAATCATTTCTAGAGAGTTATTGCTAGTATAGAGAAATGCTATTGATTTCATGAATTGATCTTACATTTGGCAAGCTTGTCTCTTGATTCTGTTGGTTTTTCTACAGATGATGATAGTTTTATTGCTTCTCTTCCTTTCGATTTTTATAAACTTATTTTTTTTTTGTTCTTTCTTATAACTTCACATGTTCAATAGTACCTGTGATGATACTATGCCTTGTTCATAAAAGTTTCTTCAAGATTTCTCAAATATGATATTTGCTTTATGGATTTGTTATACAACCTGTACCATAATAAAGAATGTTATTTTTACTCTTATTTTGTGAGAACATATATTGTAAAATTATTTTGAATTATCAAATGCATCTTATGCATCAATTTCCTCAATCAGGATTTTGGCATCTACAGTTAAAAATGAGATAAACCAATAAATATTATTTTCCGAATTGTCCATGTTTGGTTTTGGAAACGAGAGTTCATTAGCTTCATAATATGAATGACTTATTTACTATCTTTCAGAACAATATATCTGAAGATAAAAATTAACATTCTTGCCTGGTCAGCACAGTTCAGTGGTTCAGCATCGAGCTATGAACCAAGAAGTCATAGGCAGGCTCAATCCCCAGTGAGGGGCCTGTAGAAGGCAGCTGATCAATGATTCCCTCTCATCGTTGATATTTCTATCTATCTCCCTTTCCCGCCCTTTCCTCTCTGAAATCAATAAAAAATATTTTTACAAAAAATAATTATTCCTGAGGAGAAACCAAGATAGCAGCATAGACTTCTGCCTCGCACAACAATATCAAAACTACAACTAAATGACCAAACAGATACCATCCAGAACCACAGAACATGGAAATTCTGCAGTTAGAAGGAAAGAGGAAAGCACACTGAGGTAGAGGAGCTGCAGAAGGCTGAAATATGGAGACGTGCGAACGGATAGGATGGGTGGCTGAGTGAACAGGCAGATGAGTGCATGTCTGGCTTTCTAAAGTGGGAGGGAGACGGAAGCTCCCGACTGCGCTGAACTCCAGTCTTGGAGGAGACTCTAGGAAAACAGACTCATTTGGGGTAGATCTGGACTGTCAGGAAAAGAGAAAGCACTCAGACTAAGAGGAGCTACGGAAGGCAGAGGTCAGGAGGCATGTGTGCGCAAAGAGGACTGACTGCTGAGTGCACCAGCGGCTGAGTGCATGGCTGGCTTTCTAAAGTGGGAGGGAGAGAGAAGCTCACCAGTGTGCTGAACTCCAGTTCTGGGTGAGTTTCTGGGAACCCAGACTCATTTGGGGAGAAACTGGACTGTCTCAACAGATGAAACTCGAGGGCAGCTTTCTCTCAGAGGGGCTTGCAGTGATTACCAAGGAACACTGAGATCCAGGGTCCTCATAGGGCAGGGCTGATGGGAAGCCAAGGCTGTCTGTTCCCATCCAAGCTGAGCACAGAGGCTTTTGCAATTTTGCAAATCTTATCTCATAAGTTCTCCCAGTGAAGACACAGCTGATCCTCACAGCCAATTGTCCTGGAGGTCAATTCCTCCCAGTGATACCAACAACAATCAAGGCTTAACTACAACAAGGCTGTGCACACAGTCCACAAAGGGGTGCACCAAGAGTGTCCACCTCAGGTAACTGGGGAGGCTCAGCCACTGGGCCCTATAGGACACCTAGCACACAAAGCTACTCTACCAACTCAGGAAAGCAGCAAAAATGTGGAAATAAAGAAACAGATCACAAATGAAAGAAATGGAGGAAAGCAAATGATTTGATATAGAGTTCAAAACCGCAGTTATAAGGTTTTTCAAGAATTTCCTAGAAAAGGCCAATAAATTTAGCAAGACCCTCGAGGATATAAAAAAGGACCAACTAGAAATTAAGCATACACTGATTGAAATAAAAAATATTATACAGAGACCTAACAGCAGTCTAAAGGACTGCAAGAATCAAATCAAAGATCTGAAATACAAAGAAGCAAAAAGCACTCAACCAGAAAAGCAAAAAGAGAAAAGAACCCAAAAATATGAAGATAGTGTAAGGAGCCACTGGGACAATCTCAAGCGTACCGACATCCAAATTATGGGGGTACCAGAAGAAGAGAGAGAGCAAGATACTGAAAACCTATTTATTAAATTTAACAAATAATTATTCCTTTAGGATTTAATAGAAATTACCTATGCAAATAAATGGTCTTGGAAAGGAATGGGAGTTTTTAATTGCCATTACACCACACACAAAAACAAACTCAAAATGGATAAAGGACTTACACGTAAGGGTGGAAACCATAAAAATATTAAAGAACTCCACAGGCAGCAAAATCTCAGATATAGGCTGAAGCAATATCTTCACTGATGCAGCTCCTAGGGCAATGGAAACTAAGGAGAAAATAAACAAATGGGACTACATCAAAATCAAAAGCTTCTGCACAGCAAAAGAAACCATCAACAAAACAATAAGAAATGAGGACAATGGGGGTAGGTAAGGGCAGAGAGTGGGGTGGGAGCCAGGTATAGGGGAGCTATGGGGGGGGAAAAAGAACAATTATAATAATCTGAATAAAGATTTATTAAAATAAATTTAAAAAAACAACAACAACAAGAAAGCCCACTGCTTGGGAGAACACATTTGCCAATGTTATCTCAGATAAGGGTTTAATCTCAAAAATTTATAGGGAACTCATACAACTTAATAAAAGGAAGATAAAATCCAATAAAAAAAATGGGTAAAGGAACTACATAGACAGTTTTTGAAAGATGACATATCGAAGGCCAACAGACATATGAAAGGTGCTCAAAGTCACTAATCATCTAAGAGATTAAAATCAAAACAACAATTAGGTACCATCTCACACCTGTCAGATGGTTATCAAAGTGCTGGCGAGGATGCAGAGAAAAAGGAACCCTCATGCACTGCTGGTGTGAGTGTAGACTGGTGCAGCCACTGTGGAGAACAGTATGGAGTTTCCTCAAAAAACTAAAATGGAACTTCCATTTAACCCAGTGATCCCACTTCTAGGAATATAGCCTAAGAAACAAGAAACACCAATCAGAAAGGATATATTCACCCCTATGTTCATAGCAGCACAATGTACCATAATGTACCATAGCTAAAGTTTGGAAACAGCCTAAGTGCCCGGCAGCAGATGAATAGATTAAAAAACTGTGGTACATCTACACAATGGAATACTATGCTGCCATAAAAAAAGAAGGAATTCCTACCATTTGCAACAGCATGGATGGAACTGGAGAGCATTAAGTGAAATAAGCCAGTCAGAGAAAGATAAATATCACATGATCTCACTCATTTGTGGAATATAATGAGGAACATAAACTGATGAACAAAATCAGATCCAAAAACAAGGAAGCATCATTCAGACCATCAAACCTCAGAGGGAAGGAAGGAGAAGGTGGGAGTAAGGGGAAGAGATCAACCAAAGAACTTGTATGTGTGCATATAAGCCTAACCAATGGACACAGACAACGGGGGGGGGGGGGGGGGAGGTAATGAGTGAGGGAGTGGAAGTGGGGGCAAAAGGAGGGATAAGGACACATTACCTTAATCAATAAAGAAAAGATAAAATAAAAATAAATGAAAACAAAACTACAACTAAGCTACTAAAAAGAATAGAGATAACGCACACACAAAAAATATTAATGTTTCCTGCTCTGTTTCACCAATGTCTTGGGTAAGAGCGGGGTTTTTTTTCCCAGAAAATAATCTAGTCATCTAGTTTTCAAATTTAATTGCTTAGAGTTATTATGTCTTTTAGTCTCTATTTTATCCATAGTTTTAAAAAACTTCTTGACTTAAAAGTATAGCTCATTTTACCCCAGCCAGGTGGCTCAGTTGATTGAAGCATTGTCCCATATATCAAAGGTTGTGGGTTCAATTCCCAGTCAGGACACATACCTGGGTTTTAGGTTCAATTCCCAGTTGGAGTGTGTACAGGAGGTAACCATTTGATGGTGTTCTCTCTCTCTCTTTCTCTCTCTTTCTCTCTCTCTCTTTCTCCCTCTCTTCCTCTCTAAAATCAATGAAAAGATACAATTGGGTGAGGATTTAAAAAAATGTGTAGCTCATTTCATTTCAAAAATTTTCATTGCTTAATAATGCATTAAAAGCTATAAATTTCCCTCTAGGCAAGGACATTGCTCTTTGTCACAGAAAATTTGACAAGTAGTGTTTTCATTGTAATTCACTTGAATTTTATTTTAATGCTTTACTTATTAACCAAAGGGGATTATAGTATGCTATTCAGTTTCTAATCCCACAGGAATTTTTAGCAATTCTTTTATTTTATGTTCTCATTTTATTATATTACTGGTGGCCCAGTGCATGAAAGTCATGCACATTAAAAGGGGATCAATTAGAGGAAATAATTTAATATTGCTATTTGCCCTTTCTCTATAATAGAAGTGTCAGAAATGAAAGAAAAATAGTAAAATGTATATGAAAACCTTCCTCCTGTCAGATTCTGGAGTGCACCATGGGACCCATAGTCAAGTCCCCACTCACCCACATGTGCCTCAAAATCACATGAGACAGACCCAGCAACCCCCTTCCCACATTGGGCAAGATTCAGACCCAGCCAGTCCCACCCTTGTCAAGCCCCACTGGGCAGGAGACACAGCCTGAGGTCCCCTGGCATGGTGCCAGGATGGGGGACGTGGCCTGAGGTCCCCCAGCCCAGATTGGAGTGGAGGGCATGCCTGAGATCCCCCTGTCAAGCCCCACTAGGTGGGAGCATGGACTGAGGTCCTCCATCAAGCCCCGCCAGGTAGGGGGGCACAGCATCAGGTCCCCCGGCCCAGCACTGAGGTCCCCTGTCAAGCCCTGCTGGGTGGAGAGCACAACCTGAGGTCCCCTGGCCCAGTGCTGAGGCAGGGTGTGTGTGTGGCCTGAGGACCTCTGGCCTGGCGCTGGGTTGGGGGAATCAGCCTGAGGTCCCCTAGCCCAGCACCAGGACAAGAAGAGCACCTTGAGGTCCCCTGTCAAGCCCTGCCAGGTGGGGGCACAGCCTGAGGTCCCCTGTAAAGCCCTGCTGAGGACACAGCCTGAGGTCCCCTGTTAAGTCCCACAGTGGCAGGGGAGGGCATAGCCTCAGGTCCCTGCTGACTGCTCATTAAGGCTCCTTATGGGAACTTGGTCTCAGCTGTGGGTACAGCCATCTGTGTGACAGAGTGATGGTCAATTAGCATATTCCCTCTTTATTAGATAGGATTGTAGGAGAACATAGATTTTTTTTAATATTGATAATTTGGAATTTAGTGAAGCTTCCTTTGTGACCTATTATATTGTCAACTTTTGAGAATGTGCTAAAAATATATTGAGTTGAACTTAATATCTAATGGCTAGAGACTGTTAATTCATATATTCAGATGTCCCATGTCTCAGGTTGTTTTTGATTGCTTGATCTACCAATTTTAGAAAGGAGTATATTAAAGTACCTAAAGAAATCATTGTGGAATAATTTATTAGTATTATGAGCAGTTGCTTTATGCATTGTGATGATATGTTGTCAGAAAACATATATTCATAATTCTTTTTTCCTTCTAATTCTATTGTAAATTTTGCATGGATACAAAGGCCTTTTTATTTCTTACAAGAGTTTTTGCTTTAATTCTATTGTATCAGATTCTGTTGTGCCTGGAACCAATTTCAGCATGTAATAATTATAAGAGTTCCATCAAAAGGTTGATGGTACTTGGGGGGCTCAACAAGGGTGAGCCACATATGTAAATTACCTGTTGGAAACAGCTAAATGGCACTTCCTCCAAACCTGAATAGGATTGTTAACTGCCAGACAGCTCAGGGCATTTTATTGCTTCCTATTGGCCAAACACCTGAACAGCTGTAGGCTATTCCCCAATCTGACAATATCCTTTGATACCCTACCCTTTGCAGTGTATTATCTCCCTGTTGCCTTCAGACAAATTTTGTTAAATAAAAACAGGTCCTGTGTTGAGGAAGGAGTCTTCAGTTCCTTTAGCTGAAGCTCCTCTGACCCCCAAGCCTTTCAAAATTATCTTTCAACTCCAGACTCTTTAACCATATATGTGTAACCCCTTTCTCCAGAATGCTGAACCCTTTGTAAGGCAGGGAAAAGAACCATGGCACTGTTGGCTCATATATACTTGGTATATGTTTTCATACTTTATTTTCAATCTTTCTGTTTTAAGTAGTTAATATATTACTAATCTTATTTTAATTCAATTTAATGTTTTCTAGATTTTTTAATTTAATAAATCTTTATTGTTTAGATTATTATAATTGTTCCTCTTTTTCCCCCCATAGCTCCACTCCTCCCGGTTCCCACCCCATCCTCTGCCTTTACCTCCCCGCCCCTCTGTCCTCATCCATAGGTGTATGATTTTTGTCCAGTCTCTTCCCATACCTCCATATCCCATTCCCCCTGAGAATTGTCAGTCCACTCCCTTTCTGTGCCCCTGATTCTATTATAGTCATGAGTTTATTCTGTTCATCAGATTTTTTTATTCACTTGATTTTTAGATTCACTTGTTGATAGATATGTATTTCTTGTTCATAATTTTTATCTTTAGCTTTTTCTTCTTCCTCCTCTTCTTAAAGAATACCTTTCAGCATTTCATGTAATACTGGTTTGGTGGTGATGAACTCCTTTTAGCTTTTTCTTGTATGTGAAGCTCTTTATCTGCCCTTCAATTCTGAATGATAGCTTTGCTGGGTAATCTTGGTTGTAGGTTCTTGCTATTCATCACTTTGAATATTTCCTGCCACTTTCTTCTGGCCTGCATAGTTTCTGTTGAGAAATTAGCTGACAGTTGTATGGACACTCCCTTGTAAGTAACTATTTTTCTCTTGCTGCTTTCAAGATTTTCTCTTTGTCTTTTGCTCTTGGCATTTTAATTATGATGTGTCTTGGAGTGGTCCTCTTTGGATTCTTTTTGTTTGGTGTTCTGTGAACTTCCTGGACTTGTAAGTCTATTTCTTTCACCAGCTGGGGGAAGTTTTCAGTCATTATTTCTTCAAATAGGTTTTCAGTATCTTGCTCTCTCTTTTCTTCTGACACCCCCATAATTCTGATATTGGTACATTTGAAGTTGTCCCAGAAGATCCTTACACTATCTTCATATTTTTGGGTTCTTTTTTCTTTTTTCTGGTTGAGTGTTTTTTGCTTCCTTTTATTTCAAATCTTTGACTTGATTCTTGTGATCCTCTAATATGCTGTTAGATCTCTGTATAATATTTTTTTATTTCAGTCAGTGTATGCTTAATTTCTAGTTGGTCCTTTTTCATATCTTCAAGAGTCTCACTAAATTTATCAGCCTTTTCTAGGAAATTCTTGAAAAACTTTATAACTGTGGTTTTGAATTCTATATCCAGTCATTTGCTTTCCTTTATTTCTTTCCATTGTGATCTGTTTCTTTGTCTCCACATTTTGGCTGCTTCTCTGAGTTGATAGAGTGGCTTTGTGTTCTAGGTGTCCTATAGGGCCCAGTGGCTCAGCCTCCCCAGTTACCTGAGGTGGGCACTCTTGGTGCACTCCTTTGTGGGCTGTGTGCACAGTCTTGTTGTAGTTAAGCTTTGATTGTTGTTGGTATCAGTGGGAGGAATTGACCTCCAGGCCAATTGGCTGTGAGGATCAGCTGTGTCTAAGCTGGGAGAACTTCTGTGCTGGAGACAGCCTTAGGAGACAAGACTTGCAAAAGCCTCTGTGCTCAGCTTGGATGGGGCGGAGTCTCAGGGTGGAGCAGACAACATTGGTTTCCTGTCATCCCTGCCCTAATAGGCCCCGTGTCTCAGTGTCCCATGGTAATCGCTGCAAGCACCTCTGAGAGAAAGCCACCCTTGAGTTCTGTCTGCTGCCAGACAGTCCATTTTCTCCCTGAATGAGTCTGAGTTTCCTGAGTCTCGCCTGGAACTGAAATTCATTGCAGTAAGGAGCTTTTGTCTCTCTCCCGCTTGAGAAAGCTAGCCGTGCACTGTTGCCAGCCTTCTCTGTGCGTGCGCATCTCATTACCTCTGCCTCCTATAGCTCCTCAGATTCTCAGTGTGCTTTTCTCTTACCTGCTAGTTGTAGAATTTCCACTCAGCCAGTCTTCCTGTGGTTCTGGATGATGTCTGTTTTGTTTTTTAACTGTCATTTTGAAATTGTTGTGCTAGCAGCAGTTTAGGTGTTTACCTATACCGCCATCTTGGTTTCTCCTCATGTTCTCTAGATTTTAATAGTGACTTTAGAACACTTACAGTTATTATAGTTACTCTGTATTGAAACTAATTTCTCCTTTAATTTTGTTATCCATCGATTGTTTTTTATTTTTTTCTGTATTCTCCTTCCCGATTTACCCATGATAAGTCAAGTTTCCTTTGGAGAAGGGACTAATGTTCTGGTACATATCCCTTAATTAATTATTTGGCCAAACAGGTCTTGAAGTGAATATTAAACATAACTTCAGAAAGTGTTTCATTCTTGACAAGATGGAGAATTAACACAGACTGCTGGCTCTCCTCCCCCACATTCATCATGGCTCAGTAAATAGTGTTGGTCCATGGTCTGAAGGGTCTCTGGTTCGATTCCAGTCAAGGGCATGTACTTCCATTACAGGCTCCATCCCCAGCGCCAGTCCTGCCTGTGCAGGATACAACCAATTGATGTGTCTCTCTAACATCAATGTTTCTCTCTGTGTGTCTCACCCCTTCTTTTCCACTCTCTCTAAAAAATCAACATAAAAATATCCTCAGATAAGGATTAATAGCAACAAAAAAAGCATTAGATATATTGAAGCAGACCCTTTAAGTTCTCCGCTTGCCCTTTCCTCACATTCTCTGAATATGATCATAGAAAAAGTGGAATCAGCTTAGAGGAATAGTGTCAATGGGCTTCTCTCAAAAGTAGAACAAAAGCATCCTTTCTAGTGAAGAGTTGATAAACAGGTATGGATAGGCCGGGACTGCACAGGCTGTCACTCCTTCCTTCTTCATCTCTACATTTCCATAACTGATAGATAACAATTTAAGGAGACCACCACCTCCCAGTGTGTCTTCTGTACGTAATTAAAGAAAGGATTTAGAAGGATAAGAAGAGTTGCCTTATGGAGTGAGAGCAAATGGAGGTACAGTATTCAGTATTACTTCTGTGGTTTCAGAGGTATTCCAGATTTGGATTCATTCATTCTTCTTTCCTTAAAATCATCATGAGGGACTGTATCCATTCCTGGTATACATCATTAGAGAGAGAAACTGGTACCCAAGGAGCATGGTCACAATGGCCAAAATAATTTTGTTTCTGAGTAACGCGACATCTACAAAAGAAAGAGTAAATTAAATAATGTGTACCACATGAAGCAGAGTTACTGGAACAAGTGGCATATTAAATACTGTCTGATAGAAAAAGAGGGTTATTGGAATTATTAATAGTAAAAGTAAGACTTTAAAAAGAATCCAGTGGCCCTGGCTGGTGTGTCTCAATTGGTTGAATGTCTTCCCATGCACCAAGAGGCCACCAGTTTGATTCCTGCTCAGGACACATGCTTGGGTTGTGGGCTTGATCCCCAGTCCGGGGTGTGCAGGAGGCAGCCAATTTATGTTTCTCTCTCTCCCTCTCTTTCTCTAAAATCATTACAAACATTAAAAAAATAACCAAGTGAAATAGTAACTACCAAAAATATAACTATAGCATAAGGATCTTAATAGCTAGGATATGGAGCAGGATAGATTTGGCCAAAGACCAAATTACTGACCTACAAATCAGATTAGAATACCTTTTCCATAAAACAACAGAAAAGACTAAGAAAAAAGAAATGGTACAATTATAAAAGTCACATGAAATGGAGGTGTAAAGTGACAAAACTCTAACAATGGAAGTCTCAGAATGAAAAGAAAAATGTGTGTGGGCTCAGCAAACTGCAGCCTGCGGGAAAAATTCAGTCTATTTTTTGTAAATAAGGTTTTATGGAAGCATAGCCACACCCATTACATGTTGTCTATGGCTGCTTTCCTGCTACAACGACGATTGAGTGACCAGATAGCCCAACAGCCTAACATACTTGCTATGTGATCCTTTACTGAAAACTGTGCTGACTGTGATCGGATAACCATAAGAGACATTCCCAGTTAGAAAGAATAAGAATAGCAACAAATACATGGCATTCCCTGGTCCATAGCAATCCTGAAACCCCTTAGACCAGTGGTCGGCAAACTGCAGCTCACGAGCCACATGCGGCTCGCCAGCCGTGGTTTGGCGCTCTGTTGACTAATGAGTTTGCCGACCACTGCCTTAGACCATGAGGGTCACCTGCTTTGGACATCCTCCTGGAAGGGAATGAGTGTCAGTCTCATCCAAATCTTAGGGTGGCATAGAAACCCCATCTAACCTGGTGGATAGTTATTTTAGGAAACGTTTCTTTGGCATCTTATTTTATAATCAAGAAAATTAGATGATAAAATATTTAAATGACTGTGAAGCTTCTGTCTGCTTGAATACTCTATCAGGATAACGCGGGTGAGGTAGATAAGTTTGAGAAGAAACAAAGAGGAGAAAGTAGAGAGGGAGCGAAGTGCAAACAGAGAGAGCACACCAGGGAACCCTGGGTGAAAGGGTTCCTTCTGATGGTATGGAGTCAGACATACATAACACCAGCAGACTGTTCAATACAGGCTCCTCCGATAATGACAGGAACCCTGAACCCACGCCTCACCTCAAAAGCCCTGGAATAACCTGCCACTGCCTCCCCCCTAAATGTCTGCTCTTACCTCAGTTGTGTGTATGTGTGTGTGTGTGTGTGTGTGTGTGTGTGTAACCTACAAAACCAGAAGTTCGTTACTACCTGCTGAACACTCAGCCTTCTGAGTTGTAAATTGGTGAATTCATCATGTTTTTGCTTTATATACACAATGCTTTTTAAATAACTATTTATCAGAACACAGGACTGCAGAGGTGACAATAGACTAGTATCTGGAAAGATGGTTTTCAAAAGTACAGCTACTTAAACATATTGTTCTAACAATAAAATCCAAAGCTGTGCATTAGGGCACGAATCTGGTAAGTTTGGGAAGTTTCAGGAAAGACTCAAGAATCAATTAAAATCTCTCCTACTTTACCGGAAAAGAAGAAAACAAGTTGAGTTTACAGGTGTTTCAAAATCAGCAGAAGTTCCCCTTTCTCTGAAGGGAGTAGCAGTGAGCCGTCTAAAATCATCATTGAGGCCTTAGCCTGGCTACTGTTAAGGTTATACTTTCTGCATGCGGAATGCTGAGAAGGAAATGAGGAGGCAGTGTCACCTAACTGTGTGTAATTGCTGATTAACTCTCGCTGCACTTCCTCTGCCCTCTCTAATGGCTTCTAGAATTTTCCAGACTCCTAGAAATTTGTCCAAGATTTTGGCACTCTAGAAACTCCTCCCAGATCCCAGATAAAGGCAGTATAGCTTTATTTGAATTTTAACCAAGACTAATTCTGCCTTTAAGGGGTGTGTGTGTATGTGTGTGTGTGTGTGTTTTCAAGAAAGAGAAAAGGAATAGTAAATTGTGAAGAAGCCTTCATGCCCCCAAAAGTAATGTCCATAAAACTAAGAAATTAACGTAGCATTTCACAAAATTACTCAGAACACCATTCTTTTTCCTTATGCTGCTCTACACGCTGACTATAAAAGCAGACTGAATTAACTCTGAGTTTCTAAATGGAAAAATATTATACTAGAGAATCATAATAGCATCTCAAATTGGAATCAGTTAAAAGAATTACAGATTTCAGAAAAATATGTATTTGTTTATACTTTTCAGCATAAATATTTAATAACCCAGGGTCTGGAAAGATCCTTTTACATGTCACTTTTAAAAGAATCAACCATTTTGTTCAAAGCAGAGTAAAATAAAATAAAATAAAATAAAATAAAATAAAATAAAAATTATACACACACACACACATACAGTAAATTTTTTAAAACATTTCCTAGCTCTAGGTCCTCACAGTCTTACAAGGATAACTTCATGTGTATTATTTATGATATAAAATGTTTCCAAGAGCTATTTTTACATTAATTGGGAGAATAAGTCTTTGCTCTCATTGTAATGTAATTTTTTTTCTCCAATTACAGCTCACTGGTGGAGACTTTGTCCAGTGGGTGAGCTGACATGCTGACTCATTTCATGGGCAGTGTCTTAAGCCAGCACCGTTTCCCACTGTGACTAAGGCCCTGGAGTTTCTCCTCAAATAAGCTGCCTATCCTTTCTCTCTCCCTCTCCTCCACCCTTCCCCATTCCCTCCTGCTTCCTCTCCCCTTTTCCACCTCTTTCTCTTCTTCCTCTCCCTCTTCCTCCTTCTCTCCAAGCCCGGAGAACCCAAGAGAATTCATCCACGGCACAGTAACTTAATGAGGTAGTCAACCAAAGTTTAAAGCAAGTTTCCCCACACCCAGCTGGCAGTCAGCCACTTCATTCTGCCAGCATTCAAAGTTAGCTTCTCAGAAAATCTATTCCAAAACTGGCACTTTACCTCAGGAGAATTTAGTCAAAGCATTTGGCACATCAGATTGTCTAAAACACAAGGTTAAGAGCTCAAAATAGCCGCTCTATTCCAAAACTGTCTTAAATTAAAGAACATACTTATTAAAAGATTCTGCTACAATTGGACATGAAAACCATACCCTTTTACAAGGTAGCTAGGCAAAGCTGCTTTTCCTCCTGATAAATGAACAAATATTTAATGAGCATGCACACTGTTCCTCTACTGGGGGAATACAAAGAAAAACAAGACATAGTCATGACATCAAAGCGTTCAAAATGTAATTAGAGAAACAAGACATAAACACATAAAAACAGAACCATTTATAAAATTAGAATGCAAGGTGTAGATTGCAGCAGCATTAATAACTCCAGATGCTCAATGCCCAGTTTTCAGAATATGAAAAACTTACCTGTGTTCCCTCTTTAAAACATTTGTTGAAGTCTAATACACATACAGAAAACTGCACATATCATAAGTAGATAACTCTGCCTGGCTGGCATGACTCAGTGGTTGAGCACTGCCCTATGAACCAGGAAATCACAGTTTGATTTCCGGTCCGGGCATATACCAGAGTTGGGGGCTTGATCTCCAATGTGGGGTGTGCAGGAGGCACCAGATCAATGATTCTCTCTCATCATTGATGTTTCTATCTCTATCTCCTTCTCCTTTCCTCTCTGAAATCAATTAAAATATATTTTTTAAAGTAGATAGCTCTGGGGATTTTAATAAACGAAACACAAGCAGTTCAAAAAATAAGAACATTGCTGGTATCTTGGAAGCCCTGCTTTTACCCCTTTCTAGTAATTCATCTCACATGGTAACCCTTATCCTGACTCATATGACCACAGATTCATCTTATACTTTCTACTTTATGTAAATGGAATCATGCAGTATGTATTCTTTTGTGTCTCACTTCTTTTGCTCAGCATTATGTTGGAGAAAGGTACACATGTTGTTGAGGAGAGTTAGAGTTCATTCTCATTCTTGTATAGTATTCTCTTGTGTGAGTATTACAAAATACATGTGTCCACTTCCCGATTGATGAACATCTAGATATGATGAGTGGTATTGTCATGAACATGCAAAGTTCATGACGTTTGGTGAACACATGTATACAAGTCATGGGTATGATTACTGGGTTACGGAGAAGGCATATGCTCAACTTTAGAAGATACTGCCAAACAATTCCAAAGCAGTTGTGCCATTTAACCCTCACTCCAGCAGTATATTAGCATTCAGCCACCCAACATCCCTGCCAGAAATTCAGTATTTTCTACAGGACAAGCCTTTGACAACACACTGACAGAGCACAGCTTTGAGAGGAGGCTAACAGGGATTTAAGGCATAGCCTCCAGGTGGCTGAGAGATCTTTTCCTTCAGAGACCACCCTAGATCTGTGGGGCTCAAATCTGACCCCAGAAGCACAATTCCCCTCCTTATCCCAGTACTTCATTTTGCATTAAGTCATCAGCCACAGGCATATATGCAATCTTCTCCATTGCAAAAGAAATGACTTTCATTCTGCTAAGGTAAATGTTTAACACAGAGACCAAGTAGCAGAAGTTCAAATTCTTCTTGGGGGAGGCTAACTGTATCAAGGGAAGAAACAGATTTACCTATTTCCATCTTATCTAACACATACACTGAGTGGTCAGGTTATTATGATCTCTGAAAGCATAATAATGTGGCCACTCAGTATATATATTAGAGGCCCAGTGCATGAATTTGTGCATGGATGGGGTCTGGCCAGGGGGAGGGGGCAGGGACGGTTGGATAGCCTGCCTGCTGGTCAAACTCCTAGTCAAGGGGACAATTTGCATATTAGCCTTTTATTATATAGGATATACACTGAGTGGCCAGATTATTATGCATTCAGAGATCATAATAATCTGTCTACTCAGTGTAGGTTCACACTATGTATGAGGCCCTGTTCTAAACCCCTTAAAACATTAATTCATTCAATTCTTACAACAACATATTAGATAAACATTACTATTATTCTGATTTTACAGGTGAAGAAACTAAGACACAGGGAAGCTGAGTATCTCAACCTCATATGGCTGATGACAATGCAGAGATTCTAATCCAGGCAGGCTAGCTCCACAGTTTTGTTCTTGACCTCACATTATGCTGACTTTATTTTTCTGGAATACTTAGGCCCTGAATAACTGCCCATCTTAACCAGTCTAGTGTGTTCCTTTTGGTTTTCTCCTTAGTTTACCAAGAAATTGGCTTATTTCATATGCCCAAGTCTAAAGGTACAGCATTGTTTTCCAAAGAGAAAATTCTGCTCCTACCTCCAAAAAATCAGAGCTAATTTAAATAAATTTATAGATCCACAGATTAAGAAATCAAATGTCATTTATAATATTGTATTTTTTTAATTTCACACACATATATAACAAGTAAAATTATGTATTGTTAAAATACTGCTTTTATTTTCCAAACTCAGGTGTCAGGAAATAACTTATTCCTTGAACAGGTTTATATAGTTATGCCTCAGTGTCATCATTGTCACTAAAGTTATTTTTTATAACATCAGCTTCAATTCATTCTGAACAACTGACATGCAGCATATTTTGAATTCATATATTGGAAATTTTGTCTCCAATTAAAGTACCCTTTGGCACACCTTTTTAAAACTCATTTGTCCTACGGGTATTATAATCATAGCCTCTTCAGTGGAGCATTGGAATATATGGCTCTATAAAGTAATGATGAAAAGATTTGTTTACTGTAATATGAAATGATTATAATAGAGTCCTAACCCCAGTTATGATTACTAAATCTGTTACATTTCTCTTCTATTAGTTTTACCTAATCTATAGAGAGACCTATATAAACTTCCCAAATTAATATTGATTTAGGTTGTTTTAATATTCCTCCTCCAAATAGTACTTTATGATTCAAACTAAATTAATTCAGACTTTTTATAAAGACTCAAATAGAGTGTGGAAACTCCTACTTTCTAAGGAACAATCTGTAAGAAGGGAGAGGGAGGGAGTGGAAAAAATGGCTGCGGAGTAGATGGATGTGTCTCGAGCCTTGTCCCAGAGCAGACAGAGAGAACAGGTAAGGGTTGCACGGGGAGTGTTTGTTGACATTTTAAAAGACAGCTATACACTAGGAGGAAAAGGGGGACTGCTGAATGGCGCTCTCCTGACCTGGAAGCCCCTACTACAGCTGGGTTTCCTCCCTGAGCCACCAGCTCAGACTCAGAGACTGCACCATCTTAAAGGGGAAAGTAGATGTTTTCGGAAGCCTGAAGGTCTACAGTTACAGCAGTAACCAAACAGCTGTGATCCTCAGAACACCAATTCCCAATTGGCACAAACACACGAATTCAGAGGAGCTCTACAATCCACCACGGAAAGATCAGATTTCGCCTGGGATAAGGAGAGAGAGAACTACATAACCAGACACCCGGAGAAGAGAGACCATGGAGAGACAAAGAAACAGCTCGCATATAAAAGAAAAGCAGGCATCACCAGAAAAGGAAGTAAATGAAATGGACACAAGCAGCCTGCCAGAGAAAGAATTCAGAGAAATGGTCATAAGGTGGCTGAAAAAAATGGAAGACAAATTTGACATTATGAGTAAGAACCAAGAAGAAATGAAGAACCAGGAAGCTCAAAGCTATGCTCTGTCAGTGTGTTGTCAAAGGCTTGTCCTGTGGAAAATACTGAATTCTGGCAGGGATGTGGGGTGGCTGAATACTAACATAGCTGCTGTAAAGAACTCAATAGAAGCATCAAGAGTAGAATAGAAGAAGCAGAGGACCATATCAGTGAGCTAGAAAAGAAGGTAGGAAAAAATACCCAAGTAGAGCAGCTTCTAGGAAAAAAAAAAATTAAAAAGCAGGAGGAGATCCTAAGGGAACTTTGGGATAATACAAAACAAAACAACGTCCACATAATAATGGTTACAGAAAGAGAGGAAAGCGATTAAGGAAAAGAACACCTGTTTGAAGAAATAATGACAGAAAAATCCCCTGATATAGGGAAGAAAAAACCCACACAAACCCAAGAAACTCACAGAGTCCCAAGCCTGTCAATCAAAGAAAAATACCACATGATCTCACTCATTATAAATTGATGAACAAAAAGAGGCAGTAAAGCATCAAACATACTGTCAAATTACAGTGGGAAGATTAGGGAGATGTGGGGTAGATAAGAGATCAACCAAAGGACTTGTATGCATGAATATAATCATAACCAATGAACACAAGACACTGGGGGGTTAGGGCATGTATGGGAGTGGCGTGGGGGGGGCAATGTACACATGTAATACATTAATAATAAAAATGGAAAAAATAATTTAAAAAATAAAGAATGGAGAGGACTTTACCTCTAAATTCCCTCTCCCTGGCTAAATCAGAATCCACAGTATTACTGAACCACACTTTTTATTTATATTTAAATTTATCTTTATTGTTGGAATATTACAAATATCCACCTTTCCTCCATTGACCTCCTCCACCCAGCTCCTGTCCCTTACCCCAGACCTTTACAGCACTATGATATGTGTTCATGGGCTATGCATATATGCATACAACTTCTTTAGTTAATATCTTCCTGTCCCCTTCTTCTCTCTGAGATTGACCAATCTGTTCCATGCTTCCATGTCTCTGGATCTATTTTGTTCATCAGTTCATTTTGTTCTTTACTTTCTACATATAAGTGAGAGAATATGGTATTTGTTGTTTTCTGATTGCTTATGTCACTTAGCTTGATACTCTCCAGGTCTCTCCATCCTGTCTCAAAGGTTAAGGGATCCTTTTTTTATAGCTGCATAAGTATTCCATGGTGTAAATGTATCATAGCTTTTTTATCCACTCATACTGATGGGCACATACACTGTATCCAGATCTTAGCTATTGTAGATTGCACTGCTATGAACATGGGGGTGGATACATTCTTTCTGATTGTTGTTTGGGTTTTTTAGGATATATTCCTAGAAGCAGGGTCATTGGGTCAAATGGCAGTTCCATTTTTCATTTTTTTAATGAAACTCCATACTGTTTTCTACAGTAGCTGCGCCAGTCTGCATTCTCCCCAGCAGTGCACTAAGGTTCCCATTTCCCCACATCCTTCCCAGAACTTGTTATTTATTGATTTGTTGCTGGTAGCTATTCTGATAGGTGTGATGTGAGGTGATACCTCTTTGTTTTAATTTGTGTGTCTCTGATGATTAGATACTTTGAACATTTTTTCATATGTCTCTTGGTCATCTGTATTTCCTAGTTCATTTTCAAAATATATAAAGAACTCATACCACTTAACAAAAGTCAGACAAACAATCCAATGAACAAATGGGCACAGGCCCTGAATAGACACTTCTCCAAAGTGAACCACACTTTGTAAAAAATCTTTCCCTTAAATTTGTCTTCATCCTTCTCCACTAAACTTACCCAACCCTGTCCTTCATCCCCAGACCTGACTCCTGGGCTCTTAGCACAGAGAAAATGTTCAACCTTAAAGTCATTGGCCAAAAGCCAAGGAAGTAGTAAACATAGCAGTTACGAGCAATTCTAAAAACCAGCAAGGACCATCATTACCGAGTTCATACTATGTGTTAGACACTCTGTCATGCCCTTTAATCCTCACAACTGTGCTGCACTACGTTATGATCTCCATTAGTCAGATAAAATGACTAAACCTCAGAAAATTAAGTAATTTGCCCAAGGCCATAGAGCTGTTAAGTTATATGTATTAACCAGACCTGTCTGATTCTAAAACCCACATTCGGAACCCTTACTGTCACATTTGGAGATGGGATAACTCTAATGATAATACATTCGGTTCATTCTATAAATGTAAATGTGCAAAATATATCACAGATTAAAATGCAGACGATGGGGGACATGTTTCTACAGGGAAGTCCTCAATGTTTTGGCAATTCTCTACCCAGTTAAATCCAGCAGATGTACAAGGCTTGGGCACCATGAGCAGACCACAAACGAACAGGTTTTTCTAGAGCAATGAGCCCCATGCTGGGCCAGAGGTACGTGTGGAAAATCACGCCCGAAGGGTAAGCTCTGTGAACATAATGGTCAAGTCCCATCAGAGCTTCTGAGAGGCTTCTGTCCAAAAATCCATGGTCTCTGTTGAAAGATCATTGGGATAACTTCCTATTAACATAAAGCAGAAAAATTAGGGCAACAGTGACCTTCTAAATCTGTTGGGTTGTCTACCTCAGAACTCCTAAGATATAGAAAAGGAAGGCTAAGAGGCCGTTGGTGTTATAGTAAAGAGCAAAGGCTTGGGAGTTAGAAAGATCCAGGTTAAAACTTAGCTCTGCCACTAACTATATGGCCCTGCACAGAACACTTATCTTCTTTAAACTCTCTAAGATGTAAAAATAATAACTTTAATCCTATCTAATTCATAGCATTCTTGTGAAGAATAAACTAGACCAGTGGTCAGCAAACTCATGAGTCAACAGAGCCAAATATCAGCAATATAAAGATTGAAATTTCTTTTGAGAGCCAAATTTTTTAAACTTAAACTTCTTCTAATGCCACTTCTTCAACATAGACTCGCCCAGGCCGTGGTATTTTGTGGAAGAGCCACACTCAAGGGGCCAAAGAGCCGCATGTGGTTCACGAGCCACAGTTTGCCCACCACGGAACTAGAACAAGCCTGCTAAATATTTAGCACTATTATTGATTTTTCATTCTATATTATAAACATCTTCAACCCGAGATTAAAGGACTGAGATGTCCCTTCTCGCTGTATGGAAAGGCTCTAAGGTCTCCCAAGAAAAGGAGGAGGAACGAGACCTGGGTAGTGTGAGGTCAGGGCATTTCCATTTCTCCTCATGCTCCCTGGTTCTGAGTTTGTTTTGCCACATAACGCTATTCTCAGCTCACTGGATGCCAAAATTCACATCACTATCTGAAGTAACATCTTCAAGATGAAAGAAAAACAGATAAAAGGATGCCAGTGATGTCTCAATTCGAGCCATGGGAAGCGTAGCTGAATTTGTCATTCTTCCCAGCCTATGTGAACAATAACGCCTGTATCTGCCACCTAGTAGCTCCGGAAGCACTGCAGTGATTGGGAAAGTGCCTACATTTAATCATCTTGAATGACAACAGATCTCTTCTTTGCCAATTTTCAAACATTTTTATTATGGAACTTTTAAACAAACAGAAGTTGAAAGAAGGAGCCTTATGTATCACCCACCCAGTTTAAAAAGTTATCAACTCACAGCCAAATGTGTTTCTTATATACCTCTACCTAGCTCCTCCCTCTTTTTAGATTATTTTAAGCAAATCCAAGACATAGTATTTTAATCTTATTTATTTCAGCAAGTTACTCTTAACAATTATTCTTTAAAAAAAAACAATGTTATTATTCCCACTAAAAATAACTATTATTACTTAATATTCTTAAATACCCAGTAAATATTCAAATTCTCTCTAATCTTGTATTTTTTTTACAATTTGTTTAAGTTAGAATCAAAATAAGATTCATATTGTCCAGTTAGTAAATATTTCTTTAAAGACTTTCTCAGTCTCTAGCTTCTAATTCATTCTCTCGCTCTCATTTTTTAAAATATATTTTTGTTCATTTCAGAGAGGAAGGGATTGGGAAAGAGATATACAAATATCAATGAGGAGAGATAATCAGCAATAGGCTGCCTCCTGCACTCCCCCAACTGGGGATCAAGCCTGCAATCCGGGAATGTTCCCTTAACTGGAATCAAACCCAGGACCCTTCAGTCTGCAGGCTGACACTCTGTCCACTGAGCAAACCAGCTAGGGTTCTCTCTCTCCTTCTCCCCTCCCCTCCCCCTCTCTCATTTTTCAATACAAGTTTGTTATTCAAGACAGCGTGTTATTTTTCCTTACGATTTTGATAGTCTATATTTTGCTAATTGCACCTCTATGGGATCATTTCACTATTTCAAATAGTAACACATTTCACTTTCTTATCAATTTGTAGCTTGGTCAGATTCTGGTTTGATATTTTGACAAGAAAAGGACATAGGTGGTATTTTGTACTCCCATTGGGAGGCTTTGAATATCTGGTTGCCTCTTGTTTTGTATTTTTATTGATTTCAGAGAGAAAGGGAGAGGGAGAGAGAGATAGAAACATCAATGATGAGAGGGAATCATTGGTTAGCTGCCTCCTGCACGCCCCCTACTGGGGATCAAGCCTACAACTCAAGCATGCGCCCTTGACCAGAATCAAACCTGGGACCCTCCAGTCTGCAAGGCGATACTCTATCCACTAAGCCAAACCGGCTAGTGCTGGTTGCCTCTCTTTTTGATATGGCAGCTACTGATGATCATTGTCCAGATTCAGTTTTTTAAAACAATATGTCACTCTTGTTCATCCCAATATTTTTTAGAAACTAGATTTGACTTGATTAGGAGCTAGACATCTAGGGGAGGAATCTCACCACTTTAGGAAAGAGATTGTATCTCATTTTTCTTCATGTCCCCAGCGCTGAGAAAGAACATGTGGTGCCTGTGACATCACAAGGCACTCCAAAACGGCTGGCCATGTTAAATTGGAAAACCAATATTTTCTCTAAAATGTAATTCATCCAAAGAAGTGGGTGCTTTTCTACTTCCATCATTCGCTCTTAGAAAGTCAGTGATTTCAGCACTACCCCCACACCTAGGCTGCCTGTTCCTTTTCATTTAGCCATCAAAGTCTCCTCACATTCATAAAGGAATAAATTGCTATGCCTGGAATTGAGTGCCTGCAAAGGCTAACATTAGTTTTAATTCTTCCATCCCATCTGTTTAAATTTCCTCATTAAGACTTCAGGCACAATTTTCCCAATAGCATTACCTGGGCTGTGTATGAAATTATATCCCTGCTTACACAATTGACAATTTAAGGCATGATTATATTTTCCTTCTCTCTGTGATGAGGAACAAACGGAAATTTGGTTCACACAACATAGGAGACACCTTTGAGTTCTCTTGTTCTATTTTATTTTTTTAACAATTTATTGTAACAGTAGCCGCCAGGACTTACTGCCTAGGGGAGTTTTGATCTTGTTTTGTCACACACCAGCTTCTCTCTTGATCTTGACAGACTTAGACAATAGGGCCCAATTACCATTTAGCAGAGGTCAATATAGAAGCTGGTGTTACACACAGAAAATGAGCCCAATTTGACATTTCTAGCTTTGGTTCAGCTGTGACTCTTCAGTGTCAAAGTCCTCTGAGAAGTAATTTAGCTCCACCCCCTCTCCTTCTCCCATCTCATACCCTCTTCAGTCTCCTGGAATCTGATATCTATGTCTATCTCTACCTAGCAACCGTGTTAGTAACCAACATATCAAATCAACCAGGCTTTCCTCAGTTCTCAGCTCATAGGGCAGTTTTGTAGTTTCCATGCTGTTGAGAAGCCCCTTCCTTTTAAAACCCCTGTCTCAATATCTAAACACTCCTGATTCTCCTTTTTATAAAAAAAAATTATAGATTTTTTACAGAGAAGAAGGGAGAGGTATAGAGAGTTAGAAACATCAATGAGAGAGAGACATCGATCAACTGCCTCCTGCACACCTCCCACTGGGGATGTGCCCACAACCAAGGTACATGTCCTTGACCGGAATCAAACCTGGGACCTTTCAGTCCACAGGCTGACGCTCTATCCACTGAGCCAAACCGGTTTGGGCCTCTTGATTCTCCTTTTGCTTCTCAGATTACATCTCATTTTCATTTGCTGTTTCTCTTCCCTCATCAACCTTTTAAATACTGCATTTTTCCTATTTCTTTTGCCAAAGACCTGTTCTTGTCTTACTCACTCTTTCCCCAAATAATTTCATTACTAATGTTTGGGAGAAGACTACTGAATCAATATTCCTTCTTCTGTCCTTATCTGGGAGTTCAGACGCACATCTCTGGAGTAGCTACATTGCGGTAGCTACAAATGAATGGCCAATCAGCACACATCTAAGTTAAATGTTTACCTCTTCCAGCCCCACTCCTTGTCTTCTAGCACTGCCCTCCACAAATCTGTGGAAATCTGAAGATGCCCCCCAAAGTGACACCTCCCCTCTCTTCTTCCCATTTCCCATATCCAATTGGTCATCAGCTTCTTTCCAGTTAGTACTCCAGAGGTCTCTCAAAGTCATCCCTTCTGCTTCTTTGGTTCTACCCTTTGCCTAGCTTATGTCCTGACCTTCTTGCACCTGAACCATCATAGTTGCCTCTCAACTTTGTGCCAGGGTTGTTCACGTTGCTGCCAGCGTTATTACTGTCTTCCTAAGACACAGTGAGTAATGTAGCTACCCTTCTGAAAGACTTCCAATGGCTTTAATTACTATAGGCTAAAGACAACAGCATCCACAGCTCTTCATGTCATGAACCCAATTTCTCTTTCTAGCTTCATAAGTCAAATTCAAGACTCTAGGCAGCTCCCAGTAGTAGAATAAATTTAAAGAAGGGTAGAAGTTCTTAGGGAGGAAAATAAACAGACAGGCATGCTTAAGCAGGGAATCAACAGGAACAAAAGCACTAAAGTTAAAAATACTATTTTTGCAAAGGAAAGACAAAGAACATATAAGCTAATGGGCAAGGAAGGCTGTTATTGTTGGGTAGGGAGACATACAATTCAATCCATAGGAGAGAGAAAAATCATTAGTCCAAGTCTGAAAATTAAACATGAATTTAGCAACATGATTTCCATGTACAGTACCTATCCTTGCATGCAGCTTCTCCAAACCTAATATTCTACAGCATACCCAACAAAATACCCCCAAGTTGGCTAAGTGTTGTTATTCATATTTATATTTTAGGCTTTAAATCCCAATTGTTAACAACTCCATTAAATATAAAACTTCCTTTCAGAGCCACTTGAAAATGTATTACATCAATGCTGAATATTTCCCCTCTTACTTCTTCCCCATCATTTCTCAAGCTTTAAAAATAACACTTCAGATGCTGGCTTTGTTCACTGTTCTAGCTCCCACTTGCACACCTATCATGTTTAGAGTCCAACTGGGACAGGTGACTTTCGCTGGCATTTTCTTTTTGGGCTTTCATTTCTTCCTGTTCATATAGAATTTTTTAAAAATGAAGCTTCATGCTCCCGAGGAAATTATGTGATGTCATGGGAATTGAAAGGCTACAAATTATCATTTTTATCCTCTGATTTCCATAGCGGCCCAGAAGACATAATTTGCGGCCAGTAGAAGAGCTCGCCTATATAGTAGGCAGTGATTGCCTATATTTATTTGAAAGCTGACTTAATATGAGCTAGACACTGTGTTAGTCACTTCACATTCAGAATCATATTCAATCATTACATCCATCTGATGACTAGGTATTATTTCACTTCTCATTTCTCAGACAAGCACATCAAAACTTGGAAGGATGACAGAACTTGGCTGAAGGGAGTGGCAGTGCCTACTTTCAGACCGAGACCTGCCTGGGACCATCACTCATGTTTTGTACGCACAAAATCACATAATGTTTTTGAAATGGAAGCCTACACCTGGTATCTTACCTCGAATCCTTTCAGAAGCAAATGCATAAATAAGAATGAAATAGAGTACCAGTGCTCTGGATTTTTTTAGGTGTCCCAAAAAACGTTTACTCTTTCTTCTGACAGTCCAACTGATGTTTCTTTCTTTTCTGATTTAACCCATTGGAATGAATAATTATTCAAAGTGTGTATACGTTTTTGGGACACCCGGTACACCAGGAGCAGAGGGAAGACATGGTACAAGGAAGAGAAGGAAGCCACAAAGGATGAGCATCCTCTGAGGAAGCCTAGAGCACACCCCCGAGTTAATCCAACCAGTGGTCAAGGTAACAGACATTTCTCCAAATAGTCCCATGTCCAGCATTAGTTGAGAGCTGGGGGCATTTGCAGCTGGCTCTGAGCATGGGACTGAGCCTACTTCCCAGTCAGAAAAGACCTCACAGAGTCACAGGTGTTTAATAGAAAGCAGCTACATCAGTAGATGTGAGTACCCAGGGATGTGAGCAGGACACCAAGAATACCTCATATGTATGCACATGGCCCTGGGAACTAAAAACTGAAAGCAAGCAATCCCCATCCCCTGGGCTCACACATTCAATTACACGGCTTCACACTTCATCCTTTGGATCCATCTTAACCACTTGAGGTTTCTCAGTGCTGGCTTTCACCATTTTTCCCAGTAATTCCCTCTTTTCTGTCTCTAACTGAGCAATATGCACTTTCAAGGAGAAACAGGAATGATCGTGGCTGTGCTGCCACCTGAAATGGTGTGAGAACTCCACTCACCCTCCCATCATTGCACACCAGAACTTTCTAGTGAACACACTACTTTATAATGTGGAAATCTGTACCCTTCCCACAATAAAAGTTTCTTTCACTGTTTCCTTAGGCTACAATGGCTAGACACTCTAATAGTCCCCAAATTCCAACTTTTGCAGATCAAGATGAGATTATTTTCAAAGGCAGGATCCTAACTCTGAAAAAACCTCCTTAAGTTTCTTCATTCAAGATTTTGCAACTCTGAAGCTCCTAAATTAGGTAGTATAACCAAAATAACTAAATATTGCATACTCTGGGTTTAAACAATTCTCTAAATAATTTTATAGGCTTGACATTGCAGTTGTAATGATAATTATTAATAACTAGAGGCCCAGTGCACGAAATTTGTGCACAGGGAGAGGGGTGTTCTTCAGCCCAGCCTGCTCCCTCTCCAATCTGGGACCCCTTGAGAGATGTCAGACTGCCCATTTAGGCCCGATCCTAGATTGGATTGGGCCTAAATGGGCAGTCAGACATCCCTCTCACAATCCAGGACTGCTGGCTCCCAACTGCTCACCTACCTGCCTTCCTGATTGCCCCTAACTGCTTCTGCCTGCCAGCCTGATCACCCCTAGCCACTCTCCTGCCAGCCTGTTTGCCCCTAACTGCCCTCCCCTGCAGGCCTGTTCACCCCTAACTGCTCTCCCCTGCAGTCCTGGGTCGGGTCCACACCATAACTTCCCTTCCCTGCAGGTCTGGTCACCCCCAATTTCCCTCCTCTGCCAGCCTGGAAACCCCTAACTGCCCTCCCCTGCAGGCTTAATCACCCCCAACTGTCCTCACTTGCAGGCCTGGTCCCTGCCAACTCACCTCCCCTGCTGGACATCTTGTGTTCACATAGGGGCAGGATCTTTTGACCACATAGGGTCATTCATCTTGTGTGTTGGAGTGATGGTCAATCTGCATATTACTCTTTTATTAGATAGGATAGAGGCCTGGTACACAGGTGGGGGCCAGCTGGTTTGCCCTGAAGGGTGTCCCAGATCAGGTTGGGTGTTCCCTTGGGGCCTGAGGTAGCCTGGGTGAGGGGCCTGTAGTGGTTTGCAAGCTGGCCATGCCCCCTGGGAACCCCAGTGGAGGCCCTGGTATCTGGGATTTTTTTATCTTCTACAATTGAAACTTTGTAACCCGAAGCAGAGCCAAGCTTTCTGCTTGCACAGCCATTGAAATTTTGTTGCCTTAAGCAGAGGCCTGGGCCAGCCAGGGTGTGCAGAAAGCTTGGCTTCCTCCATCGCCAGGGGCAACCCAAGCCTCCCTCCTGCTCACTCTGTGGCCATAGCCATCATGGTTGGGTTAATTTGCATACTCCCTCTGATTGGATGTTGGGCATGGCTTGTGGGTGTAGTGGAGGTACAGTAAATTTATATATTACTCTTTTATTAGATAAGATACTCAAGAGTTCCCATATATTGATGGCTCACTATATTCCCAGCTATCTGGTTTGCTCATTATTTTTCACTATAACCCTAAGAGAGATTCTTGCAATTTAAACATCTAAAGCTCATAGGTATGTCCATGGCCCTTCCAAAGCACCCATTCCTATCTTCCACAAGTTTTACAGGCTTTAGACAACAGTAACAGGGATGGAATGAATAGAGACTCAGAGTTATATTGATTTTAATTAGTAAGATTTGTGAGAGAGGGATCTAGGTTGGCCCAGAGAAGTAGGGGAGATTAAAATTAGTCTTTGTCTCTTTTCTGTGATTCCGAAGTTTTATCACATCTCCTTTCATTATTTTCCTCAAACCTTCCTCCCTTTATTTTTCATCCTTCCATCATTTTGCCCTCAAAAAGAAAAGAAAAATTCTGCCTGGCTGCCCTGGCTCAGTGGTTGGGCACCTGTGAACCAGGAAGTCATGGTTCGATTCCTAGTTAGAGCACTTGCCCAGGTTGCAGGCTTGATCCCCAGTGTGGGGCCTGCAGGAGGCAGTTCATCAATGATTCTCTGTCATCATTGATATTTCTGTCTCTCTCTCTGCCTCTCCCTTCCTCTCTAAAAACAATAAAAACATATTTTTTAAAAAGAAAAATATTTTAAAAGCCTAGATGATTAAGTATTTTGTCCAAGGTCATACAGCAAATAAAAGTTAGATACAGGATCCCAATGCATGCATGTTTTTTACCTATGATACCAGTTTCTTTCTAGCATTCTCTGAAGTGAAATGCCCCAGGGCCCATTGTCACAAAAAGAAATGATCCCATCTAATATAAGAGTAATATGCAAATTGGCCATGCCTCTGCTGCTCCACAAGCCTCGCCTACTACCCAATCAGAAGTGAGTATGCAAATTAACCCTAACCAAGATGACTGTGGCCACAGAGAGAGCAGGAGGGAGGCTTGGGTTTCCCTGGCAATTGAGGAAGCCAAGCTTTCCACACACCCTGGCTGGCCTAGGCCTCCACTCAATGCTGCAAAATTTCAATTATAGAAGATAAATAAATCCCAACGAAAATGGCAGCAGCCATGAAGCTGGAGAGAGCAAGAGGTTAGGGTTACCCCCAGTGATGGAAGAAGCCAAGCTTTCCGCAGCCCTGTCCTGCCTTGATCTCTGTTTAAGGCTACGAAGTTCCAATTATAGAAGATAAATAAATCCCAACAGAAATGGCTGTGGCTACGTAGTGAGCAGGAGGCTTGGCTCTGCTCTAGGCTACAAAGTTTCAATTGTAGAAGATAAATAAATCTCAGATACCAGGGCCTCCACTTGGGTGGCTGAGGGGTGTGGCCCACCTGCAAACCACCACAGGCCCCTGGCCCAGGCCATCCCACACTCCAAGAACAGCCCCACGGTGACCCAGGATACCCTTCAGGGCAAACCAGCTGGCTGCCACCCATGCACCAGGCCTCTATCCTATCTAATAAAAGAGTAATATGCAGATTGACCATCATTCCAACACACAAGATGGCTGCCCCATGTGGTCAAGATCCTGCCCCCATGTGAACACAAGATGGCCAGCACAAGATGGCCTGCAAGGGAGGGCAGTTGGGGTCAATCAAGCCTGCAGGGAAGGGCCTACACGAGCAGTTGGACATCCTTCGAGGGGTCCCATATTGGAGATGGTCAGGCTAGGCTGAGGGACACCCTCCTGCCCCCAGGCATGAATGTTGGACACCAGGCCTCTAATCACTAAATTATTGGCTATTTCCATAAATATGAAGTATACAGTATTTCAGAAAGTTTAAGCTATTATAATATCCTGCAAAATGGTTGATTTATTAATGGGTAATTTTGTATCCTCCATGAGAAATGAAATTAATAATTTCATCTATGTTTGGGTGGGGTTTTTTTGCTTTTTTATACTTTCTTTTTTTTTCTTTATAAAGGTATTACATATGTGTCCTTACCCCCCAATGTCCTCTCTATCCCCCCACTCACCCCTCCTTGTGTCTGTGTCCATTGGTTAGGCTTATAGGCGTGCATACAAGTCCTTTGGTTGATCTCTCCCCCTAACCCCCACTGCCCCCTGCTTTCCCTCTGAGGTTTGATGGTCTGATTGATGCTTCTCTGTCTCTGGATCTGTTTTGGTTCCTCAGCTTTTGTTCATTAGATTCCACACATGAGTGAGATCATGTGATAATTTATCTTTCTCCAACTGGCTTATTTCGCTTAGCACAATGCATTTGTTTTTTGGAAAGAAGCATAACTTACTAGAATGGAAGGAACTCTGAGATTATCTAATTGTCAGTGTGCAGAACTGAGGCCAGAGAAGTTAAGTAACTGACTTTAGGACACTCAGCTGGCTATTTAGCAGTCAGCTAGGATTAGATCCGGCTCTGCATGCCTGCGGGTCTGCAGCTTTTGCATACACCCCACCAGGCTGTGTCTTTTCCTTCGAATCGCCCCATCCTTGGGACAACTACAGATGATTTTCAGCACTGATGCAAATTTTGATCATTTCCACTGCCCCACGTTTCTGACAATTCTCAGAAATGTTTTTGCTCACAGGCATTTAGGCGAGTGCTATAATAACAGTTTTTTAATGTCTTTTCTCCAAAAGAAATAACAAACCAGAGCTGCAGGCTTCTGCTTCATCGTTATATAACGCTTGTCTGGGATTGCAAATCACTTGCAAAGGACAAGGCCTGGGGGAGGCGAGGGTGGGTGTGAATCTTTTGTGGTTTCTTGTGTAACGTGAAGCAATTTGTCATTTTAAGAGAAGCTACAGTCTGAGCTTTCAGATCCATACCAGATACACACGGCTCATTTCTATTATCTTTGAACACTAAAACGGTTTCCGAGGCCATCCCGGATTGGGGTGGAACACAGTGGTTGCAGACACACCTGTTTTTCTCTCTTCCCTTCCACCCAAGGAAAAGTCTAAGAATAAACCCAAGTTCTAGAACTTGAACTGAAAATACCTCGTAAGAAAACCTGTCTGTGCCAGCCTGCCAATGGGAGGGTAAGCCAGCAGCCAGAGCAGGGAACCGGTGCATTTTCTGTGAAAGTGTGCTCTCTGCTGATTACTCTGAGTAACGTTGGGCTCTCGGGAGGGGTAAACAGAGTTATCATGCCGAAAAGAAATTTTTAGTGTGTGTGTGTGTGTGTGTAAGGGGGAGAAGATATATAGAGAACTCAGTGTCCAAGTTTATAGTCATAAGTTAGCGGTTAAGGAGGACCTACCGAGAGCTGTGTTCATTCTCACGGATATTTGTACAAGAGAAATCCAAAAGGTATGGGGGCTCCCCTAATACCTTGTGGATGGGCGCCTTTGCCGAGAAATGAAAATCAGGCGACTCCAACAGGCAGCGGTGTCAAGATTAAGGCTCTTTATGTTAAATTCTTGCCAAAACAGTGACAAGACATTTCCATTTTGGAAGATGGACAAGAATTCAGGAGCAAATAAGATACCTTTGAAAACTCTATTGACCAAAAACGAATGAGAATTTTTTTAAATACCATCCAACGAGTTATGTCTTCAAGTTGCAAATCTTCCATTGTATCTCGCCTAATTTTTTCCTCCTGGTAGAGGCCCTGCAATCTGCTGTAGGTGTTTACTTCGATATTTAGATGAAAAGGGCAGGGAGAGAAAAAAACTCCTCTATTAGGGCTTCCACCCGGGGATCTCCCATTCCCCAGCCCCTGGCCCCCTTTGCTAAGGGGAGAATCCCAATGCTCCGTGGTTCACTGCCACAGCGAGGGAATTTCCCCTCCCAAATCCCTCCCCTGCTTCTCCAGGTTCCCCACCCACCCATCCACTCCAAACTCCGACCACCTGAGCTGCCTCCATCATTCACCCCCAGTGCTGCACCCCCCGTTATGCACACGCAGCCGCGTATCTTCCCCTTAGCCGCCCTCAGTTTCCCCTCGGGGGGCGGAGGAAACGCAGAATCAGATCAGCCGTGTGAGCCCGGCCCTCACGGGGACTGCGCACAGGTTTTGCCGCTCGCACCCTGGAGCCAATCAAACAGGAGCCCATCGGCGAACAGACCATTACATAAGGCGGCAGGAGGCCGGCAATGAGATCGGCAGGAGGGATCACACCGCCACAGCCTCGGCCACGTGTTCGGAGACGCCCCGCCAGCCCCTGGGCGGGGGGGTGGTGGGGGGAGCCAGCCCGGGCGCCTGTGGCCGCGCCTCATCTTGTGCGGGGCAGCGAGCACGCAATCTGCTGAGACCCAAATACTTAGCGGGCTTCCCGTTGCCCCAGGAAACACGCTTTCCTCCTTTGAAATCCCTTCCGCGCCTTAGTAAGGCGCTGGGGGGCGGGGGGTGGCTTGGGCTCATTTGTTTGACTCCCAGGTCGGCACGTGGTCGGTGTTGGGGGCGAGCAGAGCAGCTGTGATCACAGGAGGGCAACCCAAATCCCTCCTTCCTGCTCCCCGCCAGAGCCTGCTCGGCTGGCCGATCGGCAGGGAGGGGAGAGGGCATGGCGAGAAACTGTCCTCTGCCATCGCCTGGACCAGAGCTGCGAGGTCCGGGCTAGATTTACCGAGGTCTAAGGCTCAGGTGGAGATTCGGTTTGAGAAAGGAGCAGGCGAGGGAAACCTTTCTCCGCTGGCAAAGAGAGTGTGGTAAGAGGAGGGGAAAAGGAGAGTGAAATCAAAGTCATTTTTCCACGCGCGTGAGCGGAGTTGATCCTAAGTAGGTCGCTGCACTTTGGCTGGCTGGGCATCCAGTGGATGCTCATTCATTCTGGGGCGGCTGGCCGCAGTGATGGAGCATTGCTTTTTAAGTGCAAATAATATCTTCCTACCAAGATATCCCATGCCTATGCAGTAGGCAAGACAACTCCCTTCACGTGGGAAATCAAACGTAGACTGTATGAGAGAGCATTGCATTGCAGCAAGGAGATGATTACCACGATAAAGGAAGTGAAAAGGGGGAGAGGGGTGGGGCGAAAAGCAAGAAAAGAGAGGGGAAAGTAGAAAAGTGAAAGTCAGGGGATATTTAAAGGTCTGAGAGAGAAGTCCCACTCAGAGAGAGTGTCCCTCCATTCTGCGAACCACCAGAGAGGGCTAATTAGAGAAACTGCCAGCCTCTGCTGAGCTCATCTGAATGGAGGCTAGGAGGAATCCAACTCTGCGAAGCCCCCTCCCCACTGAGTCTCTGCTGACAAGGTAATAAATAGTAAGGGCAGCGATGTAATGGGAGGTGTCACCCATGTGAGGATGTCCTACATGAGAATCCTGTGGGGAAGGAAAGGCTGGGATCCCCTGGAAATAGGCAAGGAGGAAAGGAATCCTCTCACTGCGAATGCAATACACCAACTCCATGTTTGAAGATGAGATACAGCAACTCTCAAAGGGGAAAATAAACCCAGAAATGAAGTCTCGAAATACCTGTGATACCTCTCCCCCAAACAATCTGGGAAAAGGACAGTTCTTTGTTGATAGTGAAGATGGGTGTGTCATTCACAGGGAGGATGGATTATTATGTGGCAGTCACTCCCTGTACAGCTGAGGGGTCTGTATCTTGCCTATGACCAGCCTTCGGAGATTACTGTTATGTAAATGTGGCTTGGTGGCAGCTGGCTTTGGGTTCATTTGTGATATTTCCAGCATTTTTTAACTAATAATTTCTGAAGTCTGCGGCTAAGACTTGCCAAACCTTTGTTCTGAGTTGTGGTGAATATTCAAAGTCGTGCACCTCTTTATGAGCTGCCTTTGTGGCAGCTGCTGTTGATGATGATGGTGGTGGTGGTATTTTGTTATTGACGACGATGTGGTTGTATAAGTACAGGAGACAAAAGGGATAGATCTTTGTACGCTGCCTCAGCAGTTGATGGTAAGAATTGATTTGATAAAAGGTTTTGCTTCCATCTTGTGGTCATTGTGTAGAACTGTCAGATTCTGACAAGGGGAATTAATTGAACTAGATTTTTAGTGCTCCTACATTGTGCGGAGAGCTACGGATTAAAACACTAATAATACTGTTTTAAAGTACTATTAATAATTATATGAAACTGCCATTGATAAGTTCTCAGAATATTGGAGGGATCGGCCACTTAAAATGCTTTGAACAAAACTAATAGCAATATTAGTTAATATTTATGTCATGTCTACTATATGCTACATTGATCTAAGTGCTTTTCGTGTTGTAATTCATCTTATGTTCTCAATAACTCTAACTCTACGAGGTACTGTTTTTAGCCTCATTTTACAGAAAAAGGTGAGGCTCAGAGAGGTTACATAAACTTTCCCAGAGTTCCACAGAGTAAGTGCTGGAGCCAGATTTGAACCAAGCTGACTGGATCAACTCGTTCTCTTACCACTGTGTATTCTATGAGAAGTTTGATAGAAGGAACACAGTAACTCTAGGAACTGAGCCATGACAGTGAGGATGGGAGCAATCATTTAGAGTAGAGAATACATCTAAAATATATTTAGGGGTAGAATTAATAGTTGTTGGACAATTTGATGGAGATGAAAGGTAATTGGAAGAGTTTCTGGCTAAGCAAAATGGAGCATGGTAATTAATCAAGTCAGTACAGCCGAGACCGGTTTGGCTCAGTGGATAGAGCATCGGATTGCGGACTGAAAGGTCCCAGGTTCAATTCCGGTCGGGGGCATATACCTTGCTTGCGGGCACATCTCCACTGTGGGGCGTGCAGGAGGCGGCTAATCGATGTCTCTCTCTCATCGATGTTTCTGACTTTCTATCTCTCTCCCTTCCTCTCTGTAAAAAATCAATAAAATATATTTTAAAAAAATCAAGTCAGTACATTTTGAAGTAGACAGTAGTGGGAGGAGAATGGATGAAGGTAAGACTCTTGTTCAGAGGCTTAGGGGTGATGAGAAATAAACATATTTTAATTAAAATGAATATTAGCAAAATATCTGTGCATAAGTAGAAAAACAATTCCTTCATATTGTGAATCACTTACTTGAATAAGACATATAAGAGACCCCAAATAGCTGCAGCAATCTCGAGAAAGAACAAAGTTGGAGGGATCACAATACCGGATATCAAATTGTACTACAAAGCCACTGTAATCAAAACATCCTGGTACTGGCACAAGAACAGGCATATAGAACAATGGAACAGAACAGAGAACCCAGAAATTGACCCAAGTCATACGCTCAATTAATATTTGACAAAGGAGGCAGAGGCATACAATGGAGTAAAGACAGTCTCTTCAATAAATACTATGGGGAAAATTGGACAGATACATGCAAAAAAAAAAGTGAAGCTACACCACAAGCTTACACAATACACAAGGATAAACTCAAAATGGATAAAAGACTTACATGCAAGGTGTGAAACCATAAAAATCCTAGAAGAAACCATAGGCAGCAAAATCTCAGACATCTCTCGTAGCAATATGTTGGTGGATACATCTCCTAGGGTAAAGGAAACTAAGGAGAAAATAAACAAATGGGACTCCATCAAAATAAAAAGCTTCTGCACAGCAAAAAGAACCATCAACAGAATGAAAAGAGAGCCCACTGCATGGGAGAATATATTTGCCAACAACACATCTGATAAGGGATTAATTTTCCAAAATATTTAAGAAACTCATACCACTTAACAAAGGGAAGACAAACAATCCAATTTAAAAACAGAAGGCCAAGAGACATATGAAAAAATGCTCAGCCCTAACCAGTTGGCTCAGTAGATAGAGTGGTTTGGCTCAGTGGATAGAGCATCAGCGTGTGGACTGAAGGGTCCCAGGTTTGATTCCAGTCAAGGGCATGTACCTTGGTTGCAGGCGCATCCCCAATAGGTGGTGTGCAAGAGGCAGCTGATCGATGTTACCCTCTCACAGTGTTTCTAGCTCTCTATCCCTCTTCTTCTCTAAGGATCAATAAAATATATATTTTTAAAATGACAATGAGGTATCACTTCACACCTGTCAGAATGGCTACTATCAACAAATCAACAAAGGACAAGGGCTGGCGAGGATGCGGAGAAAAAGGCACCCTCGTGCACTGCTGGTGGGAGTGTAGACTGGTGCAGCCACTGTGGAGAACAGTATGGAGTTTCCTCAAAAAACTAAAATGGAACTTCCATTTAACCCAGTGATCCCACTTCTAGGAATATGTCCTAAGAAATCAGAAACACCAATCAGAAAGAATGTATGCACCCCATGTTTATAACAGCATTATATACAATAGCAAAGATCTGGAAACAGCCCAAGTGCCCATCAGTATGAGTGGATAAAAAAGCTGGTACGTTTATACCATGGAATAGTGTGAAGCTGTAATAAAGAAGGATCTCTTACCCTCTGATACAGCATAGAAGGACCTGGAGAATATTATGCTAAGTGAAGTAAGCCAGTCAGAGAAATAGCGCTTCAGTTTTCTTCAGAGAAATTCCCACAAGTGGAATTTCTGGGTCATAAGGCAGTTCCATTTTTAATTTTTTGAGGTAACACTGTACTGCTTTCCACAGTGTCCGCACCAACCTGCATTCCCACCAGCAGTGCACAGGGGTTCCCTTTTTACCATATCCTCACCAACACTTGCTGTTTGTTGACTTATTGATTATATATCCTGACAGGTGTAAGGTGATATCTCATTGTGGTTTTAATTTGCATTTCTCTGATGATTAGTGAAGTTGATCATCTTTCCATATGTCTATTGGCCTTCTTTCCATCCTCTTTGGAGAAGTGTTTATTCAGATATTTAAGTGGGATTTTTTCTGGGTATGCAAGGTTGATACAATATCTGCAAAACAATACGACACACCACATAAACAAAATGAAGGATAAACACTACATGATCATATCAATAGATGCAGAAAAAGCATTTGATAAAATCTAGCACCATGTATGATAAAAACTCACAGCAAAGTGGGAACAGAGGGAATGTACCTCAAAGTAATAAAGGCTGTATATGACAAACCCACAACAAACATCATACTTAGTGGGCAAAAGCTATAAGCATTTTCCCTTAAGATCTGGAACAAGACAGGATGTCTGTTGCCTTTTTAAAAATATATTTTTATTGATTTTGGAGATGAAAGGAGAGGGAAAGAGAGAGAGAGAAACATCGATGATGAGGGGCAATCTTTGATCAGCTGCTTCCTGCCACGCCCCCTACTGGGGATCAGCCCGCAACCTGGGCATGTGCCCTTGACCTGGAATAGAACTCTAACCTCCTGTTTAATAGGTTGATGCTCAACCACTGAGCCACACTGGCAGGTCTGTCTGTTGCCTTTTTAATTGAAAGGTCATTGAGCTGAGTACAGTGCTCAAGTCCCAGTTTCTTTTGCAGAAAACTTTGCACACATGTTCCATTGTTTTTTTATGTTTAAATGTGGCTAGGACTGCCAGATAAAATACAGGATGCCCAGTTAAATTTGAATTTCAGATGAACAATGATTTTTTTTAAATGATACGTCTGTTCCAAATTTTAGATTTAAATTTTAAAATTTAACTGGGCACCCTGTATTTTAATTTACTATATTGGGTAACCCTAATGAATCTGTGGAAAAGTTGAAGTCTGATTACTCTGCCCCATCCTCATCTTGTGGATGTCTTTTCTTTTTTTAATTATTTGAGTTTTTTAAATATGGAATTCAATATTAGATGTCAGTTTTTCTGTATCTTTTCCCCCCTGGTACAAAGGGGTACTCTTTTAATATTAATATTCCCTTTTACCTTCATTTCAAGGAAGTGATCCTGTTTTCTAACTCTATACTTCTGCATTTAAGGAACATCATTGTTTAGTACATTGGATTACCTTTTCTGTCTTCCCTATCTATTATCTGTTATCTTATTCATCTTTTCAGATATTTTCCATGCCTATTGTCAATCCTAAATATTCTTCTCCTTGCTGTCTGAAATCAATTTTTAAAGTGTAATAGTAAGCAAATTTCTTAACTTCTGCAATATCTTTCCTTCTCCATTGTATTATCATCTAATATACTAATTCTTGTTTTATTGAATTTATATTCTTACTAGAGGCCTGGTGCACGAAACCATGCACTCAGGAGGGGGATCCCATAGCCCGGCCTGTGCCCTCTCCAATCTGGGACCCCTTAGGGATTGTCCAACTGCCAGGAAGGCAGGAGAAGCTCCCGCCATCGCAACTGCGCTTGCCAGTCGTGAGCCCCGCTTCTGGCTGAGTGGCACTGCTCCTATGGGGGTGCATTGATCACCGGGGGGAGCTCCTGCGTTGAGTGTCTGCCCCCTGGTTGTCAGTGTATGTCATAGCAACCATTATTCCACGGTTCAGTCAATTTGCATATTAGCCTTTTATTATACAGTGGTACCTCGAGATACGAGTGCCCTAACATACGAGATTTTGAGATACGAGTCGTCGAGCGAGCAATTTTTGCTTTGAGATACGAGCAACATTTGAGATAGGAGTCATCGCGAGGATCGACCGGCTGCACACGACCCACCAGTTTACCGTGACTCATCTTGTAGTTTCCCACGCCTCAAGGTTATAGAACGAATTAAACTTGTATCTCGAGGTACCACTGTATAGGATAAGTATTTTATAACTTGTGGTAAACATAAGGAATATCCTCATTCTTCCAGATTTAGGGGGTCTTCTGCCTTTTTTTTGGCCGCCTGCCTTTTATTCATCATTTCATTCATTCATTATTGTGTTCCTTTCTAACTACCTTCTTTCTATTATTGATTTCTCTCTTTATCTATCTACTCATTTCTTTATCTATCCAATAAGGTTGCATGGTTTCCCTGCCATTTTATTTCATCTTGCTAATGCTGAATGTTGAGCAGCTTTGTGCAAATCTGTCTGCTCAGAAATGGTTTGGGTAAATTTTAACTGTACCTTTTCCACTTTATCCAGGGTGTCTCTGTCCTCCTCCCTGTTGGAGGGCTGGGAATTAGTTCTTTTATAAAACTGGAAGTCATATGAAGAAGGCAAGGGAAAGAATTCACCTAGAACTGAGTTAACCCCTTGCTAAAAATCTGAAATCTGCCCCCTCCCCACCCACCCCCAAGACCTTATTAAATTTCCAGTGCTAGAATCTATTTTCAAATCATATTTGAAAGAAATTTAGAGATAACCAAGCCTTCTATATTTCAGGGACTTGATTTAAGGGGATAACATAAAGTTAAAAAATAAAAAAAGGAAAATGTGTTATAAACTGCTTAGCACCATTCTGACCTTGCCACAAGTTTCATAGACTCTGTTTGTCTTTCCACGCAGATTTCAACCTGAAAGCCTTTGAGATGTACCTCTGTGTGGAGAGCAGGGAAGCAAGCAGGAGAGTAACTTCAAGAGCCCCCCATTGTAAGTAAGTATGTACAGTGCATGCTCAGTGGAGGGAGCTTAGCCAAGTTGGAGTGTTGCATGTCAAAAGGACCATAGTTTCAGCATAGCAGACACTATGTCTCCTTTATTTTTAAACAAATTAATTTTATGTGATTATAGAATTCCATATGTGGTTTTGGGCATAAGCTCTAACCTTCACAATCAGCCTTTATATCTCTCTACTCGCCTACACAAGCTCTCCATTTCAGCTCCAGTGGCCAACTCACTGTGACCTAAATAAGCTTGGACTTTAGTCTCTGAAATGTGTCTCATGTCACGCCACTCCCCTGAAATACCTTCTTTTATCCATTCTTACACGGCCTCTGAGACTCAACTAAAATTCCACCTCTTTCACAATGCTTCCTCTGTGCCAATCTAAGGTGATTGCCCCCAAACTGCCAGAATGTGTTACACTCTGCATAAATTCTTCAGCTCTATCTTCCATTTCACTAATTCACTATTTAGCTCTGTCTGATATGTGGTTTAATCTATCCACTGAGTTTGTATTTTAATGACTCCATTTTTTTTTTCATTTGAAAGCAAAGCAATTGGTTCTTTTTCAATCCTCTCTGCTCTTGTTGGTGGTACAGTAAACCTCAATGTAACAGACTAATTCAGGCAGGGAGGCATCTGTTAAAGCCAAAAGTCCATTATATAATAAAGTAGGTTTTCTGAATGTGTATGAAAAAATTGACAAATTAGTTAGCTTACCTGTTTTTACTTGTGTAGACATGGTTGTATAATTAAAATTAAGTATGTATGAAAAGTTTGCTTTCACAGAAAAGTTTTCTATTTGTGTTACTCTAATTTTAAATTTATACTGAATAGTAAATGTGTACATTCACCAGTCACCAAGAGTAAACAAATGCACAAATGGGGTGTGACTTATCCCACCCTTTCAAACTGCTGCAGAAAATCACCACGTGACAACAAAACCAATTACCACATGCCATGCGGTGTTATCACATGCTAACCATTCACCGAATATTGTTTACAAGCAGTAACTCTTGGATTTAAATATGTAGACTATAGTTATAGACATGTAATATTTATTTATGCCGGCAAAATTACTACAGTGTTTTTTCCAACATATGGTCTATTTGCTAAAATTTGTTAAAAATAGCAATGAATTAATGACAACAATTAACCTGTTAATTTAATTATAAGTAAATCTTGGTTGAAAGCATTTTAAAAATTAACAAGGCGTCAAATTTCACATAATGACATACAGACTGGAAATTTTGTCCATTAAATCTTAAGTTCATTCACCAAGCTCTGCAAAATCAAGGGTGTACTCTTCCTTGATATTCTATCACATTTTTCTTCTTTTAAAAATTGTGTAGTCATACTTCATAGTACATATTTAATAATCTCATCTGAAAGATTCGTAGCTCTAATCTAACCATTGGTCATGTTGGCTACTAATGTAGTTTAATGCTTTTTGGGGAGTAGCAGAGATTGTGAGTTCATGTTTAGGGGGGCTTTATCTGCAGGAATCCTTTGTGGTCTGGTTTGGGGGTGTGACTCTTCAGACAAGATTGGTGTTTATTTCTACCAGGGGAATCACTGGATGGAGACCACTTTTTATATTCATTTCATGGGTTGAGGCTTACTGTACTATGAAGAGAGTACAGTAGGTCCTCGGGTTACGTCAGAGATCCATTCCTACTGCACGATGTAATGCAATTTTCACCATAAGTCAGAACCCCCTACACAAGCACCTTCATCACTTACATGGAACACATACACAGCAGTAATGAAGTGAGACAATAAAAAAAATTAAAAGATAACAATTCCTGACCTTTACTTGTGGTAAATAAATAATAAAAAACATAAAGTACAACATGCACATATGTCAAAATGATGGAACCTTTTTTTAAAAAAAATGTATTTTATTGATTTTTTACAAAGAGGAAGGGAGAGAGATAGAAAGTCAGAGACATCGATGAAAGAGAGACATCGATCAGCCGCCTCCTGCACACCCCACAGTGGAGATGTGCCCACAAGCAAGGTACATGCCCCCAACCGGAATCGAACCTGGGACCTTTCAGTCCACAAGCTGACACTCTATCCACTGAGCCACACCGGTCTTGGCTGGAAATTCATAATTGATTCAATAATTTATCATAGAGAGCCTTGTGACAGATCTCCTCTTGTTATTTTGACCTATTTTTATTATTAAAAGATGGTATTTAAATGGCATTGTCTTTAGAGGCAAAGAAAAAAAGCTTTATCCTGAATGTCAAGAGGAAAACAGGAGAATGGATACATTATAGAATATAGTATTTGTGTATTTTAAATTAATATTTAAATCTTAATTTTTTTCTACTTATTTTCTCCTCAAATTGTACACACACACAAAAAAAAAACAAAGCCAGGAATTGTATCTAGCAATCCTTTTTATTTATGATAGTGTTTTGCCTGTCATGGCTCCATGTTAATTGATATAAAATAAATGGTTGAAAAAAGTTTGGGTTGAACACAATTAGAGAAACATCTTGATTAAAAATTAAACTGAATATTTCAAGTATGTTTTTTCAAATATTAATAATTTGATACAATATTAAAAATTAAATATTTATAGAATGGTGATAGGAGGTTAGACAAGATAGGTATGGTGTCTTCCCATATAGAGATTACAATATGTGTAGGTTTATGGTCCATTAAGTGTTTTAAAGCATATTTATGCATTTCCTCTCCAGAAGTTTGAGTTTAGATATACATACCCACATGCGCACGTGCACGCACACACACTACTTTTTTCTTTTTCTTTATAATTTATACCAACTTATTCCTGCTATGCTAGTTTTCAAATCTATATAAATGGTATAAAAGGCTAAGTGACTGTCTGACCGTCTGGTAGGTATGACACACACTGACCACCAGGGGGCACGTGCTCAATGCAGGAGCTGCCGAGCTGCGGTGACTTGGCAGTGGTTGTTCTCGAGTGACACACCCCAGAACCAGAAAGGAAGGAGCCTGATTCTAGGATGCATCACCCAAGAACCACCCTCTCACAATCCAGGACCCCTCAGTGGATGTCAGAGAGCTGGTTTCAGCCCGATCCCCTCAGGCCAGGCCGAGGGACCCTCCACAGATGCCCTTCAAGCCAAGATGCTGCCCCAGGTGCAGCCAGAGGGAAGGGACTTATGTGTCATTAACCATTTTTGTTCATTTTTCAAAATTAAAATAATTTTCACTCTATTTTTAAAAGTTCTCTCTCAGTCCCACCCCGCCAGCCACCCTCTAATGAATTTCCCTTCAAGGTGCACAAATCCATGCACCAGGGCGCTAAGCCTCTAATAAATTTTTACATTTGCCTTTAGCTCTAAAGGAATTGTCTAAAAGCAAATTTGTGTAAGAATTGAATTTATAATATCTAGTTCATTTTTATTATTTCTATGCAACCTAGGATAATTGTACAAATTTTAAGCTCATTTATAAAAGTAATTTTGTCTACCTTCTCATTTGCCCTTTCATTCTTTCAATTTTCAATAATCACTGTTCATTGAATTTGCTTAACCTGCTTTTATTATCTTTGTATAAACATTTATTTTATATTTAAAGTTTTCTTAGCTATATTTGACATTATGTGGCAAGCATACAAACAATGTTTGCTGTAAGGATTGAAGCTGTAATACAAAGCATATGCAGCCTCAATGTAAATGCAAGGACAAACAGGGTTGCTTACTCTGCTGGCCTAAAGGCTGATGGATCTGACTTTTGCCTTGCTGCTGAACAGGAGACAGAAATCTCTTCCTGGATTATAAGAAAGATAGAAAAACTGTATCTAAACATTTATCCGCATATGATTTCCATGACTTTGGGCCATCAGTAATCAATGTAGCTAGTTGTTTTAGTTCCGTGAAAAATAGAGCTCAGCCAAAACCGGTTTGGCTCAGTGGATAGAGCATCGACCTGCAGACTGAGGGGTCCCAAGTTCGATTCCGGTCTAGGGCATGTACCTTGGTTGCGCACACATACCCAGAGGGAGGTGTGCAGGAGGCAGCTGATCGGTGTTTCTAACTCTCTATCCCTCTCCCTTCCTCTCTGAAAGAAAATCAATAAAAATATATATTTTTAAAAAAATAGAGCTCAATATTTTATCTGATGGAAGATCACTTTTACAGTTGACAGCTGATACCTCTACACACAGGTAAGCCCTCAAAGAATTAGAAATTTTATCAATAGAGTCAAAATTATTTTAATTTTGAAAAATGAGCAAAAATGCTTAACGACACATAAGTTTGCAAAAATCACCCTACAGTGCTTTAAACTGTTCAATAAGTGAACTTCAAGCATTGGGAATAATTGTTTCAAAAAACAAAATTGTCTAGGACTGCCTAATAATAATAATAGCTAATGTTTTTAAGGTGCAACAGTATTACCCATCCCACATAGTTCTTTTATGATGTGCTTTTGACACCCCTCCCTTTGAAAGGTGGGAACCTTTGTTCCCTTCCCTTGAATCTAGGTAGGCTTTCTAGGTATTCCTGTTACTACAGCAGAAGTGATGGTGTGTGATCGCTGAGACTAGGGCATAGAAGGTAACACAGCGTCCGCCTGGTTCTCTTGAGCTGTTCATACTGAGGAAACACAGACTAGCTTACTTAGAGGGGCCATGTGGAGATGTCATAGCTGATAGCCTGGATGAGGTCCCACCAACAGCCAGGAATAAACATCAGACACATACTTGAAGATGCCCTCAAATGATGTCACACTCCAGCTCTGTGAAGTCAACCCTGGCCTCTGAGTGTTCTAGCTGAGGCCCCAGACATTGTGGTGCCACTGGGACTATGCCCCATATAATTTCTGACCCGCAGAATCCATAAGCATAATAAAGCAGTTGTCTCACAGCACTGTTTCTGGGATAGTTTATGACACGTTGGTAAATCACGAGAACATAGCCTCAATCGAGTACATGGCCCAAAGGGATGGCGAAGAAGAGAAATTCTCTCACAATAGACTTCCAACCAGGGCATCTCTGGCTACTTTGCCTGGAAAGGGAGGTTAGTATCTACACAAATTCCTTGGCGATGGCTAAAGATCTAAGGAAGTAAACATGACCTAAAAAAAAAACAAGATTAGAAGATTGGTGACAACATTTGGGGTGTGTGTGTGTGGGGAATATGGATTAATTTTTCTGAGTGATCTAAGAGACAGAGTACATATTTCTGTCTAGTGTGAATAGTCACTCAAAGCCTGCCCCCTCCTGGCCTTCCTTGGCCTTTGTTGTCAGATGGTCTTCATTACCTTCCCAGAGCTTGCTCAGAGAACCCAGGATTATCAAGATGGAAACTACGTATATCTCTTCCCCAAGGCTAAGTGCCCTGTTTTTCAGAGAACTTTTGTTTTTCAACCCACAAGGCTTGTGTCTCTGAAGAGAGGAAGAAACTCTCCTAATTATGTTTCGTTTGAAACATATTAAATGTGTAAGTCAGAATAACTGAATATTGGCAATTTCATATGGTTCAACCTAATATTTAAGAGATTTCTTTTGGGAAGATTGATGAGTAGGAAATCCAATAAAAAATCAGGGCAATTTATAATCTTCATGCAGTGCCCAAATCAATTCAAGAGCTAAATCAGTGGAGAAGTTAGCTATGTCAGTATTCCATGATATAATCTTAGTTATATAAAAATGATGACTGCAATGTCAGTCAAACAATGCCTAGTTAAATCTTGGTAATGTAGGAGGATTGAGGGGAAAAAAATGAAGGGAGAAGGAGGATAAAGTGGCTGGTAGGCTTGATAGGGAATCAACTTGTGCCATCATAAAAGACACACCTCACTGCTTTCCTAAATTTAAAGACAGTGCAGCACAGAAGAAGCACTTACCTGTCTGAGTCATGGGTAAGGTGGAAGACAGTAATAGAAAACACTTTTTTAAAATTTCTTTCCTGAAATTTGTCTCTGAAGATAATGGCAAGTTTATCATAAGAAGCTAACATTTTATTTCAAGTCACCTAGAAAGAAAGAGACACATGAATGTCTCAAGCACAGCGTGCTTTGCTGCCCTGACCAAGAAAAGTCTTTGAAATGTGCCAAGCACTCTCTCACATCCCTATGCCAAGTACCAAGCAAAATGCACTCGGGGAAAATATACTCAGCGGAGAATGTACAGTCATGCCAGATTGTTTTAATGTCTCCTCACTTACCCACTGCATGCCAATTCACAATTCAAAGAGTATTTGTTGGCAGATGCGGTAGACTCTTGGGAACATCAGTGAACACAACACACGAAGAGGGAGCCCCTCAGCAACTGGCTTTGGGGAGCTGGAGAGGAGATAGATAACAAATGAATGAGTGCAGTGCACCAGTAAATTTATAACGTTAGTTATCAATTTATAAGAACTATGCAAAATCACACACATACACAAACCAACAGAAGAGAAAGATAAACAGCTTCAGGTGCGCAGAACCAAGAGTTGAAAGCAGCAGAGGGCAGCTTGTAATATTAAATCAGAAGCTCATGAAAAGGTAAGAATTGAGTAAAGATGTGAAGAAAGTGTGTTAGCCGAGTGGCTATCTGGGACAAGAGCATTCTAGGCAAGAGTGATCACTAGTGCACAGGCCCTGGGCAAGAGAACATTCCTGGTGCATGGTTCGAACTGTAGGGAAGCCGGGAAAGCTGCTGTGGAAAGAACAAGGAAAATAAGATCAACAACCAGAGAGGTAATGGGAAGGCCGGTCAAGGAGAACCTTACTGCTGAGAGAGGGGTCCAAGGACCAGCAGCACCAGTTTCACCTGAGGGTTGGTTAGAAATGCAGAATCTCAGGCCCTGCCACAGGCCCAGGCAATTCAGCACAGGGAGATTTGAGAAACACTCATGTCCAGCCTAAAGGCTCATGGTAGCACCTGGATTTTTACTGTGAGGGAGATGGGATTTGGGGCAGAGGATGTTCAAAATCCTGGCTTTGATTTGAAGAGATCACGGGGCCCTGTGTGTTGGGAATGGCCTGTATTCTAGAAGCAGGGGTAGCAACCAGGAGGCGATTACCATGAATTAGGGATGAGATGATGGGGCTGGAACCGGAGCACAGGAGGCAGAGATAGTGACCCCCGAGCAAATTGCCTGATCCTCCTCCTCTCAGGTTTCCCTTCTTTGGCTTTTATTCAGGCACATGGGTTGATTGTACAGGAAAGGGTTAAAAAATGCTTCAGAAGGAAGTGACCTCTTAAATCAACTAACTTAAAAACAGGCCTTGGGTGCTGTGGGAACAAGAGCAGGCTGACACATTCCCCATCCTGGCTAGAAAGGTGTTCATGAAGAAGGAGATGCTTGAGCTGAGTTTAGGAGGAGTAGGGCTGAAGCTAGGAATCGGGGAAGAGGGCTAGATGAAAAGGACATTCTGGAAAGAAACAGAAACGTATGTGAAGACACATACGTTGTATGACACACTTTGAACAAAGTAGGGGCGTGGGGACACTGTCAAGAAATGAGATTAGAGAAGTAACCAGATCCTGAAGTCCTAATGTCAGATTTCAAGATAGACGCAGATGGACACATTTTAGAAAGAGCCTTTAGGAAATAGTGGGGAGGATAGATTAGAACGGGGTGAGCCTGTACACATGGAGGGAAGACCCAAGTCTATAAAAGATTAGAGTAACTCATTCCAGGACCACAGGGCAGGATGGCCAGTCCAAAGTGCCTGAGTCCAAATCTGCTTGCCCACTATGAGCAAATTACAAACTTCTTGAACCTCAATTTTTCCTCCATGAGCTCAGGTATCCCTCATTTCCTTAATATCTCAGATGACTTTTGAAAGATGCTATATATAAAGTGCCTGTCATACAGTAAATATTCAACAAATTGCTTCATAAAATCATTCCAAAAGATCCTAATTTGCAGCCAAGTTTGCAAATCATCGACCTCGTCCAACTACTTCAGTTCTGTATGAAAACACAGAGCTACACAAAGGAGAATTGATTTGTTCAAGGACACACTTCTAGCTAGCAATGCATCAGGACTAAAGTCCGGCACATTTTGTCCTTATGGTATAATGGGGAAGGTCTTACACTGTGGAGATAGATGATGGTACAGTGGTACCTCGAGATACGAATTTAATTCGTTCTGTAACCTTGAGGCGCGGGAAACTATGAGACACTCGAGTTGAGGTAAACTGGTGGGTCGTGTGCAGCCGGCCGATCCACGCAATTACTCCTATCTCAAATGTTGCTCGTATTTCAAAGCAAAAATCGCTCGCTTGATGGCATGTATCTCAAAAATTTCGTATGTTAGGGCACTCGTATTTTGAGGTACCACTGTATTGCCATTTCTCAACATCGGTCAGCTGTATCTATAAGATGCAGTTGAGAGTAGCAACTACATCATTGGGTTGTTTGAGGGAAGAAATAGATTAAGATACACACAGAACTTAGAACAGTTCTGGGTACTAGCATAAGCATTAATTAAATGCTAGTCATTGTTGTGAGCTACTAGGGGCCCAGTGCACAAATTTGTGCACCTTGAAAGGAACTGTGGGCCACGAGGCTGCAGTGGGCACAGGGGTGGGTCCAGGCCGCTGCCCAGCCCCTCCTGCCACCCTCCCACCCTGGTCCACTGTCTGCTGGCAGCCCCGCTCCTGCTGCCATGGAGCGATTGGGATTGGCATCAGCAGCGGGTGCAATTGGGGCCAGCAACATCAGTAGGTGTGAGCAGCATCTGCTGCCCCAGTCGCCCCTCAGAAGCAGAGGGAGGTGGCGAAACCCTCAGGGACAATCGGGGCTATCAGCTGCCGCTGGCACCACTGACACCGGGACCGGCACCGGGCACTGGTAGTGGGTGCAAGTGGTGGCTCCGGTGCGAGCAGGCCTGGGGCTGGAGTGGGTGCAAGCAGGACCAGCAGCAGGTGCAAGTGCCAGGTGGGAATACAGTGCACAGGAGCATAGAATTCTCAGTAACCACCAGAAGCTCACACTGATCACAGCAACCGGCATCCACCTTAGTCTGGCATCCCCGCTCACCTGCTCCACCATCCTGCCACAGCCAACACCTGCCATGTTGCACACTCTGCCACCTATTGCCAATGCCCACCATGTTCCACACGCAACCTCTGGTGGTCAGCACATGTCATAGCAGCTGGTCAGTTGTTCCACTGTTCGGTCTATTTGCATATTAGCCTGTTATGATATAGGATGCTCTGACTCTCAAACCAGCACTCTTTCTATGTCTCCAACAGGTTGTATGATCCCCTCATACTTTTTAATTATGTTTGTCTCATTCCTCATGTCTATGCTCATGGGAATATTTTTTATATTTTGAACTGAAAAAAAAAATTAGAGCTGACTAGTTCTAATTCTCCCTGATGGTTGATGGTGCCAGGAGTTTTAATCAAATAAACTAATAGCACTGTATACCAAACATCTATGCTCACTAATAGGTCCTGGTCAGGTGCTGTTTGTGCTGTCACTGGGTTTTTGATGTCACCATTTCCTGTGTGTTATCAGTAATTGACACCGAAGCTCTGACAAAATGACCATTTTTAGAGTGCCATTAGCTGTCTTCCTGGAGTTTGGCTGTAAATGTAACATAAGTAGGGTCTTTAATACATCAATTTTTTATTGCAGTCATGTATAGCTTCATGAAATAAAGTGCTCTGGGACGAGTTGAGTGGGTGAATATGTTGGCTTGTTTTTGCTGTTAAAGGATGACACTGGTGTTCATTTACTGTTACCTGAAATATATGTGCTATTACAGAAAGCATTCTTCTCAAGAGAAAACATGGGTACTACTGAAGCCAAAGTACTCTTTTTTGTGTGTACAAATGAGGCAAGAGGTTTATAAACTTGTTTCTTCCAGAAAAGTCACCTGGGTTGTTTGTTTTTTAGCATTTCTAACTATCTTAGCCCCTAACTAATCACCATAGGCCATCTTTCCCTTGTTTCATATAGAGCACAGAGCACTCAAATTTGAGCATTGGGAGAAAACTGTTTCTCTGGTATAGGTAAAAATTCTAATTGCCGCAAGAAGCAAGGTAGCTATACAAGTGCCCAAGTCAAAACAAGATGTTTCTGAAGGTACTTTAATTAGAGTTTAACATTCCATCTTATAGTGAAATTAGAGGCCTGATGCATGAAATTCGTGTATGGGGGAGGAGGGAGTTGTCCTTCAGCCCAGCCTGCTCCCTCTCCAATCTGGGACTCCTTGAGGGATGTCCGACGGCCCATTTAGGCCCGATCATACCTGGATGGGGCCTATACGGGCAGTCGGACATCTTTCTCACAATCCAGGACTGCTGGCTCTGAACTGCTCAACTGCCTGCCTTCCTGATTGCCCCTCACTGCTTCTGCCTGCCAGCCTGATCACCCCCTAACCACTCTCCTGCCAGCCTGTTTGCCCCTACCTGCCCTACCCTGTGGGACTGGTCACCCCTAACTGCCCTGCCCTGCAGGCCCGGTCACCCCCAATTTCCCTCCTCTGCTTGCCTGATCACCCTTAACTGCCCTCCCCTGCAGGCTTGATCACCCCCAACTGCCCTCCCATGAAGGCCTGGTCCCTCCCAACTGCCCTCCCCTGCTGGCCTGATCACCCACAACTGCCCTCCCTTGCAGGCCTGGTCCCTGCCAACTGCCCTCCCCTGCTGGCCATCTTGTGGTGGACATCTTGTGTCCACTTGGGGGCAGAATCTTTTGACCATATGGGGGCAGCCATCTTGTGTGTTGGAGTGATGGTCAATCTGCATATTACTCTTTCATTAGATAGGATAGAGGCCTGGTGCATGGCAGGGGGCCAGCTGGTTTGCCCTGAAGGGTGTCCTGGATTAGGGTAGGGGTTCCCTTGGGGTGTGGGGTGGCCTGGGCGAGGGCCTGTGGTGGTTTGCAGGCCAGGCACACTCCCCAGCGACCCAAGCAGAGGCCCTGGCATCTGGGATTTATTTATTTTCTACAAATGAAACTTTGTATCCTGGAGCGGAGCTAAGCCTTCTGTTCCCACAGCCATTGAAGCTTTGTTGCCTTAACCTCCCCTGGCCAGGCTTTGCCAAAAGCTTGGCTTCTTCCATGGCCAGGACCAACCCAGTCCTCTCTCCTGCGCTCTCTGTGGCTGTAGCCATCTTGGTTGGGTTCATTTGCATACTCGCTCTGATTGGCTGATGGCCGTGGCTTGTGAGTGTGGCAGAGATACGGTCAAGTTCCATATTACTCTTTTATTAGATAGGATTGAAAATGAAAAGACCAACCATGAAAACTGTCTGTGGATAAATTTTGTTTGCATTTTGCTTCATGCTTTGGTAAAAATTCTTGTGTATCAGAATTATAGATTCAATAGAATTGTAGATTGAAGAATCTCAAACTTGTATTGTTAATTTGGAAGACCATGAGGTAAGTTGACCTAATTAAACTAGGAAAAGATCAATAAAAACATTTCAAAGGTTTGGGTTATTATGGGTTTCTGATTAAACAAATGTTAAAGTCTATAGAAAAGTCTCTATAGTGAATTCACCATATGGAATTTGTAGGAGGTTTAGGATTTCTAGCTAAACCCTTCTCTCTGGACAAGTAAGCCAACCTCTTGTGCATTATCTAGTGCATGGCTGTGGGGAGAGAGGAAATGCAATACAAAACTAGGGACCTCATTACAATCGTACCAGATACATTTACTCGAACACAGCAAATTTTAGTTTCAACCATTGTGATTCTCCTGGAAGTTGTGAGAACTTAATGAATAAACATTTGAAGGAAGTGAGTACCTTGCAGCTGATGTCACAAAATTCATTCTTAGTGTATCATCAACAAAGTACTCCTCTGTAGTCAAATTTCCTATGTTCTCAGAAACTAATTGTGTTAAGTGCATTACTAGCTCTGATTTTTCACCACCCCGGGTATCGTGTGAATGATGTATCATCTGAATTTTTGGTTCCTTCAGAAAGGTAGAATATACTGTGTATTGCTACCCCTTGGTTTTGAGATAGGCCATGTGTCATTCTTTGGTCAAAGGAATGTGAGCAGAACTGTCAGGGTGCCAGTAAAAGTCTTGGCCTTACGAGGCCTACATGTTTCTGCTGGCCCACTTGTGGTTCTGCCATTCCATCAGAAGAGCATGCCTGAGGATGAGACATGGGGAGCCGAGCTCCTAAGCAGAGCCCAGGCTAGATCAGACAGTCCCAGGTAGCTGCAGACATGTCAGCAATAATAAATAATTGTAGCTGAAACCACCATCTGGGGTGACTTGTGATGCAGCGGTAGTTAACTCACATAATATTATAACAAGTTCTCTAGGTTGTGATCTGTAAATACATATAATATAGGGCTGGTTTGGTTTCCGTAATGAGGAAGTTATCAAACTGTCACCTCAATGATAAATTCTTTCTCTATGATACATCAAAAAAAATAACTTATCAAACATCTATTGTGGGCTCAGGGGTGACTGGTTTAATCTAGGTTTATGACCCATGAAGGAATGGTAGCTTCTCATAGGCCATAAGCTTCTTGGTATATACAGATGTGACAGACTGGGTTACTGCGTAGTCAGAGAGTGGGCTGGGATAGATCTTTGAAGCACTCATCGTAGACAGACAGAGACATGATCACAGAGCATAAGGCCACTGGGCAGAGATAGGGGGAATAGAGTGTGATAAAGAGAAGACCAAGGGGGAAGGAAGAGGAAAAGTGAAATGCCAAACTGGAACCTGAGACAATTGGAATCTTTCTTAGATGATCTTTATATTTGCTTGCTCATTTGGATGTGTTATGGCACCAACTGGGATATATCACCTTGTGGGCACTTTTTTAAAAATATATTTTTATTGATTTTTTACAGAGAGGAAGGGAGAAGGATAGAGAGTTAGCAACATCAATGAGAAAGAAACATCGATCAGCTGTCTCCTGCACACCTCCTACTGGGTATGTGCCCACAACCAAGGTACCCTCCTACTAGGAATGTGCCCACAACCAGGGTACCCTCCTACGAGGGATGTGCCCACAACCCAGGTACGTGCCCTTGACCGGAATCGAACCTGGGATCTTTCAGTCCGCAGGCTGATGCTCTATCCACTGAGCCAAACCGGTTTGGGCAGCTTGTGGGCACTTTTGGCTACAATGTCTTGGATGTTCTATGCTCTGCTATTCACTTTCTCTAACATCAGGGACCAGGACCATTTGGGGAGAAAACTGTCCCTCTCGGTTGGAAATGGTATCTTTCTCTACCCAGAAAGCCTCCACATTTGTCAAAGACTCACGCATCCTTTGGCATTTGAGACAATTGGAAATTGATTTCTCTGAGAACCGGGGACATTGCTTGTCCGGTCCTTCTCCTGGTTCCTGGGACTTTGATCCTGGTCGCTGGGCTCCTCCATATCACGTCAGAGGAAGCTCTTGGCCTCTTTGCCTCCTCCTCCTCCTCAGCCCACGCAGAGTGTTCTGGCCCATCCAGATATCAGCAGATGATGACTCATCAGCGGCCTGCCTCTGAATCATGGTTTGGTCTTGATGTTGAAAGGCACAGTGAATGCAGCACTTGAAAATTAATGTGAATTGGGATGCATTTGGGGTTTTTATTTAATTAGAGAACGTTGACTCAGTGTTAGCTCTTCTTTGGGTTTAATAAAATAATGATGGCAGGACATTGAAATCCATTCTGATTACTCCAGTCCTGGTTCAGCGGCAGCCAGAATGCCCATCACTTTTTATGTCAAACCTTAATTTCAGAGCACCTGCTGATCCCAAGTGATGACGAACTGACTTGATGAGATTCCATAATTCTTGATGCCAAAACAACTTCAAAATCAGCGTGATGGTCCATTTTCTGTTGAAGAGAGAATTAGATCTATTTGTGGATCTGGAACTGTTGCTAGTTTTGATGTATTGGTCATTCTGATTGTTCTCTCCTGTCTGTCGTGCTAGTTTGTTAGCTACTTACCTACTTCCCAACTTGTTCCATAAATTATTTAAGATAACAAAATAATAGTTTTAGCCTTTCAGCAAATAGGTAGCCAACTCTTTTTTAAAATTAGCTTTATTGTTCAAAGTATTACAAATGCCCCCTTTTTTTCCCATGGAAACCCTCCACCCTGCACCTGCCAGCCTAGCCTTCACTACACTATTGTCTGTGTCCATGGGCTATGAATATATGCATGTAAGTTTTCCAGTTAACCTCACCACCCCTCCCCCACATTCCCTCTGAGGTTCCCCAGTCTGTTCCATGCTTCTGACTCTGGAGCCATGTTGTTCATCAGCTTATTTTTTTCATTAGATTCCACATATGAGTGAGATCATGTGATGCTTGTCTTTCTCTGACTGGCTTATTTCACTTAGCGTAATACTGTCCAGGTCCCTCCGTACTGTCTTTAAGGGTAACAGGTCCTTCTTTTTTACAGCTGCATAGTATTCCATGGTATAAATGTACCACAGCTTTTTTATCCACTCATCTGCTGATGGGCACTTTGGCTGTTTCCAAATCTTAGCTTTGTAAATTGTGCTGCTATGAACAGAGAGGTGCACACATTCTTTCTGATTGGTGTTTCATGTTTCTTAGTATATGTTCCTAGAATTGTGATCACTGGGTCAAATGGCAGTGCCATTTTTAATGTTTTTAGGAAACTGTATTGTTTTCCACAGTGACTGCACCAGTCTCCATTCCCACCAGCAGTGCACGAGGGTTCCTTTATCTCCACATCCTCACCAGCACTTGTCATTTGTTGATTTGTTGATGGGAGCCATTCTGATAGGTGCGAAGTGATACTTCATTGTCATTGTAATTTCCATCTCTCTGATGATCAGTGACTTGGAGCATTTTTTCATATGCCTCTTATCTATTTAGGTCTTTTGCCCATTTTTTTAAAGTAATTTGTTTCAGATCTTCCCTTTCTGGATTATGTTTTTCATGAGGATCTGAATTCACATCACTTACGTTAGTTATTTTAATTCTCCCAACAACCTCCTGTTGCCATCCCTATTTCTCATGTGAAGAATTTGAGTCAGCTTTTCAGAAAGATCTGATAACTGAACAACAGTTATACAGTTATGAAGTCGTGGACCTAGGATGTGAACTCAAGAAGACTGACTCCAAATTCCTTACTCTTAACCTTTATGCTACTGACTCTGCCAGATTCCTAAATTCATATTATCCAGTCCCATATTTTAGTCAACATTTGCAAATGATACTTAAGAGAGAGAAAGTTGGAAGATAGAGGCTTTCTTTCAGTTTCTTTCTGGAGGGTGTTCTTAAACAACTTTGAGTCAGCTTGTATTTACCAGTATTGATCCTTATTGTCCACATTTACTACAATTTACATTGTAGTAACAGTTAAGAACATTTTATATCTCGGTGAACTGAGGATCTTGTGTTCGTTCTACATTAATTTTGGGGGATTGAGGTTTGCTATCTTAATACTACAATTTAAAAGGCAGCATTTTTCTGTTGTATAAACAAGCTTCAACGTTTCCTTCCTAATCTGTCTGCCTTGCGGTTCTATCTAGTAACTATCAATTAACAGGAACGTCAATAAAACAAGCTGAGCAAAGCGGGTGTGGGGAAAGCAGAGTGAAGAGTGCTATGCCAGGAAATACTTTAATGTAGGTGGAGCCCAGCCAGCTTTTATTATTATAGGAAAACAAAGCAACTTTATTAACACAACAGACATTATACTTTGGCTTTTATTCCTGTTTTGCTTGATTTTGGAGCACGCAATAGAATTCTTTGCGCTTGGATTTCTCTTATCATTGTCTGCTACTTACTTCATTTCAGCGGCAAGATAGGTATGTCTTTCAATATGCATTTATTCATTCTTCTCAAATACCTATGAAATTCTTTTATCTGTGGTATTTGAGAGATAAAAAAAAATGCTACCAAAGTAGTAGAACTAATCCAATCCCTTGCTTTCTTTGGTTCAGGACAAAATTTGTTGCAGAAGAAATTACGTTTGCTTCCTGCACTGCCCCGGGATCAACTAAATCCCCTGAAAGGATTATAAATAATGATGATTTTATGCATTAATTTGCTGCATTACTAGTATCTGTTACCAGCAAAATCCGAAACAAGACACAAAGGAAGCTCCGAGCAATAATAGATTTTGTCCTTGAGGTTGCAGATTGATTATGAATAGCAAATAAGATGCTGACAAGAAGAACTCTGGCCTAGCACATTTGGCCCCATGAGGGCCCCTCCCCCCTCCCCAGACCCTTTTCACTGTCCTCCCTTTGCAGATGCTCATAGGAAGATTGCAAGAATATGTTGACTATCTGTATATCTAAAGAGCGAAAGAAAATTATATGCAATATATGTATGCAACTTTCTCATCAGTTTCTCTCTGCAGAAAAGATTAAAATGTGGAAACATTTTGATATTGCCATGCTTTAAATATACCCTTAACCTTCATTTGATGTAAGGTCAGATTCCGTGTGCCTTTTTCTCCAATGGAATATTGCAAACTAAGTCACATCGAAGAAAAATGGATTGCTGTTTTAACATTCTATTATAGAAACTTTCCGTGGTTCACACAATCGAGAGAATAGTATAATAAGCCCTCATATCTCTACCATTGATTAGATGTAGGTTCAGTCATTCAGGTTCTCTTGGTGGGATGAAAGGTAACAAAAAGTGTGAGGGGGGATAGATGAACCAATATTGTCAAAATGTTGACTGCTTCAGTTATCAACATTTTGATCATCTTATTTCATCTATCACCCACCCCACACTTTTTTAAAAATATATTTTACTGATTTTCTACAGAGAGGAAGGGAGAGGGATAGTAAGTCAGAAGCATCGATGAGAGAGAGACATCGATTGGCCGCCTCGTGCATGCCCCCTACTGGAGATGTGCCCACAAGCAAGGTACATGCCCTTGACCGGAATGGAACCTGGGACCTTTCAGTCCGCAGGCCGTCGCTCTATCCACTGAGCCAAACCAGTCTCGGCCCAGCCCCCACTTTTTTTCTTACCTTCCATCCCATTGCCCAGTTCTCCATTGCAGTAGGTTTAAAACAACCCTAGACGTAATATTTTATCAATAAATACTTCAGTATTCATCTCTAACTGGTAAGGCTTTTTTTTTAATTTTACTTAACCACTATGCCATTATCACACTTCATAAAATTAATAATGATTCCAAGATAACTTTTAATGTTTACTTCAGGCTCAAAATGTCTTCATTGTGTCAAAGGACAATTGATTGGATTGAGTGAGGATCTGTCAGTCCCATCAAGAAATAGCACTCTCCAACTAGGATAAGTCAGGGGGGGCGGTGTATTTATAAAAGCAACGTGGCAGTCATCTTTGGTGAGCAAAGCAGAGATGCTACCACAGCTAGGTGTGAAGGAGTAAGAGAGACAAGGTCAAGATTACTTAGAATGTAATGGAAGAGTCTGTAGGGAAAGCCACGTTGAGAGGAACAGTGTACTTTCATGGAGGGATCCAGCCAGCCCGGGTGACCTCACAGAGAGGAAGCCAGGAGAATAAATCTCTAGAATGCCCTTTCCTCCCCTCTCTGATCTCCTGGTAGCGCCTCCCACTGGCCAAACCCAACCAGAAGCCACAGAGCAAGGGAGCGTACCGGCGCAATCCATGCAGGTCCATTTCCCAGGCTAGAGAGAAGTGTAGAGAGATCTGGAGGAGCAGAGAGATTTCTGGCATAGGAATCAACAAGGCCTGCACATTAGGTTTGGTTGTTATGTTTCTTAAGGCTCTTCGGTTCTATAAAAGTCCTCACCTCCTATTTATTTATGTATTCATTCATTCATTCATTCATTCACTCATTCATTAATTTATTTAAATATGCTATTAAATGGAGAAACCGAGTCTTTGGCCTTATAGAATGTCCCACATGTAGAATTTGGTTGATGGCTTTCTTTTGGTTCTATTTAAGTTGTTCCTTTATCCCCTATATCATTTCTATATAACAATGATTCATTTATCTATAGAGGCATTTAGATGTAATTATGATATCTATCAGACAGCTACTTCTTATAAACTGGGAGTCCTATCTAGAGACTTGATTAGATTTAGGTTCAATCGTTTTTATAAGCAAGGTGACTTCCTAGGGGGTGCTGGGAACATCCTGAAACATTGCCCAGGCATATAATGTGTGGTTTCTATGGATTTTTTTTTTATCTATTGATTACACATTAGAATCACCTGTGGAGATTTTTTAAATCCCACTGCCAGGACCACACTCATCATCATTTAAATCAGAATTATCAGGGAGGGGTAGGCATTAGAATTTTTTAAGTTCCCTAAGTAATTTCAATGAACAGCCAGTGTTGATAACCTCAAACCTAATGATTTTACCATCCATTGATTATCATTTTTCTAGGTTTATTATTTCATTAAAATTTTGAAAATGGGTAATTTTCTAATTCTAACATTCTTTCTTCATCTATTGGCTATGAAACAATGCCAAGCATTAGCTTGCATTCAGTAAAGAGATGTCGATTTGATCTGAAACTCATGTTTAATGACTATTTTTCATCAAAACATTTTATAGAACTTCTCTATTTAAAATATTTAACCATTGATAAATGGATTTAAATAGGACTGTGTTATTTTTATTAGATTGATGTTTCTTTATAGAGACGATAGCTCTCTGGATCATGTCTAAAATTAAAATTTCCCTCAAAAGCATTCTCCCTCTAAAATCTAAACATATGTGTGTTATGTGTTTATTACTCATAGTGTGTTAGATTTTTCAGTCCCACACATACATGAGGACCATGTAACTTAAATGTAGAATAAGGTTTTTGAAGAAAAACCTGAGAGAAATAGAGTGACCACTATCCCTGGAGCTCTCATTACTCCATAGAGAGTGTACCTTAGGCGGGCCATGGCTGGGCTGGAGAGGCAGGCTTCCAAAAGGGAGATCCCATCTCCCACTATACTCTGCATGTTTGTAAAGAATGGAGACTAGGGAATCCTCAGGAGCTATATCTCAATAGAATGTTGATGTTTAAGGAAGTGGCCTGGTTAGAAAGGGGGAGCCTATGGAACTTAGCAACTGGCATTTGTTGAGTTAACTCAGACCTGCCAGGCAAGCTCTCTGCTAAACCACCAAAGGAGAGAAGTGCTTTCCAGATTTGTCTCTTTTCAGTATCATAAATACATAGGATAAGTATAAATATATAAAATATTTATAAACCTACTAGACGCTCCACACAAAGATTCATGCAAAAATGGGCCTTCCTTCCCCCGTCTGTTGGCACCGCCTTTGCTCTGGCCAGAGCCACATTTCCACCTTCCCACGCTGCCCAGAGGCCCAGAGTGGCTGGGGTGGTGCAGAATGCCTGCATTCCGCCCCGCCTGTGGCTACTGAGGACCTGCATATGCAAATTAGCCAGCCATCTTCGTTGGGTTAATTTGCATATCCGTTCCTGATTAGCTGGTGGGCATTGCAAAGGTACAGTCAATTAGCATATTACTCTTTTATTAGGTAGATAGGATAAATCTGTAAGATACTTATCACAAATAATAGGATTACACTATAAATGCATATGATTATATTCATTGACTTACTAGGTGCCAGTCAATTCAATCAATGATGCTGTTATTTTCCCCAGTCAACCACATGGAAACCTTCAATTCTTTGATTCTTTTCCTTCAAGATCCAGTTAGTGGTTCATCTCTTGTAATACTCATTAATTTGATATGCATTTATTTATTCATGTGTCACCTTATTGACTTAATTATTCAGAAATATTTATGTTATATGCCTTTTTTGAGGCATGGTATGGGCTCCATTTATAATCAACATATAGCAGATATACTTTGTAATCTAAAACAATGGAATAATGTCCAAAATATAAAAGGTCCCTTTTCTGTCCTTTCCCTTCATCCTCTCCTATCCTAGTGCAACTTTGAGTGTTGTCCCTTTGTGGCTAGCCCTTCTGCCTTTGTTTTCTTCTCCAAACTATGCTGCATACCCTTTTCAAAAAACTTTCTCCAAAATACTGTTTTTCACTATACTCACAAATTCTAAATGGCTCCTTTTTTGCCTACTTAATAAATTCCCAAGTTTTAAAATTCAATTTAATGTTCAGTCCTCTTCCAGATCTGTTTGTTACCAAGTCTACCTCTCTTAAATGTCTCCCTTTGAACCTTTCTCCCAATGAGTTTTTCTGCCAAATCATCTATATCTCAAACCCATGAAGTTCCCCTACTTGTCCTATGTTCCTTTGAACTGCTAATTATTAACTGTACCTCTCATTTTATTATCTAAATTTTTAATAACTTTTGATATGTTGATATCTCACTTCCCCTACTAGAGTATAACCTTTTTAAAATTAGGAGTTGTGCCCTAATCGGTTTGGCTCAGTGGATGGAGCATTGTTCTGCGGACTCAAGGGTCCCGGGTTCGATTCCGGTTGGGGGCATGTACCTTGATTGCGAGCACATCCCCAGAGGTAGTGTGAAGGAGGCGGCTGTTTGATGTTTCTAACTCTCTCCCTCCCTTCCTCTCTGTAAAAATGAATAAAAATATATTTTAAAGTTAGGAATTGTGTCTTATACTTCTTTGTTTTCTCAGTACTTATCAGTTCTTTGCAGACAATAGGTGCTCAATAAAAGGTTGTTGATGAAAATGAGAATATTGGAAATGTGGTATTGGTTAAAGCATTATATCAAAAATGAATGTTTTAAGCACATTTCAACTATTTTATTTTTCTCTCATCAAACTAGAGTACACCCGTCTTTCCATCTTAAAGGTAAAGATAAAAGATTTCCTTGTGTGCTCTTAATCTCCTCTCTCTCTCTCTCTCTCTCTCTCTCTCTCTCTCTCTCTCTCTCTCTCTCTC